>JARKIP010000301.1:0-483987 GCA_029990175.1 Petunia secreta
CCCCGCACACCGGGCTTCCCACCCGCCGTGGCCCCCCCGTGGCAGCTTGGCCCTGGTTGCAATTTGCTTATGTCGTCCTTATGATATTGTAGCCCAACAATAAGTATGCATGCCTTAGAGAGATAAACCCAAAACGAACAATATCATTAACGGGCTAGACTGTTAAAAATAGCAATAGAGTCACTCCGTGACAACCTTTTGATATGGAACATAGTTAACCCGAAATTAGGAGAATCCCGGAAAGGCAGGGCAAAGTTCAGTGACTGAGTCTAGGCAAATTGTAAGAAGGTGGGACAAACCTTATCGAGTACGTTGATCAGTCTATAATAGCGGGTGTATGTGACAATTCAGTTAGGAGTTATCCCACATCGACAAAACACATAAGTAATGTTGGATATATAAGTATGCATGCCTTAGACCCTAGTGACGTGTTTTAATTCTATACGAGCTTAGAGCCAAAGCAGACATTATCACGAGCGAGCTGGACCGTTACAGAAACAACAAAGGGCAAGCTTTGAGGCCCGAGTGATCTATCAAGATAGTGACATGCAATCACAAAAAGCACAAATATAATATTTCATATCAAAGCTTGTTCCCGCTCTCTGCCCCTCTCTGCCCTATTTGGACGATGAAGCACCAAATGGCGAATAGTTAGGTGTATAATTCTAACTTCACTTTAATTAAACTTTTGAACATGTTATTATATTCTTGAACTTGGTTAGTTGATATTTGTTTGAGATTTTGAACCTTTCTTTTTAGTCGGATAACTATAGATGGATGTGCAGAATGATTGAATATTTTAGTTGGTTGGATGCGGTATGATAATTTTATCAGCTAAGTTGTTTGAGATTTAGTGGTATTCGATGTATTTATGTTTTGTATTAGTGCATTGATACTTTGTGTTAATATATTAATGCTTTGTATTGGTTATATTGGTGTTTTGTACGGATGTACTGGTGATTTTTTTTATTTGGTAGGTGGTGCTGCAAAAGGCAGGCACTCCCTATCAAATAATATGTAGAAAATCGGACGAACACCAACAATGTCCGTCAATTTTTTATGTATTACATTTTAAGAATTTTCATCGTCAGTGATTAGAAAAATTTAACATTTAATTTAAAAATGCCATCGGTGTTAGTGGGTTGCTTAAATTTATGTTGTCTAGATTTTTAACACAATCGACCGAACAACCAGCAGTTATAAATATTTAATTTTTTATTTTTCGTATACTGATTCTGTCCATTAATTTCATTTAATTCTTCGATTCATATTTATCTAAAAAAAAAAGAAGATGGTTGTTGTGAATCTTTTTTTTTTTAATTTGTAAATTTTGACTAAGTCCGTCTATTGTTAACTTTTTTCCTTCTTTTTGTTGTCTGAATACTCATATAATGAAATGTAAAAAGTAATGGACACTATCGATAATAATAGATGGTGTGTATCATCTTAATGCCAAGGAGATACTTTTTGAGGAACTGCGATCCGTTGATTTTCCCTCAATATTTCCTTTATACTTACGGTGTCCCTCAATTTTTTCCTCAATTATTCAACAGTTTTTAGTAGTACCAACGAGAATGATGCTTAACCCTCTTTTCGATTAATATCGTTACCTCTTGATGTTCAATGCCAAATCTCAGGAGAATTGATATTTACTCGCTGCATAATTAAACAGCATTCAACTATATAATAATTAATAAATATTTTATAGTAATACAATTATGTTAAAAAGTTGAATTGATAAAAGGGTATAGGGTTAATAGTATTGGGGAGTAACTTTAAATAGGGAGAATGACAAAACTATGACACTTAAAGCAATGGTTTGCCTAATTAACCCCATTAAGAATGATTTAGCAAGAATGACCTTCTTTAAGTTAAATGACTCTTTTTGGACTAAATTGCCCCTGAACAGATTATATAAATCAGACATTCCCTTCATTTACTCTGCAACTTATTTCCAGACCTTCCATCCCTTTACTCTTCCCAACTGATTAACCTAGGAACTCAAATTTCCAGAAAAAAAGAAGATTCAAAGGTAAGTTTCTTCAATATTTCATTAATTTTACGTAGTTTTTAAAATTTAATTTTACATAATTTCATCTTAAATTCATAGAATTTGTTTAGTTTTTGTATAATCACAGATTAGCTAAAGCGATTTGTGAATTTTGATGATAATGATTGAAAACTACTGCTAGATAACCAGCTTAACGTCACATTGATTTTCAGTTGCTGCAAAAACATTTATATTACTTTGAATCTGTATTTGTTGCAGAATTTACGAATAGAAATTGCGATTACTTTTATTTAGTCGCAACTGCATTGATTTGCCTAAATTAAGGGAGGATATTAACTGAAGATCTCAGAAATAAATGCTACCAGAGCTAGCGGCTTAAATGTGAACGGAATCAGTGTGAACACGCACATCTAGCTCGTTCTTATTCTCAAAGGATTCTATCAAGAATCTTTTGAGGATACAAACTCTTGGGTCACAGTATCTCTCTTGCAATAAGGAATATTGCAAGCCTCATAAGAAAAAGAATACTCAGATCACGAATCAAATCAAATATCGCACGATCATCAATTAAGGCAGCGGATTGAAATCAACCCTATTCAACGGCTCCTATATAAACGACTATAAAAGGACTGCTCAAGACTCAACATAAACTATGCTTTCTATTTACTGTCTAAACAATTCTCTATGTTTTACTTATAGCCATCACTGTATTTTTGAGAGTGTACGAGTGTTCAAAAGAAAAGAAAAAGAAGATCAAGGTAGAGGTAATAGTGGTGTCAAGGTGAAGTTTGTCTGATTAGCTATAAATCAGGCTTAGTCGTTGTTGGTGAGCGCAGATTCAAAACCAACGAGGGAATTGTTAGTGGTGAACAATAAACCACACGGTGTAACTTGAATTAACAAGAGCTAAAAAGATACCTCCTTTGTGACCCAAGGGGACTAGATTAGGAACCACATTGGTTTTGAACCAGTATAAAATTACTTGTATCAAAGCTTTACTTTCTGTATTTATTTTACACGTTAATTATTATTATTTCTATCGATAGTCAACTGCCAAATCGCCTAAGTCGACTAATAAAGTTTAAAAAAGAATAATGCACCCCCCTTGTACTTTCACTCTAAAGTATGACGGTACCACTGATCCTAAAAGCACATAACTGCCTACTTCACGACAATAAAGAATAACAAGATGCCAGAGGAAGAGATCCAATCGGTACTGGTGAAAATATTTGGCTCTACCCTGACTAAGGAGGCCTTGATGTGGCATATTCAACTACCCATGGGATCAATCAAACTTTTGCTCAGATGCAGGACTTGCTCAAGAAGCTGCACTCTGGTGCCCAAAAACGCGAGAAGAAGATGAAGGATATCTTCGAGATTTGGCAGCAAGAAGGAGAATTGCTAAAGGATTACTTGGAGAGGTTCCAAAAAGAGCGGATGACACTTCCTCCAGTACCTTATAGCATAGCTACGGTAGAATTTGCCAAAATCTTGAATTCCTGATGTTTGATGGCTACGCATGAGCTACAAAAGAGTTTACAGAAACACCCAGTGAAAACTTTGGGTGCGCTACATCAACGATACAGTCATAAGCTCCGAACCCAACAGAACTTAATAGAAGAAAGGAACAGCAGGAACCAAAGGCGCAACTCTACGTCCTGGAAATTATGAAGACACCCACTCATTCAAATGGTAAAATGTACTCCCTCTGTCCCAATTTATGTGTCACACTTTCCTTTTTGGTCTGTCCCAAAAAGAATGTCACATTTTCTTATTTGTCAACTATTTAATGTACTATCTTTATTTTACCCCTATTGGGCCCTACTTACTTTAAAAGCTACCAACAACTTTTTGATTACTCCAATCTTCTCTCTCTTACTTTTTCAAGGGTAAATTTGAACATTTACAAAGTCAACTTCTATTTCTTAAACTCCGTGCTAAGTCAAACACCGCCACATAAATTGGGACGGAGGTAGTACTTGCTTTTTCTACTTACTAGGTGGATCAGTGACCACTGGCCACTACAGGAGGTTAGGTGCCTCACGAGAAGATGAATTCTACTATGTACCCAAGTCATATATGTTAAAAAAGTAATCAAATTAATAAAGTGTATCATATCTGACAGCTTAAATTTTTAGATGAGATGATCACACATACCAATATGATCAAGAAAAATAATCAGGCCTGCATGTAAGGAGCCGTGTTGATAAAATAATTAAATTAATAAAGTGTATCACATCTAACAACTTAAACTTTTAGATGAAATTATCACACATTTCAACAATATATAAAATTGTCCACTCATGTTTCCTTATAGAGGGTAAAACCTATTAAGCCCGCCACCAATAATATTATATGTAAAAAATAAAGCTAGATTCTAACCTAAAAGTAAAGCTAGATACTTCTATAGTTTGGCTTTTCTAATTATTAGAAATTGGTGTTGGGCTTAATTAAGTGTCGACAAAGGAGACAGAAAAAGAATATAGGATCTCTTTTCCTAAAGCCAGACGATAAAGTGGCCCTTTTCTTGGTGATTTCATTTTACTGCCCACTTTTAGGAAGTTTTAATTTGGCTGCTTGTTTCCGTTGAGGATATTGTTAATCAAGACTAGGGGAGGGAATAGTACTTATTTAATAGGCTTCAGATTTAGATATACACAACGTATTTAACATGTGATAGTAGGTTTGTACTATTTTACAAGATCACATATTAATATTTATCAAAAAAGTCAATCTTTGATTGCTTTTATTTAATTTATGGCTGACAAAATTGTGCAAATATCTGAAATCCAGTGTCATGAACTCAACTCTAACCCGATTTCGTCTGCCTACTTCATCTATTAATTATTTGTAAAAAATGTCGCAAGCAGCTACAATTGAAAAATATATTTGAGCCAACCAGACATTCACTATTTTCATTCAATTTTTATACAGGTATTGCAACAACGCTATGGTGAGTCGGTGACCACTTCTTTACATAAATTTTGTTTCAGCAATCAGTAGCGTTAGCTTCTTGCCTGAAAAGGTAACCACGTCATGAAAAGGGAATTTGGAAGTTAATGTAAAGAGAAATAATCGTGAGATTATAATTTAAAGGCGGAATATCCTAAATAACTCTTCTAACTTATCCTTTTGTCATGCTGATGCATACACTTTGCCAATTTCCAGTTAAACTCCTATCTCAACTATTTTAAGACAAATAAACACATTGACCATTGACTTACTTATGTGGCAAATTTTTAGATGATGTGGCTAAAATGAGTGTCCTTCATCCATCAAATGGAGCGGAATGCTTATTTTAATTTATAAAAGTCTAAAAATTAATTAAAACTCTTATAAATAAAAATAATAATAAAGTTAAAAAAGAAAAACTTTCCCACTTTCTCAACCCCTATGTTGGAATTATCTGTTTAAAAGTCCACCTATAAGAGTTAAAGTCTATCCAGGTAAAAATAGATAATTACCTAGTAGAGTCCTATAAGAGGACAACTATTTTAATTAGCTACAAATACACAAGTATTAATAGTGAAAAAATAGTACTTTTTTATACAGCACTCCCTACTTCTTTCTACTAAATATTGGGTGTTTAGATTGTGGATAAAGGGTGCTCTGTTACTGTGACAATTACTGATGATCAATGATTCCAGTAAAAATTCTACCGCTTCAATTTGGATGAGCAAATAACATTCAATTTGGATGTCTTGCGGTTAGGTACAGGCTGTCGCTGATACTTTTACCTGGGTAATAAAAGGGCATAAGTATTATTATGCTTTAGAACACACTACTCCTTTCCTCCCTTTCCCATATATTTGGCATGTTGCCACAGGGTTCAATTGAATTTGTCATCCCTTATTTTCTCTGCATTGAAGGAACTAAACAAGATATTTTTACGTTAATTGACATACTAAACCACTTAATTACAGAAAATACCGATACTTTTAAATAATTACCGTATATACCAACATTTTTTCACATTTTACAAAATATATAATTTTTCATTTCCTTTCTTTCCTCTCTACCCAAAACCCTAACTTTTCCCTCTCTCTTTCTCTCCTCTCCTCCACCCACCCACCCTACCCTCCCGCCGTTCCCCACCCCCCCTCGCCGATCGCCGCCGCTGCATTGCTCCACCGCGGCGAATTGGAGCAGATCTGCTCCTCTCTTTTCCAATCCTCCTCGTTTTTTTTTTCATTTTGTAAGTGTATATGTGTGTATTTTTATGTATACATGCGTATTTTGTAAATACAAATTCAGATCTGCTTCTCCTTCTACTTTTTTGCATTTGAATATACACATTCAAATACAAGTGTATGTATCTGTATGTTCGTGTATATACATGTAATAATTTTCAGCACACAAGTGTATGTACGTGTATATCACTGTATGAACGTGTATATCCGAGCATCTATTTGTATTTTTTGTATGTATTTTTGTGTGTATGTCAAGTACTAAATGTCACACACATAAATTTGTATGTTTCATTTGTAGATGTGTAGATCCGTGCATGTATGTGTGTGTTTAGTGTATGTATAACACAATTTTTTGTATATTTACATTTATTTTTGTGTATATATATTTTCCAACTTTTATTTCAAAGAAAAATCAATGTTTATATGTGTATTTATGTGTATTTCATTTTTTAGATTCAAAAATACAAAAAAAAAAAAAAAAAAAAAAAATTCGATGGTGGATGGCGGCAGCTGGCGGTGACTAGGCGGCGGCGCCGCCTGGGGTGGTAGCAGTGGGGGAGGGGGGCAGTAGGAAGAAGGAGGAACCCTAATTTGTTAGTTTCGTTGATTTTGTATAGAATGTGTAAAAAAATATTGATATTTTTTGTAAAGTGGAATAATGTTGGTATTTTTTGAAATTTTGGTGTTAGGGTTGTATATATTTGTAAATAGTCCATTAAATAAGATGGAGACTCGTAGCAACTTTCGAATGCATACAATGGCCTAATTACAACAAGTACTTATGCTAAATGTGCTAAGTGTAAACATTCAACATTCCACATGCATGTCATGCATCACCAATCAAGGGATGAAGTTGTAGACCGATTCTCGAACCAGCTAAGAGCTTGTGTTGTGAAACTGCTTCTTGGCCGGTGTTCTACTGGCGTACATGGAGAGCCCGCGTACAACTGACTTATATGTCATAAACGTGTAAATAGATGTTAAAACTGAAAAGGATAAAAAAATACGCTGAACTATTAAAAACACACTAATTTTATCCTTGTTTCCTTAGGCCTCATTTGTTTGCACTTAATGGGAGTCTGAATTTGAATAATTCAGATAACTACCTATTAAATGTATTTGTTTTTTATTCTTGAAAAGTTCTTAATAGACCTTATTAACTCTTAATAAATAAGATCTTTAACCATGTCTTTATACCATACAGACTCTTAAAAGTGATATAGCTTCTTTTTCGGAAATAATTTCTCACGGTTTGTAACCGGCTTCTCACCCCCCTCTCTTTCTCTCTCCAACTACCAAAGCCAAAAGTACTAATATACCTCAAAACTTTTACTGAAAATTTTAGAATTGGAATTTACAAACGTTAATCCTTTTCCTAATCATATTTTTCATCTTCAAATTTGGAGTTTAACAAGATCCATTTCAAAATATTATTTGAGAAGAATAGAAGAAAAAAAATAGAAGTGGGCGTAATTCAGATTCAGATGTTGAAAAAAAACAGTCTCAATTAGTTAATATTCAGTTTTAGATATCATATCTTAATATTCAGATGTGCATTCAGGTTCAGACGTCTTAATCTTAATAAAAACAAATGGTCCCTTAGTCATGAAATAGCTCAAAAATAACATACATTAGTCAACTGGCTCAAAAGTACCCTTAATTTCATCATGCTCTTGAACTTTTCATGTAATATATACAAAGTATAATTAAATTTGATTTCTTTATCCAAACTAATGTAATTCAAGATTTATGTAAGAAACCTGGACGTAGGCTTGAAGTCCACTTTTTTCACTTTAATATGTACTGTAGAAATTTGATAAGTACTATAATAAAAATCTTTTATTAAGATTAGAAAAATGTTTATTGCGAAGTAAATGCTTTAAAACTTTACGACTCTGGACTTTATCACATATATCTACCTGGAGTTAGTAAAATAAATTCATTATTAATGATGTAAGAAAATAAACTTTAAAATAGCTTTTTAAGAAAAGATACATAATTTCATGTCTAGAAAGAATAACTTATAAGGACCGAAGAAGGTAAAAAAAAAATTGGTTATCATTCTTTTGTTAGAGAAAAAGTATTTATACTACTTATTTTCTTATTGTTCTATTATAGTTCTTTTACACAATAAAAATATTAAATAGAACAAGAGCAAAACTTCAAATAGTTCACGGGTAAATTTACCCCTTTTTCGTTTGTTTTGGTGAAATCGTTAATGGAGAGGGTATTTTTAGCCATTCGAGTATATGCAAGGTTATTTTTAAACTACTCGACTAACAGCAAGAGTATTTTCGAGCCAAAAAATGAAAGAATTATTGCTCTATTTCAAATAATTTAAGGGCATATTTTATCCTTTTCCAATATTAAAAAGATCGATGACGTTACCACCAACATTTTACCATCAATTTATTATCATTATTGTATTAAACTTACAATATTCACAATACTAGTAGTTGACATATGCAAATACTGAATTTAAAATATTTGTAAATATTAGACTACCCTTGATATCTCCAAATGTTGAACTTCAATATTTGAAATACTAATTAGATATTTAAATATTGGTCCAAACTAGTATTTGAAGTAAACTAATGATTTATTCTCACAAATCTTCAACAATCACTAATTTTTCAAGGGAATATTCACAGTCTACTCACAAATTGATTTTCAAATATATTTTCGTTTAATTTCATCTTCAAATACTATTTTTACTCAAAGGTTGTCCAAACAAATTTTTAAGTTTTATTTGTATTCTGTTCGAAAGATAATGATAGTTTTCTAAAGTTGAAAACAATTTAACTTAAATTTCTCATAGTATATTAAATGATATCTTTCAGACATACAAATATTGTAGAATGTTTAAAACCACAAATTTTGAAAATCTTATGCTAACAAAAAAATGTTGCAATATATTTATAATTAGAAGTTACAAAAGTTCTACTTTTGTTTATTAAACTTCGTATTTATTAAAGTTTTGACACATAAATCGAAACAGATAACGTATTATCTTATTATGCAGAAGTCAAAATATGATCATAAAGATGTTTCTTTCAAGGAGTGAACATAGTAAAACAAGAAATAAAATGAGTACATATATCAATACTTGATCTCATGAATACATATAAAATTATGTGGAAAGCCTTATTCGAAGAAATTCATATATGGCTTGGAGGAGATCTTTCACATCTTTCAAGATCCACAATATAATATGGGGTAAAAAATTGAAATATGTGATTTTACCCTTCAAATTAGAAAGATAGCTTACTTTGAACCCCTTTCATGCTCACGCCACCTCGAGGTACCGTAGAGAAAAATAGCAAAAATTTATCCAATTTTTTGCAATCGATTAATTAACATGTTGGTTAACCATATTCTGAAAAACGGAAAAGAATTTAGCATATCAAATTATCTATCGAGCAGCGAAAATAATTTAACAAAATACAAACAAATTCAATATATATTTTATTTGTTGTGTATCTCCTAATGTATAAAGCAAGATGTGTATCGGTATGTGGACTGACTCGTGACCTTCCTATTGAAAAAGGTTCCACATAAAAAAAAAAAAAAAAAGTAGAATTCGACAAAAAATTACAACACTTATTATAGGAAAGAGGGGTTTTGTGTGGGTAAAAATACGCCACCTACGATTACGAGGATACAAGTTCAGCTGGCGAACACTAGACTTAATCTACAAGTCACTGGGCAGAGAAGATACACGCTTGCTCCCAAGCTACGGCCTCTCAGCAGGCACAGACACTGGGACATAAGGCATACATCCCGCCGCCTTAGAGTTTACAGTCTTCTAGTTAGGATTTTTTGTACCACTGCCTTGATTAAACAGGCTCATGGCCTAATTAGCCTTTCTATTTTACTATAATTAGGACTGGGTAAATAAGAATTATAAATACCCCTCCTTAAATTGTATTGTACAAGCAAGCGACTCGCACAGAATGCGGCTATTCTCAAGGAATACAACTACTTACTTTTCTCATTCCATTAGTTATTCTTCAGCTCTTATTTACTTTCCCCCGCATTTAACTGTATTGCTTGTGACACAACAAAAAATTTTATTGTTTAACCTTGGAGGAAAATTTTAGGCATAAACAGTTTGGCGCCCACCGTGGGGCCTAGGAAATTGTAGGGTTTCTTGCGAAGAAAAAACAAAACCATGTTGAACGGTAATGATGACGTCCCAAAGAATACTGTTGACACGGTTGATGAGTCTACAAAAGATCCCAGCAATCCCAATGGACAGCCAAAAGGCACTCCCAAGGATCCGATCTCTGTAGGGAATGATGGTGAGGATGATCAACCACACAGGAGCAACCCAAGTCTCAAGGACTTCCTCGCTGATCTCCTAAAAATACAGGCGGAACGAGTAGAACAAAACTCAGCCAACCTGGCAGAAAGCATGTCCCAGAAGCTGGGATCGATCTTTGTTGGATTATTTTAGAGGTTAGCGTCCCCGTGAGGACCCGCACCCTTAAATAAATCACCACCCTCCGTTCCCAACCGAAGGCTCAACATGGAGACTGCCCCCCGGAAGTTCCACGGCAGCTAACAATTAAGACATTGAAGGAACGCCTACCATCCAAGACATCCTGAAGGAGTTGAAAGTCATCCACGATCAGATCGGTAATGTGTCGGGTGCTCCACCCAAGATTATTGCTGTAGATGAGCATAATTTCTTTAATCATGCATATTAATGTTGCACCGATTCGCGTACCCAAGCACTTTCGCCTGCCAGGTAACCTTAAGTATGATGGAACCACTGACCTGGACTAGCATATCTCCGCATATTACATAGCCGTCAAAAGCAATGAGGTCACTGAAGAAGAGACCCAGTCTGCCCTGGTTAAGAGATTCAACTCAACCTTAACCAAAGGGCCCCTTGCAGGGTACACTAAGCTACCGTTAGGGTCAATTGATTCATTTACTTAAATGCAGGATCTCTTCAAGAAGGTACACTTCAGGTCACGTAAGAGTGAGAAGCGCATGGAAGATATCTTCGAGAACCGACAACGTGATGACGAGCTGCTGAAAGATTACTTGGAGAGATTTTAGAGGGAACACATGAAGCTTCCTCCAGTTCTTGATAATATTGTCGTGATAGCCTTTGGCAAGAGCCTGAAATCCAGAGGTTAGCTAGCCACCCGGGAGTTGCAATGGAATCTCACTCAATACCTAGTGACAACATGGAATTCCCTACACCAGCGGTATAGCTCGAACTTGGGTCACCTTTGCAGTCGGGAGAGGAAGTGCAAAGAAAACGAGCAGGTAGTCCATCTCTAGAAGCGGAAGGCAGCGGAAGAAGAACAAAATGAAAGACTCAGTATCAAACTGACCCCGAGAAGGTTTCAGAAAATAAGGGTAATTCCAGGGGGACCGGATCTCACGACAAAGGTCTTGAACAATGCAACTTCAAAGACTTTGGGCTGCGAGTAAATGCAGTAGATCTAGTTACCAACCACTTTGGGAAACTAAATTCTAGGGTGTACTGGCCACCCACCATTAAAAGTGCAACTAGAATGAATTCAAAGGCCTACTGCGATTTTCATCGGAGTAACGGTCACGCCACAGTTGACTTCAAAGCTTTGATACTCGAGATTGAACACTTATAAAATGAGGGACACCTCAAAGACTTGATTGCAGCAGGAGCAAAATGATCTAGAGCGCCCGATTCAAAGGATAAGCTGAGTGTCAACGCGATCTTCACCACGGCCGAATTGAATGCAGATTGTAGGGCCGTGAGACGGGGTTCAACCGCTAGCCTGATCACATTTAGTTTGAAGAACGAGGAAGACCCCTATCAAGAAGCCATGACTATCATAGTCAAGGTGCTTGACTCCTAGGTCATGCAGGCTCTGATCGACCCAGGGAGCGGTGCCAACATTATCCGATAAGAGATAGTGTAGAGAATGAGCTTACTGCATCAAGTAATCTTCATTGCTTTATAGAGTAACCAGTTTCAAAAACACGAGTTAGGAACCCATCGGAGGGATAGCTCTGCCGGTCTTCATCCTGGATGCGATGAGCATAACACTTTTTCAAGTAATGACTTGCAACCTCTCATACAATGTCATCACGGGAAGACCTTGAATACACGAAGTAAAAGGATTACCCTCAACATTTCATCAAGTCTTTGGATACCCGACCCTAAATCGGCGAAGTACCAAGTGAGCGGTCCTTGCTCATAGAAGGTCAAGCTCCCGTTGTTGACGCTAAAGTGAGGTTGAGAGCGAAAGTGAATTGGTTGAAAGAGACCCACTATGGGACCCTTTTGTAGAGCGTAAGGCCAGAATAGAAGTAGCAGAACTCATAAAGCGAGTCTCCGAGATGAGTAATTTGGTTCCCCGAGCCGCGGAGCTATGGTATCAACTCTCTAAAGTACTGGTAAAGATCCAGAATGGCCGATACTGTGTTGCCAAGTACTGATAAGAGGGAAGCTGCACAGTAATAACCGAACTAATTCAAGAGAAGCGTCTATTGCTATACGTCGCAATATCATAAGTAGCATGGAATGCGGTTCTCACATGAGAAGAGGGTGGAATACAACTTCCCGTACGGTATGCTTGCACATCTTCCATTACAAGTCCAGCTAGTGGCAGCAGTGATGATGGCTACCCAAGAGCTGCGATCGTATTTTTTGAAGCATACGGTCAGTGTGGTTTCTCCCATCCTATTTTGGACCATTCTGTCTAAACTTAGGCGGCTTTCAAAAAGGTTAGTAGAATGGGCCGTAGAATTGGGAGAGTACGACATCATTTATCAGCCGCGCACGGCCATCGAATCACGAGTCCTGGCAGACTTCGCTACAAATTTTAGTATGGAACTGATGTTTGAGGCAGAGGAGGTGATAAAGAACACATATATAATCGGCCCTGGGCAATGGGTAATCCACACAGATATTGTGACAGTAGATGAAAGAATCGATCTCGATCTATGGATTAAAAAACCAATCGAAATGATCTTTCGCAAGATTGCAAGATTTCTGTTGTCTACATACAGCGAGGCAGAATATGAAGCCATAATTCAAGCTTTTGAATTACCCTACATATTGCAGGCCAGGGAGATCAGTCTCTACAATGGATCCCAGCTGGTAGTTAATCAGATAAATAAGGTCCTCGCAGTCAAAGACATCTGTGCACCAGAACGCCTAGCTAAAGTAAGGGCTCTCTGAAAAAATTTCACCACTGGAAGTTTATTCATCAAAAGGAAAGCACGAAAGCCGGTTTGCCAGCTAGTTCAGATGCGAAGGCAGATACCAGTTGGGGCAGCCCGGTGATAGTAATCAAGCTGACCCATGCGGAATTGATAAACCTCGAAGTTCCAAATACGGGACCCGCCTCAGAGTGGCGCCATGCATTAATTGAGTACTTGGACAAGACAGCCACCAACCTAATTTACTTAGGCCAGACAATCCCATTATAAATCTTTACCCTTTTTGAACTCATAAGCAAACCATAGAGGACAAGAAGAGATTCAAGAGAAAGCTTAGACTCACAAAACAGAAAGGATTAGATTTAAGCCAAGATGATGTTGCAAGCATAAAACTATAATTGGGTTTTGCACTACTGCATTGAATAACTTAAGCTTAACAGGGACACATTTGTACCCCCAAGATTTGAAATCCAGAATTTATAAAGTCAACCTTGAATTGTTTGGCATGAACAGGCAGAAACTTGAAGACGGTCAATAAGTTCTAAACCAATAGGAAAACATGAAATAAAGCTATAGACAAACAACCACACATATGCCAGCTTTAAAGGATTCATTAGTCAGACTAAAGAGGAAACACCCAAAGCTAGAAACTGGAAATTGAACTCAAACCAGAATTAAAGAGGAATGAGCAGAAGATTAAGAGAAAAGAATCAACCTTAGAACCTAGAGATTTAACCTGAATCCTAAGGCACTAGAATGGGCAGGCAACTCAGGAAAACAACTGATACAAAAAAGATACCAGAAAGGAATAAGGGACAAAGTTGCATGCATAACATCATTCAATACATCAACTTAAAGCTTAACACCACCTCCAGCTACCAGAAACAACACTCACACACTTCTGAAACAAATCCCTATACCCCTGCTATGCCCTGAACCCTTCTATACTCCCTCCTGAACTCAAACAAACTACCCTGCTCCACAGCAAACCAAAACAGCTTCTCTCTATCCTTCTTACACCAGAGAACAACCCGGAACACTTCCCTAATGACCCTTACTACAGCTGCTAATAACCTGCACTCACACAACAAACAGAACAACCATCTAACAATACCAGACCCCCTGCAAACTACCTGAACAGGCCTGCACTACTCCCACACAAACCAGCCACTCTTTACTCTCTATAGTTCTCCCATCAAGAACAAGATTCCATGTTCTTGCACATGCTACCTCAAACAGCCAAGAACCAATCATGCCTACTTCTTTTCATAATCAATCAAGAGAGAGATAAAGAAAACAAAAATATACTGAAGGGAAAAATTGGGAGAGAGGACCAGAATCCAAAAGCAACAAAACTATTAGAAACCTACTTAAAGAACCTAACATTTACAACTAAACTGCCACAGGTCCAAGCTTTGATTCGGATAAAGTTCAAACAGTTATCTTGAACATTTTATTATTAGTACAGGTTCTAGTAATCAAAATATAGAGCTTCCTGCAAAAATACACTAAAAGATTTAATCTTTATGCGAATAAAGCTACGTTGAAACATTTTTAATAACTACACCATAAGCTAGTACCAGATTCAAATAAGTTCACTGAAGAATGAAAGAAACAAACGTATAAATCAACGCCTAACAAAACTGTAACACTACTACTGGTAACATCATCAAACCAATTTCACAGAACAGGGAGTTAAGGCGATGTTATTACCTTTTTAGGAGCAGTGAAAAGGTGCAAGGGATTTGAATACGCGCACTTGAACAAAACCGACTCGAACAAAAACAGCCACGCGAACAAGGTCGACGACTCAGATATTGAAGAAGCGATAAGCAAAATGAAGGATAACAAACACGAAACTGATGTTTGAATCCCAAACAGGAACCAAAAATTGCTAACTGTCCTTTTTCTCTTTAAAGATTAAAACTCAAAAAAAATATATGCCTATAGCTCTGTCTCTTTTCCTTCCCTCTCCCAAAACTGAACAAATAAGCATATATAAACCTGCTAGGCTAGGGTTTCCAGATCTCTTTGAATTTCCCCAAACGACCCCCAATTTTTTACCTTTCCTTTAAGGAAGGAGGGTGAAAATGGTTTAATCCTTCAAGGATCGTACCACTTTCACTATCTATCCCTAGGAAATTACCGTTACTTTGGATCAAACGGTTTGGATCGAAACTTGATTCAAACGAACGAATGAGATTCGAGACAGCTAGTTATACTGAGATGGTGATGTGGATACGAGGGGGGACCAGTGGGGTACCTGGATTTTGGCTGCTTGCTGATTTATGAGGGAAAGATTGGGGGGAAATTGGGATTTCGCGGGTCGGGTCGCGCGATTAGGTTTAGAGAAAACTGAATTGGGTGAGGGGATTAGCGGGCAAGGGAGTAATATGATATATATGTGTGGTTGCAGAAGTAGGGTAGAAATTAGGTTTTAAAACGATTTTAGCCTCTTTTTAATATAATTAAGTAACTTGAACTAATTACACACGTAAGCTAAAATTAAAGCCGCGTCTAACGCATTTAGCCCTTTTCTTTTAAATTTAACTCAATTACTTTGAATTTTCAAAATAATTAATTTTAATTGAGAATAATTAGACTTTAATTTACACGACCGGGATAAAATTGGGTGTCAACAGCTGCCCCTCTTTACCCGAAAAAGGATGAAAGAGTTTTTAGGGTAAAGAAGTTGACGGGAAAGCCAATTTTGTCACGATAAAGCCAAGACTTTTGATTCCAAGGACCAAAAGGCGAGGCTTATGGACATGGCCGAACTCCGGTTTCTGAGTTGCCTACATATCTCGGGCTGAAAGAGAATCAGGCCATATATAGTTCGACGACACTTAGACACGAAAACTGGCACGATTGACAGAAAATGACGCACAAATAGGAAAGAAGACAGACTGACGTCCTAATCTGAAGCGAAAGATTAGGATAGAACTTGCTTGTTCGAGTGCGATTCTTCAGATCCTCGTTGACGAGTCTAGCTCATATCAACGATTGCCCCAGTTCACTGCTAAGAAAAAGTTCCAGGCTATGCTCCAAATGCTGTTGCGGTGCTGCTAAATTCCTGTAATAAACTCGACAAACGGTAAGCGAGCAACTGCTAATAAATTGTAACCATTGGAATAAGAAATAAATGAAGTGATAGCATAAAATTGTAAATGCGGGTTGTGATATCATCAATAAGTTCTTCTTCCGATCAACTGACGAGGCGCTCCGCCCGGGGAACCTCTAGGCTGATCATTATTCTGAAATAGTAAAGCAAAACAATCAGTAAAGCGGGTACGAATTGCAGAATACAAGGCTATTACAAAATAAATCGACTAATGAGACATAATGTCTCAAATCAATTTGTATATCTCTAATCTATGCAGGCTTCAACATAATGTTTATTTTAAAATAAGAATCATAAAGATAGAAATGCCGCCTATTCGGCAATAAACCATAATAAGCGTAATGCTTTTAATCATGAAGAGGTAGTTTGCAATGCGATCTTGGATTGTGCTCCAATTATTTGATAAAAACAAATGAGACATCCGCTCCTGAAGTATCCAATGTCTCAATGCAACTTGAAATAAACCTGCATATCCTATTTACGGGTGGATGGATCCCGATTGTTCATTTTTAAGGCGAACGGGCCCAAAACATTCATTTATAAGGCGAACGAGCCCAAAACGTTCAGTCATAAGATGAACGAGCACAAATCATAAGATAAAGCAAAAGACACAAAATTCATTAATGCATGTGCTTCTCAAACTTAGCAATATCTGCAAATCACAACAATAGGAATTTAGTAAATGTTCTCATAGTGAAATAGAAATGAAATGGATATGTTTAACATTCTTGAAGAATTATAGGAGATAGAAATGCCGCCTTTCGGCAATAACCATGATAAAGCATAATGCTTTAAATCATGAAGGGGTAGTCTACAATGCAATCTCGGAATGTGCTCCATTCAATTGATAAAGCAATGAGGCGTCAGGTCATGAAGCATCCAACGTCCTAGCGCAATTTGAAAAAACCTGCATATCCTATTTACAGGTGGATGAACCCGAATTGTTCATTTATAAGGCGAACGGGCCCAAAACGTTCATTTATAAGGTGAACGAGCCCAAAACGTTCAATTATAAGATGAACGAGCCCAAATCATAAAATAAATCAAAAGACACAAAATTCATTAATGCATGTGCTTCTTCAAACTTAGCAATATCTGCAAATCACAACAATGGAATTTTAGTGAATGTTCTCATTGCGGAATAGAAATGAAACTGATATTTTAACAATTGCGAGAATTATAGGAAGGAGAAATGCCACCTTTCGGCAATAAACCATGATAAAGCGTAATGCTTTAATTATCTAGTGGCAATCTGCAATGTGGTCTTGAACTGTGCTCCAATCATTTGATAAAGCAAATGAAACGTCCAGTCTTGAAGCACCCAATGTTCCAAAATGACTTGAAGTAAATCTGCATATCCGATTTACGGGTGGATGAACTCGGATTGTTCATTTTTAAGGCGAACGGGCCAAAAACATTCATTTATAAGGCGAACGAGCCCAAAACGTTCGAATATAAGGTGAACGAGCCTAAATTTGATAACAGCCTGCGAAACATAGTTGCAAATTGGATTAATTAAGGCAAGATAATACAAAACCAATAAGCAAAGCTGGGTCGTGTTGCTTGTATTGATAGTGCTGCAAAGCGTTGAATGCTGCCTCCAGTTCATATTGAATCTGATGTTCAATTCCTGCAAATTTAAAGTAAATGCGTTGAAAAACGAGTGAATAATAAAGCAAAGGCTATAATGAAAAAGAAAGAAATAGATTTGCTGCATATGCGACAAGCCGAATAATCTTCGAGAAACTGATGGTTGCTAGTTCTCCTTATTCTTCCATTTTGTGGAATTCCTGCGCTCAAAGAAAAGGTCGTGAGTTCTAAAAACTGTACGAAGCCTTAGTGATTTGCTTTGCTCCTCTTGTCTTGATGTTGAATTCTTCGGTAACATGCAAACACATTTTGCCCCTGTTTCCAAAGAAAAAGTTGTTAGTTTTTGGACAAATAGTGGCTGGCTTGATTGAACACCTAATGCGGCTTCAAATCTGCATCTTCTTATATGGCACTCAGATGTACTGCTGCTGCGAGAGTTTGATGTTCTTGAAATTCTTCTTTTGCATAAAAGGATATCATCCATAATTGCTTTTGGCTTGGCTTATTTGGAGAAAATGGATTTTCATTGATTTCGGGATTAAAAGCCCAATAAAGGGTACAAGATAGTTCATTACATAAAACTTCAAAAGAGTAGGCAAACATAAGATAGTTAGGCAAGGAAATGCCATTTTCAAAAAATAAAGTGTTGTCATTTGATCTTCTTGCTAAGCTTCACGCTTCCTTTTCAAATGCCTTGGTGCCAATTTTGATGAATCACCTCTGATGATAATTACATTTGCTGCCGAATGACCATAGTTGCTTGCTTGCTCTTGCTTCACACTTATCTTGCCTTTTTCAATCATATTCTGGATTTTGTGCTTAAGTGCCGAACATTCTTCTGTATCATGGCCTTGAATATTTGAGTGGTATGCACACCTCTTTGATAAATCAAATCCTTGAGGCGGATTCTCAGGAATCCATCCCCTCTTTGCTTGCAATAACCCTTCTGCTTTCAATCTCTCGAATATGTCTGACAATGATTCATATAGAGGAGTGAAAGTACGAGGTCTAAACTTCTTCGTGCTTTGATGACCAGATGGTGCCTGATAAGATCGATGTTGGCGACTTGAATTTTGCATATCATGATTGTAGTGCACTTGCGAAGGCTGAGAGTCTTGAATATTTTCAAGTGCATCAGAACAATTAAAAACTGGCATTGTAGTGTCATAGTCAATCAACCTTCCGGTTTGAAACTTTTCTTCCAAAATCTTTGCATACCGAATTAAACTGGGAAAATCCTTTAAATTGGCAAAAAGTAGCTTTTCGTAAAATATGCCTTCTTGAAGGTCAATGAAAGTTGCTATCAGCTCATCTTCAGGCAATGGAGGATGCATCTTAGAAGCCTCTAGCCTCCATCTCACAGCAAATTCTGCAACAGACTCATGCGGCATCTTCTTGATTTTGCGCATATCAATTAGATAAGGATCTCTTACTATGTTGAACTTGTATTGTTCCACAAAGTCTCGAGCCATGTCTTCCCATGTGTGCCATTTGGTAAAATCCTGTTTAGTATACCATGCAAGTGCCATTCCATATAAACTATGAATAAACAATCTCCTACGCAAAGCTTCATCCTTGCCAATTCCAATTAGTCTGCTGCAATAATCTTTCAAATGAATGTAGGGATTTCCCTTTCCATCAAAAGTGTTGAGTTTTGGTATGTTTTACCCACGTGGAAGCTCAATGTCCGGGTGAATGCACAAGTCTTCATAACATAAACTCTGAATGTTCCTAGAGCGCAATTCTTTTCCCATGATCTTTCTTAAAATCTGTTCATCCACATTGTGAGGATAAGTTGTCTCAACTTCTTTCTCAGGCAATTTTGGTGAATGCATTATCAATTGATTTGTTTGCCTCTCCACAACAGGCATAGTGATAAAAGGTGGATGGTATAAAGTTGCAGCTGGCCAAGCATTTGAATTTGTAAGATATTCTTGTGGGATTTGTGGATATATGCTATGTATAGGCATTGGGTAATTAGGCATTGTTAAGTAAGGTGGATTGGAGGTAAAGCTTGTATTTGGCAAAGGTTTGCTAGTATTGACAAAGTTGACAATCTCATTCCTTTGGACCACATGTTCTTCAACATCATCATTCTGCGCTTGCAAGATACTTATACCAGAACTGGTTGCCTGAAATTGCTTTGCCATGTTGTTTTTTCCTTGATGCAGATTTTCAGCCATTTCAGTGTTCAATGATAGCCAACCTTTAACAAATGAATTCTCTACATTGAACAAAAGCAAGTTATATATAAAATGAAAATGCATGCATAAAATTTCAAATGTAAAATAAGCCATTAGGCCGAATGGATGGGACCAAAATCCCGACTCAACACATGAGTAAAATATTTAAGAGTTCGAAACTCAATGATCAACAAAATTTGATTTTTCAAGACGCGAATTGGGAAAAACAACTTTGAAAGTTTTTACTAAATTAGTATGCGTGCTAGACCATTTTGACACAAATTGCTAAAATGGTCGGCTTATTTTGAACATCAATGCTTTGCTCGACTATCGATTCTTCCTTGCAAAGTGACAGTCTGCACCAATCTTTGAAACTGCTTCTAATAACGACCAACCAACGCATGTCTTCAACTTGCTTTTTGCAAAATTCTGCCCCAGTTATGACTTCAACATTTCAACTTATTTTGCAAAAACTGCCCCAATTATGACTTTCAAAACTTCAAACTACTTATCAAAAGCTGCCCCGGTTGCAATCTCCCACGTCTTCTACTTGCTTTGCAAAACTTGCCCCAGTTTCTATCTTTGGAAAAAATTAAAATTTAAATACTAAAGGGTCGAGCCCGATGGAGGAGCCTACGTATCCCTCCTTGGGAATCAGACCGTGCGTAGTTCTGCTTACACAAAAGAGAATTTTCAAATGCTGGTGTAACCGAAACTCGATATGAGTTGCCTACGCTTCCCGCCTTGGGAAACCGGTTACAGTAGTTTGCTTACATAGAAATAGATTCAGACATTCATAACTTGATATTCTTTCTTTCTTTCAACAAAACTAACAAAAGAAAATTACAATAGTTACTTCTTAATAATGCAAATAAATTAACTTCTGCTTCTGCAACTCTACTGCTTTTCTGGAACTTGATAGGTGCCTAAATGCCCTTCTTCGAGGAAACTCCCTTTGCATATGGAAAGATTGCGACAAAAGGTTCGCCAGTACCATTTGTATGTAGAATTTTGACCTGGCCAGAGTTAATCAAGGTTTCAACTTTCTGCTTAAATAAAGTGCATTCTTCAATAATATGCCCCCTGCATCCCTGAATGGTAAGCACAAAATTTTCCCAAATTGTCAGGCTTATGTGACCAATACGGCTTTGATTCTATATGATGTACCAAATTGAATCCCTTGAGCCTCTCAAACAATCTTGTGTAAGATTCTGGGAGCCGCGTGAATGCGAAAGCAGATCTTTTGACGCGGTTTGACTGTGAACTTGGATTGACAATTACTTACCTGTGTGCACTAGGTTCCCCTACTATGGCTGGCAAAGGTTTTGACATGAAACCTGTCCTTTGTCTTTGGATTGTGCCTCAACCAATTCACACTTTCTCTTGTCAGAAATTATTGCAAATGGCTCTTCTTGAAGTTCTACAGATTTTCTTTTCAGTGGATTGCCCCTTGCAAAGGTTAGATTCGGGAGTTCGTACTGCTTGACAAAGTTACGAGCTAAGTCATCCCATGTGAATCGCTTTCCAAGGTCTTGTAGTGCAAACCACGTTAAAGCCGGGCCCGCTAGCGTCTTAACAAATAACCTCAGCTTGATTCCATTGCTTTTTTCAAATATTGCCACCCAATCAACAAATGCTTTCAAATGATCATGAGGATCTCCTATCCCATCATACACTGGTGGATCAACCACATCAAGAAAATTCACATTTTCCTTTTCTACTTCATCTAAACCTGCTTGAGACGGTAGAGCCCTCCCGTCTACCATTGTGGCATTGTTCTCTTTAGCATTGGGAAGCCCTTCCTCGTTGCTTTTCTCATTGCTTGTTTTTTATGTGAAGCCATCAAATCCCTTTTCCAACAGGAATCCATGCAAATTAGGGAATTATTGAGCATCGCACTCAAATGATGGAGCTACTTGCATTGTGGGAGGTGCAACAGTATAGATAGGAGCCACAGGAGCACTTGGTCCAGGGCTTGACACATTTCGCACTTGGTTGCGAGCATCCATGAGCGCGACAACCAATTCAGTAAGGCTATCAAGTCTCTTTTTCAAACTTGCCACAGTTGCTTCAAGCTTGTTAACCTTGTCTTGGTGGGATTCATCATTTCCAGTCAAGTCAATCACAGCAATTTGACGAGCCATAGGTCCTGATTTTGATGTTCAAATAATTAACCCTTTAGCAACGCATACCGAATTTAATAAAATTTATTAAAGCTGAAACTGACGGACCAACTTATTCCAAAATGGAAAAATTGAGACCGTACTGGAAAGACCCAAAATTTTAAGCAAGACACTCATTTTGTTAAAGCAAACCAGATGCGAAAATGCTTTTTAATTCTGAAGTTATTTTCAAAAGTAACACACTTGCGAATACTTTAAAATATGACGCTAAACAATATTTTGCAAAATGACAAGAATGGGTTTAAGATAAACAAAATAATATTTGAAAGCCGTTTTAAAATAATAGTATGCATGAATTCAGATGATAGATAAATGATTTCATAAAGCGGTTAACTTTACAAAAGATAAGTTGAAGTAACATAACGTTAATCTTACCATACCGTCGAACAAATTCAATCACAACATAATTAGTGCCAACAAATTTCAAGCAAGCAGCACATATTAGCAAGCAATCGCATGTTAGACAGATAATTTGACATGTGGCAAACACAAGTAATTGAGCGTAACTAAAATGCAAACGCGTCCTACCCTGTAAGGTGCCTCTTTTGTGCCAGAGGTAAGCCTAAGACGCGCAAACAAGTGGTAACGAAAAATATTTCATGCCAGTTTTGAGCAATTCGAATTTAGAGTAAGCAATAATAATAACAATAATCGATAACAATCATCTCTCCGCCTTGACACTGCAATTTCATTATCCCAACTAACTTCCAAAAGTTGGTATCAACTCGACATTCTAACACAGCTCATGCTCTCCACAACATCTGCATCAAATTTTAAACCCAAATGCCTAAACCTGAAACAAACCTCTATACCTTTTGCAAACATCAATGTTACTCCAAGCATAACTCCCAATTATCTCACAACATCCAGGGGTGAATTTCCAACTGCCTTCACAATACCAGACTGCAAATCATGAAAGGCGCCAATTGGCCTTTCAGAAATAAAACCTCACTGGTCCTCGGCTTTAGTCAAGCCTCTTAGCTTCCTAGGTTTTGCAAGGCTCACAGACCTTGTTCATAGGGCTCCTCACTGGTCCTCGGCTTTAATCAAGCCTCTCAGTTCCTAGGTAGCCAAGACCGTACTAGTCTTCAAGGAGGGACCCTATTGTCGTTTATAGACATAGGGGCTTCACTCTCCTAGTATGCGACAAACATACTTCATTCCATAAGAATTTGCAGCTGGTTAGTCAACATAGGCCTGCACACACGCAAAGCCATTCACGAGAGGGACCCCACTGATCTTTTAAAGACACCAGGGGCTTCGCCTCTTAGATCTCACTACACCATACCATCTCCAAAACACAAACCAATCAAATCTGCCTAACTTTCCCTGGACTGCAATTCTGTCTATGATCTCAAATTCTATGTGGACTGCTATGACCACATAGATTCTGCTAAATTCTTCCATTTTCTGACCTAAAAGATAACATAGCAGACAAAATTCCAAATCTGATTTTGCTCAAAACATGGTTAGGACTGAGGATTCGTCATCACACCGCACATAATATGCATTGTCGTTGGGTTTTTTAAAAACCCGTTGACGTAAGGGCGGTTTCCTAACTATGGAGGCAGTATCAAGGACCAGGTCCAGACTAAGGTGTAAATACATGCATGACCTAATCTCCTTCTAATAGTGGGCCGACGGTTGAGGCTGACTCGACCTATGCGGGATAAACCTGGCCCCATAAAATAGTAAAACCGGCCATGATAAAACCAGGCAAACCATATCCCAACTAACTTTGGTGACACGAAAGAAATTCAGAGACTTAGGAAGGACAATGCCCTTCCTGTATTATTGCCCTTCATGCGGGCCCCCCGTGATGAAATCGAGGAGATGAAAGAGAATTGACAGGCTCCATGAGGGAAGAAATATGAACGGAATGCAGACTATGCACAAATAAAACATGCTTCAATACATTCATTCATAACAATAAATTCTACACATACTAGTTTAGGCATGCAAACAATAATGAGTTAAGCTACGCATACATACAATCAACACATATATAGCAAATTCGTGAAAATCTTTTGGTTAGAACCATTTGCCTATCCCCAGCGGAGTCGCCACGCTGTTGAACCCTCCCAAAAAATAATGCACACAAGTATGCACCGGGATTTGATTTCAACAAAATGGGACTCCAAAGGATTTTCTTTGGAGTCGCCACCTAATTTAAGGATTATTAGGAACCTAAGTTAACTAAAGAGTGCAATTTATTCTTTATTAAAAAGAAATTAAATTCAGAGATTCTAGGTAAGTGGTTCTATTAAATTCGAAAGAAGGTCCCTTGCGGGAGCACTTTCGAAAATCCGCTAAATGCGGTTAATCCGGCGGTTTTCACGAATTTGTTAAGGATAATAGAATTAATTTTAACTAAGGATGATATAAATAAGATAAGGTTTTAGTTACGCCGATACTTAAATAAATGATGAAATCTTAAGATTAATTAAATGGATAAATTACAACATGGTTGATTGATTAGTTAATTAAATAAATAAACAATAAATAAATTAAATAAATTAAATTAAATACACTAAATAAATAATTAGATAAATAATAATAATTGATTAATTGATCGCTTAGGTAAATGGACAAATAAATAAATAGACGACTTAATTAAATAAATTAATATTTATATTAATTAAATAAATGAATAATAATTGATTAAATAAATAAATAAATAAATATTTAATTGATTAAATAAATTATTAATTGAAATTAAATAAATTATATTAAGTAAATAAATAAATAAAGGATCAAAATTTAATTGATTAACTAAATAAATAAATTAGATTAGATACATAAATAATTGAATATTTAATATAATAAATAAAGAAGCAATTCAAAAGCGAATTATGACGAGTACGATTTTTAGTCGAATTTAATTTTGCACTCATTAATTGACAAATGATTCTAAACATCCATAAATTAATTGGCGATTCGAAAAGAAATGATACAAAGCATTCATATAAAAAAATAATTTAAGTGATTTGACAATAGTTATTCTCAATTCAAATCTCATTTCTATCCTACAGGGCTTCTAATCCGGTCTATGGGGAAGTCCTATACAAGATGCACTTTCTAAGGAAGCGGGGAAAGATGGAGTTTAGAAGATAGAACCCGGAAGCGCAAACTCATCATTGAGCCTTGGACTTTGTGATTTTCATTTTTTTCGTTTCTTGCATTTTCGGGGATATCAAGTCCCGAAAATGCAGACCGGATCAAATAACTCTGAATGCATGTCATCCCCGTTTGTGAGTTTTATTCAACTATTTTAGCAAAACTTGAACTCGAAATGCAATGCAGGGCTCGGACAACTTGAATGCCAATTACCAATCCCAATTTATGAGTTGAGCAACTCAAACTCGTCCCAAGAAGTGTTACATGTCAAAGAAAAAATAAAAGAGGAAAGGAATTAGTAACCATTCAAATTGAAACATAAGTCACAAAAGAGATTGATACAGGAAGGACAAAACTGGATCCGGACTTGGCCTTAACATACACTGAGAATCAGTTAAAGGGCTCAGGGTCATAACTTTTACATTAAATGAACAATTTGCACACCAAAGTTAAGCTATCAGACAAACCAAGATTGACTTCAAACTAACATTTTAAGCTCTTTAAAAATAGGAGCCTTGGTCAAAGCAAATTGCGCAGAGGTACAAACTCACTACTAACTGCTACACGAAAACAAGGGAAAAACTGGAAACAGGATAACAGGCACACATTAACACGCAACCTGCAAACCAAACAACCTCATTCCTCCTTACAAGACCAACCTTATATCACCTACAAGACTCCAGACTTATCACATACACTTCACACTATCACAAACTCCCTCAACTCACCAAAATACCCCTGCAACAACTTCTGGAACAGCCCCTACACCACCTGAAAAGATATGAACATAAAACAGGCTGCAACACCTAGCATGGTAGCTGCAGCATCAGAGAAGCAAGAAACAAATCTCCAGGCCACCTGCACCAACTCTCTGCATCCCTAACTCATAATTTCTAACGCCTGCACACAATTCACAGTGTCCAAAACAGCCACCAACCTAATTTACTTAGGCCAGACAATCCCACTATAAATCTTTACCCTTTTTGAACTCATAAGCAAACCAGAGAGGACAAGAAGAGATCAAGAGAAAGCTTAGACTCACAAAACAGAAAGGATTAGATTTAATCCAAGATGATGTTGCAAGCATAAAACTAGAATTGGGTTTTGTACTACTGCATTGAATAACTTAAGCTTAACAGGGACACATTTGTACCCCCAAGATTTGAAATCCAGAATTTATAAAGTCAACCTTGAATTGTTTAGCATGAACAGGAAGAAACTTGAAGACGGTCAATAAGTACTAAACCAATAGGAAAACATGAAATAAAGCTATAGACAAACAACCACACATATGCCAGCTTTAAAGGATTCATTAGTCAGACTAGAGAGGAAACACCCAAAGCTAGAAACTGGAAATTGAACTCAAACTAGAATTAAAGAGGAATGAGCAGAAGATTAAGAGAAAAGAATCAACCTTAGAACCTATAGATTTAACCTGAATCCTAAGGCACTAGAATGGGCAGGCAACTCAGGAAAACAACTGATACAAAAAAGATACCAGAAAGGAATAAGGGACAAAGTTGCATGCATAACATCATTCAATACATCAACTTAAAGCTTAACACCACCTCCAGCTACCAGAAACAACACTCACACACTTCTGAAACAAATCCCTATACCCCTGCTATGCCCTGAACTCTTCTATACTCCCTCCTGAACTCAAACAAACTACCCTGCTCCACAGCAAACCAAAACAGCTTCTCTCTATCCTTCTTACACCAGAGAACAACCTGGAACACTTCCCTAATGACCCTTACTACTGCTGCTAATAACCTGCACATACACAACAAACAGAACAACCATCTAACAATACCAGACCCCCTGCAAACTACCTGAACAGGCCTGCACTACTCCCACACAAACCAGCCACTCTTTACTCTCTATAGTTCTCCCATCAAGAACAAGATTCCATGTTCTTGCACATGCTACCTCAAACAGCCAAGAACCAATCATGCCTACTTCTTTTCATAATCAATCAAGAGAGAGATAAAGAAAACAAAAATATACTGAAGGGAAAAACTGGGAGAGAGGACCAGAATCCAAAAGCAACAAAACTATTAGAAACCTACTTAAAGAACCTAACATTTACAACTAAACTGCCACAGGTCCAAGCTTTGATTCGGACAAAGTTCAAACAGTTATCTTGAACATTTTATTATTAGTACAGGTTCTAGTAATCAAAATATAGAGCTTCCTGCAAAAATACACTAAAAGATTTAATCTTTATGCGAATAAAGCTACGTTGAAACAGTTTTAATAACTACACCATAAGGTAGTACCAGATTCAAATAAGTTCATTGAAGAATGAAAGAAACAAACGTATAAATCAACGCCTAACAAAACTGTAACACTTTATCGAACATACTACTGGTAACATCATCAAACCAATTTCACAGAACAGGGAGTTAAGGCGATGTTATTACCTTTTTAGGAGCAGTGAAAAGGAGCAAGGGATTTGAATACACGCACTTGAACAAAAGTGACTCGAACCAAAGCAGCCACGCGAACAAGGTTGACGACTCAGATATTGAAGAAGCGATAAGCAAAATGAAGGATAACAAACACGAAACTGATGTTTGAATCCCAAACAGGAACCAAAAATTGCTAACTGTCCTTTTTTTGTTTAAAGATTAAAACTCAAAAAAAATATATGCCTATAGCTCTGCCTTAGGGTTTCCGGATCTCTTTGAATTTCCCCAAACGACCCCCAATTTTTTACCTTTCCTTTAAGGATTCAAGGATCGTACCACTTTCACTCTCTATCCCTAAGAAATTACCGTTACTTTGGATCAAACGGTTCGGATCGAAACTTGATTCAAACGAACGAATGAGATTCGAGACAGCTAGTTGTACTGAGATGGTGATGTGGATACGAGGGGGGACCAGTGGGGTACCTAGATTTTGGCTGCTTGCTGATTTAGGAGGGAAAGATTGGGGGGAAATTGGGATTTCGCGGGTCGGGTCACGGGATTAGTTTTTAGAGAAAACTGAATTGGGTGAAGGGATTAGCGGGCAGGGGAGTAATATGATATATATGTGTGGTTGCAGAAGTAGGCTAGAAATTAGGTTTTAAAATGATTTTAGCCTCTTTTTAATATAATTAAGTAACTTGAACTAATTACACACGTAAGCTAAAATTAAAGCCGCGTCTAACGCATTTAGCCCTTTTCTTTTAAATTTAACTCAATTACTTTGAATTTTCAAAATAATTAATTTTAATTGAGAATAATTAGACTTTAATTTACACGACCGGAACAAAATTGGGTGTCAACAGCGTTTAAGGCAGCTTTTCGTACCCTTACTTTTCAGTCTATCAGCTGCAACAAAAACTGCGGGAACGAGTGTTGTGCTTGCCCCGACCGAGACCTTGTGAATACAAGTGAAGATGACCCTCAAAATGCAAATATTTATAATGCCCTCATAATGGTGAAATACAAACGCAGTGGAAGGGATAGGCATGCCGTCCAAGCATTCATGCACATGAAAACATCAAAATAACGGAATCGCAAAAGAAGTAGAGGTTTAGGCGAAACATCCATCTCCTCCTCCAAAATATTAACAGTATTATTTAAATTTTTTTTACATCATCCATTAATCAAACATTCTATAGTTGATAATATTAGCATATTTTGTAAATTTTGAGAAAGATTCCTGTGAGAAGTTACTTAATTCTATCGCGAGAAATCATTGGCAAAATAAAATTTTGGTATATGCTATTTTGGGATTTTCGTTAACCAAAGCTATAACATAAGTGTACGGTAACCGCTAGTCCAGCTTGATAGGTGAGTGTATCCATCTTCTATTTGGCACTTGGCCAAGAGTGTTTGTCTTGCTAAGAAGGATATTTTCTCTAGCATTATCACTCATGTCTTGAACTTGAGAATCTAAATAGAAAAAGAGAAACTTGAGGTAGTTCAAGAGTATATATTATTTATGATAGAAAGATTTATACGTATTTCACTAATCTCTTGTCTTTTTTGGTGGTCTATTTATTCTCTTTAGGGAGGAGGAGGAAGAGGAAAACAAGAAAAGGATAAAGGTGGAGGATATGAGAATTTAAAGGGGATGCAAAATTCAGAAGAGTTATAGATCTTATGAAAAAGTGATTTTCCCTTGCTTTGCAATATTCTTAATATGTTAGTTTTATAGAGCTTGTGGTTCATGGGTTAACTATTTCAAAGTGATTTATGCATTTTCCTTTCTCTGTTTAGTTACTGCGAACACGGATTTTGCGAGGATTAGCGCTTAGAATTCTCTTATTTAATTCAAACTCCAACTCGCTGCTTTTATTTAAAGTTACTCCCCAATACTATTAACCCAAGACCCTTTTATCAGTTCAACTTTTTTAACATAATTGTATTACTAGAAAATATTTATTAATAATATTATATATAGTTGAATACTGTTTAATTATGCAGCGAGTAAATATCAATTCTCCTGAGATTTGGCATTGAACATCAAGAGGTAACAGTCATATTTAATTAAGAAGAGAGTTAAGCATAATTCTTGTTGATACTACTAAAAATTGTTGAATAATTGAGAGACATAGTGAGTATAAAGAAAATATTGAGGAAAAATCGACGGATCACAGTTCCTCGAAAAGTATCTCCTTGGTATTAAGAGGATACACACCAACTATTATTATCGATAGTGTCCATTATTTTTTAATATAATTATATTGGTATTCGGACGACAGAAGAAGGAAAAAAATTAAAAATCGACGGACTTAGTCAAATTTTACAAATTAAAAAAATAATAATAATAAGATTCACAACAACCCTCTTCGATTTTAGATAAATATGAATTGAAGAATTAAGTGAAATTAATGGACACAATTGGTATACTAAAAATAAAAAACTAAATATTCATAACTACTGGTTGTTCATTCGGTTGTGTTAAAATCTAGACAATATAAATTTAAGCAACCGACTAACACCGATGGTATTTTTAAATTATATGTTAAAATTTTCTAATCAACCAACGGTGAAAATCTGAAAATGTAATATGCAAAAAATTGCGGACATTGTTGGAGTTCGTCAATTTTCTACACATTATTTGATAGGGAATGCCGCCCTTTGCAGCACCACCTACCAAATAAAAAAAATTACCAATATATCTGTACAAAACACCAATATAACCAATACGAAGCATTATTATATTAACATAAAGTATCAATACAACAATACAAAACATAAATACATCGAATACCACCAAATCTCAAACGGCCTAGCGAAGAAATCATCATACCACATCCAACCAACTAAAATATTCAATCATTCTGCATATCCATCCATAATTATCCGACTAACAACAAAGGTTCAAAATCTCAAACAAATACCAACTAACCAAGTTCAAGAATATAATAACATGTTCGAAAGTTAAATTAAAGTGAAGTTAGAATTATACACCTAATTATTCATCATTTGTTGCTTCATCGTCCAAATAGGGCGGAGAGGGGCGGAGAGCGGGGAACAAGCTTTGATATGAGATATTACATTTGTGCTTTTAGTGATTGTATGTCACTATCTTGATAGATCACTCTGGCCTCTAAGCATGCCTTTTGTTGTTCCTGTAACGGTCCAGCTCGCTCGTGATATTGTCTGCTTTGGAGCTGAGCTCGTATAGAATTAAAACGTGACACTAGGGTCTAAGGCATGCATATTTATATACCCAGCATTACTCATGTGTTTTGTTGATGTGGGATAACTCCTAGTTGAATTGTCACATACACCCGCTCTTATAGACTCAGCGTCCTCAATAAGGTTTGTCCTACCTTCTTGCAATCTGTCTAGACTCAGTACTAAAGTTTGCCTTGCCTTTCCGGGATTCTCCTAAACTCGAGTTAACTATGTCTCATATCAAAAAGGTTGTCACGGAGTGAAATTATTGTTATCTTTAACAGCCAAACCTACTAATGATATTGTCCGTTTTAGATTTGTCTCTCTAAGGCATGCATACTTATTGTTGGGCTACAATATCAACCAGCCCAACTATGGTAAAAGATTTTGAGGAAGTGATGATCAATAATATATTAACCATAAAAACGACATAAATAGTTCTCATTTTCCTTGTTTAATTTGGAGAGAACTACAACCACTCAATATTAAGTGCATTCCAAATAGAGATTCACCCACTTTAAAGAAAAAAGCTGAGAAGAAAACAAATTTGGAGCTTGAGGGAATGACTAATCAAAGGTTTTGTGGATGATGAGGATAGACGACGGTGAGGAGGGGCGCCAAGAAGATCTTTGCAATTGTTCAACAATGAATGTAAATATTATCGTGGTAAACAAGTGTCTAAATTTTCAATTGATATAATTAAACCAACAACTCATTGATTACATAATTATAATGTTCAAATTCATGAAAAATTAAGCAAAATTGAACTACTACATTGATTTTTGTAAGTTGAAATTTGTGCATGCACTAATTTAAAGAGATAAATGGGTACCTACCTTAGCTGTTGTGGAAGCTGTTGTGGAAACTGATCGAAGGTTATACAAGAAAAGGTAAAATTTCAGAGCAGAGAATTTTAATTTAATAGTAGGTGATACAAATAACTATACTACGAGTTTGTGTATACTTCGACAGTAATTTTTAGACCCATTTTCCAAGACTGGTCAAAGGACAAAAAATAGAGCGAGAAATGAGGAGAAATTTCTAACTTGTATCTATCTACTCTTTCAAAAAATCGACGGGCAATACTAAATCTGTCGGTCCCTAATTGATTCGTTAGACCAAACTCTGACTTAAAAATACTGATGGACACTATAAATTGAATAAAGTAATTTTGATAAACTGTTATTTATTAAAACAACTGAAGGGCACCATCGATAAATATAAAATATTTTTTCTTCGACATGAAAAAGAAATCGAGTGCCGTTCTATTTACAAAAATAAAAGATTAAAAGGATAATATCTTACTTTACTAATGGTGTCATCGATTTTTCTATCAGACAAAAGTGATCGTTGGTGTTAGTCGATTTTTTTCCTTCGATTTCTCGACTGTTTTTAGTAGTATTGAACTTCTTTCAACCTAGTAGAATGTAAGTTGTTTGCTTTAATATATTACATTGGTTTTTGTTGTCAAAAATTTTATTGATATATAAGAAGATTTGAATAGTTTAATTCAAAGATTCAATTTATTAGGCAAAATTCTAGTATTCTACTATTGAAACTTGAGAAATAAAAATTAAACTTAAATAATCCGACAAGAGATTTACTATATTATCGTTGTATGGCCATATAAAAAAAGATAAAATATGTAATTAATTGAAAAGTCAAATAATGAACACAAGAAGTGAATGGAGGATAGTGGTCTTAGAGAAAGTGAGGTGAAGACTAATGCTGATTGTGTCAAAAGGAACAACCTTGTAATTTACAAATTGTAAAGAAAGAGGATAGCGAGAACTGAAATCGTTTATATTGAGGTTCTTTATCGAGTTGTATGTAATAAATAAAATATATAGAGAAACATAAAAAATAGAAATATCGAGGACAACTACTCATTTTGCTGTTTAAAAAAAAAAAATTGTGGAGCTCTGTTTGGCAGCATGATTTTAATGACTACATGTGAGAGAAATAATTATCCTAAATGGAATATGTGTATAGTTCACTGTAGTAATGGTGTGGGTAAAAATACATCATGCCTTTTTTTCCCAAACAAAATTGAAAAAATTAATGGAATAAGTTTAAAGACAGTGTCTGGTGTTTCAAGGTACACAAAATATTTCTAAAAAATTCATAGTCGCCACTTGACAAGTTAAAGGTGTGTCAAGTCACCAAAGTGGTGTTCCCAGAACACCTTTGACTCGTCTAATGGTCTCCGTCAGAGACTTTGACTAAGGTCCTCAGTTGACTCTCGGGAAGGTGTTAGGCACCTTCGAGTCCAGTGCCAAGCACAGTTACTTTATTGCCACAAGTTGGTTTACGAAATATTTGGTTGTCATATATTTTCCGTTTGTTAAAGTCGCACTTTGAAAAGTATATTATTCTATACTAAACTTGACGATTTAGAGTTTGAGCTCCAAAATGAACTGATTTACATTCGCTAAAAAATAATTTAAAACAGATTAGTAAAATCTTGGATTATTTAAAACAAAACGTGACTGATTGTGAAAAAGTGGTTGTCTTATCAAAAGAAGACCGTTTGCCAACAGAAATGAAAAGAGCAGTTCGTTTCTCATGGGCTTCAAACATTTGTAGAGATGGTACATTTATTCTGTCCCTTTTAATTTTTTGTCTTAGCTTGCAAAGTTAAGTGTATAGATTCTAAGTTGCAGCCCATTTATCTTTCAGATCTGAGCTTTGACAAAATGTCCTCAATTTCAGTTTTTAGAATCCGTCCAAATTTACAAATTGTACCACGTGGCTAATTTCACAAAAATGGCCAGATGTTAAATATACTGCAGAACAGGTCTAACTTTGCAAACTTCAAGATTTCAAGTTTCTGTCCCGACGTATCCCTTTTATGTATAGCCAAAGATCATATATAGCTTGACAATAGACATATCAACACCAATTATTTCCTATTTTTAACAAACATCCAGGTTATCTAATATTTAGCCAAACAAACATACGCATACTCATTTTTTTACTTTAAAACATGCGGCTTTTGCATCATTCCATGGTAAAATTAAAATACATGATGTTCATGTGTTTACCTATGATACGAGCCCTTAGATCTCAGTAATGATGACGCAAACAAGCAAATATAAGCTATCGAATGCAGCAAAAAGACAACCGGACAGCCTTTTAAAGCCCTTTAAAACTTGACTTAGACTCGAATTTTAAGCCCCAGAAGACTCTTGATTTTGAGTAATTTTAATTCTAAAGCTCTATATTCTAACTCACTAACTTCCTTACTATTTTCTCTCTTTCTTTTCTAGCATTCAATGCTTCACTCTCTTTTCATTGTGTATATGGTGTATTGATGTTGAAGGATTTTCAAGGTAAATGTGGTCTCTTAAATGAGGAGTGGAGGCCCTATTTATTCTGAAAATTCAAAGTAAAAGGGGTGGAGTCCACTTGCACAAAAAGTACAAGACTCATGTGCCCACTTGAGTACTATGTCAACTCACCTTTTCCTAATCTTTTTTACATCACTTCAACCACCTATTTGTCCCCTAAAGGCTGAAAAAGTAAGTTGTCCAAGGATGGGACAACCTCATGGGCTGGACTATTGACTATTGGGCTCGCACTTAAACCTAAAACCTCTTTAAACCACAAAAATTCAAATATGTAAATCAACTATATCAGCCCTAAATACTAACTTAGACAATCCTATGGGGCCCAGACAATTCCCAGTTGACTTAGGCCCCTCAAAATACAAAATGGACCTTAAGTCCAATCACAAGAGAAAAAACTCACCTGACTCTCATTCGAAGCTAAACAAAAAAAAAAAAAAAAAAAAAAAAAAAAAAGGAAAATCAAGCTTAAACACTTATACAATAACAATGATGATAGCCATGTTCAATCTTCGCATAATTTATGTTCAAATGAAAATTATAGATAAAAATCATCCGATGCTGAAACACCATAATTCTTTCTGACTTGTGAATAAAATAAGGACACGCATCTCGATGCTCGAGACAGGAAAACCAATTACATTTGAATTCAGATTTTAGCAAGCTAGACATCAAATTAATGGAACCATATGTACACTATTTCAAAAGCCAAATTGCACTCAAACAGGAAAACACGGCCACTTCAAACACACATGAGCATGCATGCACACTGAGCTGCATACTTAACACAATTTTAACATGCAAAATCCACAGTTAATCATATTAAAGACTCAACCAATTGCAAATGCTTACAATGGATATTATACCTAAACACTATGTTAAGCATGGTTTTCATCAACCAGTATCTAACTGTTGAAGAATAAATTTTTAATATGAAAAAGGACCTGGAGCTGAGTGGACTATGAAAAGGTTCACAGTTGAGTAAGAAGACTGAGCTATTTGATGGGATATTCGAGTTAGAGTTGAAGAAGGAGAACGAGAACAGCTCGAGTCGAAGTTCCAATCCTACCGTTAAAAGAAGTAGCGTGTGCGGTGCTGAATTAGAACGCGGTTCCTAAGTAGAAAAGAATTGAACACTTAGGCAAATTAACTTGAGTTTCAAATAAGGCAATATGGGTAAACCTTCTTTGAAACGGATTCCAAAGTGGAAAAGGAGTTCTAAGCTTACTTGGAAACGGCTAAGTCAAACTCTATAAATACAAGTTAATTTGGCCAGAATTGATTTACGCACTCAAGAAATCTCAACAAGAGCAAATCAAGAACAGACAGATCGTGAGAAGCATTGTGTGCAAGAACAAAGGCTGGGCAGCAGAACCTTACGAAGGAGCAATTTCATAGTGTAGTCTGTTGTTTTAGTTCTTTGTTATAGGCTATCGAGTTGTAATCTATCAGCTTGTTAAGAAGCAATTAGTAGAGATTACTCTTTGGTGTGTTAGAGTCAACCTGATAGCTAACGTGTGGCTTGGAAGGTTCTAGGTACTAGGGAGGTCTAGTTCCTTGATTGCATAACGTTGTAATCTAAAACTTGCTCGGTTTTCCTTTAGTAGAAGGTTGAAATCCCAAGAGTTTGGGTCGTGGTTTTTGATCCTTGAGCAAGGATTTTTCCATGTAAAAATCTCTGTGTTCTTTACGTTTCTGCATTATGTTAAGTTTCAGAGATAGGTTGAAATGACCTCGGTCAGTCATTTCGGAAGTTAGGACTCCGATTGACGTGCCGATAATTTTAAAATATTTCTAAGGTCTATTAGGACCTGTCTATAAAATTTGACCTAAATCAGACCTCGTTTGGTATGTATCGGAAGAAGATTTCAGTTTTTATTGTCGATAAATATTAAAAAGAGGTTTTCGAGCTCAATTTTGGCGAACGAGCTCCGATTCAAAATTCAAAAGCGCTGTTAGGTTGTATGATTATTTGTGACTTTTGTGAACTTTCGAGAGTGAATTTCGAAGTTGTTCGGCTAGTTTCCGCTAAAATGCCGAAAGTTAAATAATTTGACCTTTTTCCATTTAATTTGTATTTTGAGTTTCGGGAATTCGATTTGAGATCCGCCTTAATGAGTACGTCACTTATATTTTTTATAGCTTGCTTCAGAAATTTGGGATCATTTCGAATTTCGGAGGGTTCTATTTTAATTTGCATCACAAAAACTAAAAGAAAAGAAAAAATAAAAGGAAAAGAAAAAAAATAAAGGCAGGCGGTGGGTTGATATGACCTTGGGATGAAATCCAAAGGCTTAAGTGAGAGTTACAGAAACAGAAAGAAATGAGAAGCGAAGAAGCAGAGGAAAAAAATGCTAGAAAATGAAAAAAAAGCCGGAGAAAAGTAGAATTTTTACCCTGAAACATTCAGGTAATGATCTTAATGCATTATTTTAGTTTATTACGTGTGTTTGAATATATTTTGACGGTAAAAATTGGGATATTAGACATCGTTTTAATAAGTTCAATTAATAGTTTAAAGGGCTAATTGGACCCTGATAATGAAATTGAGTATATATTCGTACTTAGTGAGTTATGTGCAACATATAAATGTAATTTATTTAGGGTTTGGTAATATGACTTTGAACCCTGTACATAGGCCTGGCCTGCGTATTGCGTATGTGAATAGGGTATCAGGTTCCTAACCGGATTGCCCTAAGACGTAAGGAATGAAGCCTTTAGCCTTATATAATATTTTTTCTGCTTATTGAACACAGTGGGATCGTTTGGCAATGAATCCAAAGGACAAAGCGGTTGTTGATTAGCTGTGCTAACTTTGTAACAAGGTAAGTGTTTGTATCCATTTCTTTGGAGGCTCTTGGCCTTGTGGATATTCTACCACGTGTTCCTTATGTGTGTAGCTGTCGATAAGCATACTCATTACGCCTTAGCTTTGAATTTACATTGTATATTATATGTTATGCCCCGTTGTTGGTATTGCATTGAGCATATGAGCATTGCACTCTGGTTTTGAGCATTGCATATACTTCCCGGTTGGCAATGAGAGTCCCGCACCGGTGAAGGGTCATTATTGCATATACTTCCCGGTAATCGATGAGAGTCCCGAGCCGGTAAAGGGTCATTATTGCATATACTTCCCGGTTAGCAATGAGAGTCCCGCACCGGTGAAGGGTCATTATTGCATATACTTCTCGGTAATCAATGAGAGTTCCGAGCTGGTAAAGGGTCATTATTGCATATACTTCCCGGTTGGCGATGAGAGTCCCGCACCGGCGAAGGATCATTATTGCATATACTTCTCGGTAATCGATGAGAGTCCTGAGTCGGTGAAGGGTCATTATTGCGTACACTTCCCGGTAATCGATGAGAGTCCCGAGCCGGTGAAGGTATCAGGCACATGTGACTGCATTGCATCATACCGCATTCATCCCATCCCATTGCACCGCATACTGACTAGTGTGTGACTATTGTGCTATACTTTTTTATGCGACATGTATACCATGTTGTCGACATATTTAAGTTTGTCTATACGTTTCTAGTTATTTAGTATCCTTAATTGGTTTATATGCTTTAGTTATATGGATCGGGTTGCACGCCGCGACAGTATGAATATATGGGTCGGGTTGCACGCCGCGACAGTATGAATATATGGATCAGATTGCACGCCGCAACAATATGAATATATGGATGGGTTTGCACGCCGCGACAGTATGAATATATGAATCGGGTTGCATGCCGCGACAGTATGAACATGTGGAAGGGGTTGCACGCCGTGATAGTATTATGTTCGGGATAATTAAAAACTTATATATTTTGTCTATCTTATGTCCTTGGTTGTTTATGAGTTTATGATCCCATACATGTTTTAAGTTATTCTCTCGCTCTGCCTTTTTATAATTTAAATAAGAGGAATTTGGTTTTTTTTTTCTTCTCCCTGGTTAGCTATCCTATTCTTTGAGGTGGCTAGTCTGCCCCACTTATTGAGTCATTTTGGGTCACCCTTGTTTGTTGTTTGTTTTTGTCTGTCTATTTCGTTTCGGCAGGTTCGCTCCAGGATTGAGTTCGCCACGTTGTTCAGGAGCGAAGACGACTTCAGCTGTCAGGGTGAGCCAGCTTTTATTCCGGATGGCCATCAGTTTTATGTTTATTATTTCAGTTGCAGTTTTCTCCCTTCAGGAGGTATTTGTCTTCTTTTGTACTCTTAGATGTCTAGTCTGGATAGTCCTAAACCTAGTTTGTTGGGTAGTCAGCTATAATTTCGTTTGTACAACTTAGAGGTATGAGTATGTCTGTGCTTTTTCCAAGTCTTGTTCTTATATATTTATTGAATTATATTTATTTCCCTAATTTAATTGGTAAGAGTTCGCCCGACGGGTCTAGGGGAGGATGTCGGGTCCCCGCACGGCCTAGCCGGATTCTGGGTCGTGTCATAAGTTAAACTTGCAAGGAACCTGGTTCTTTGTAAGTTAGGCGACCAAAGTTAAAAAGCAAGCTCTAGGAGTTTAAAAAATCGGGTAAGAACACTATTCACCCTCCCCCTTCTAGTGTCTTACAAAGGTGCACCAAGTACAACAAGTGGTATCAAAGCAGGTTCTCTCACTTAAAGATTAACATCTTGAGAAGGATCTGATCAATGAGTGCACCACCGATCATAACCGAAGGACAATCTGTCAACAAGCCTCCGCAGTTCAATGGTCAACATTACAAATTCAGGAAGGTTAGGATGGAAACCTTTCTACAGGCAAAAAACTATCAATTATTGAAAATTACAAGGCAGGGTCCTATGATTCCCACAAAAATTGATGCGTCAGGGAACAAGGCTCAAAAGCCTGTAGAAGAATTTAATGAAGGTGATTTCAGACTAGTTTAGATGAATGCAGAAGCTATGAAGATTCTTCACTGTGGACTAGAATTTAATGTCTGTGCATGTATTCTCAAATGCTCAACTGCAAAGCAAATATGGGATGTGCTAGATAGCGTCTACAATGAAGAAACAGTTAAGTCATAAGAAAGTTCAATCAAAGTCATTCCTGATGAGAATAACATAGTAGAAAGCCTGAACTACTCAGGGTGTTTCAAGTGCTACAAAAAGGACCTTGTTATTAAAAATTGAGAAAGCTAACTATGAGCTCACCGTACTCACTAAATGGAACAAGTCCTCTGAAGCTTTGAATTGGTTGCATGAAAATCATAATAGAGGTCAAACTAGTTTAGGACATAGAAATTCGTTACCTACTTGGAATCCTAATAGTAAATATGTAGGACTTCCTTGCAACAAACTCTTCTTCTTGTGTAGTAAAACTTGTCATATCAAGAATGAATGCACTGTTGCAAAAGGAGTAGTACGTACTTCATTGGGCTAGAAAAGATTTGATTCATCCATTCTATATCAAAAAGGGACCAAGCTAGTCTGGATTCCTGTTACTAACCCTTGATTTTCTTTTGCAGGCTGGAGTGAGATGGAACAACCCAAGCTGGATTATTGATAGTGGGTGTTCCAGGGACATGACAGGAGATAGAAGAAACTTTCTCTCACTCGCAGCATTTCAAGGGGGGTAGTGTGGCCTTTGGAGGAGGCAAGAGCGGTGAAATTGTTGGTATTGGAAAGGTTGGGAGATCCCTTAATCATGCTTTTGACAATGTACTCTATGTGGATGGATTAAGGCACAATCTACTAAGTATCTCTCAACTATGTGATAGAGGAAATCTAGTGAGTTTCACATCTGTAGGTTGCATTGTAAAGAACCTGCAGACTGGTGAAGTGATAATGGAAGGAAAACCCGCAAATAATGTGTACAAGGCTACATTAGGTTCTCTTCCTGAGAATAATTTGACTTGTTTGAATGTGCTGGAAAATGATAGTCAGTTGTGTCACAAGAGATTAGGACATACAAGCTTGACTCAGTTGAATAAGTTGGTGTCAAACGACTTGGTTCGTGGAATGCCAAGCAAGAGGTTCAGTGACATCAAGATCTGTGATGCGTGTGTGAGGGGGAAATATGTAAGATCTTCATTAAAGTCAAAGAAAGTGGTCAGTACTTCTAAACCACTTGAGCTGTTTCATATGGACTTGTGTGGACAAATGAGGGTAAGGAGCAGAGGAGGTAAGAGGTTCGTAATGGTAATTGTTGATGACTACTCCAGATACACATGGACCATGTTCCTTAGATCTAAGGATGAAGCATATGATATGTTCGAGGACTGGGTCAGAGTTATTGAGAAGAAACTGGGGTTTCAACTGGTAAGTATCAGGTCCGACCATGGAACGGAGTTTGAGAATGCTAAGTTTGCAGAGTATTATAACAAACATGGTGTAGATCACAACTTCTCTTCACCAAGGTCCCCTCAGCAGAATGGTGTAGTTGAAAGGAAGAACAGGTCCTTAGACGACATGACTAGAACTATGTTGTTCTCAAGCAGTCTGTCAAAGAGTTTCTGAGCTGAAGCAGTAAACACCGCTTGCTACTTACTGAATCGTTGTTCTATCCGTCCTTTATTAGAGAAAACTCTCGATGAGCTGATTAGAGGCAGGAAACCTAATATTGCACATCTCAGAGCTTTTGGGTACAAGTGTTTCGTGCATAACAATGGGAAAGAACCTCTAGGGAAGTTTGATGCTAGAAGTGATGAGGCCATCTTTTTGGGATATTCTTCACAAAGTAAAGCTTAAATAGTGTTCAACAAGAGGACCATGACTGTAGAAGAAAGTGTGCATATGGTATTTGATGAATCTGAAGTTGTTGCAAACATACAAGAAGATGATGATCAGGAGATTGGTCTTGCTAGAGATGACCTGCTGAAGACCCTGAGAACCTGAATGGGGTTAAAAATAATCATGCTGATAAGGATCAGACTCAGGGGGAAATAGAAGGCAATCAGATAGGGGGAACTGAAGAGTAAGATGAAGACGACCCAGATGACTCAGCTTCTCCTGGGAACACTACTCAGCAGATTCAAACTAAACCTTGGAAGTATCAAAGTTCTCATCCACTGGAGAACCTCATCTCTGATTTGAAAACTGGAATTGTTACTAGAAGATCTCTAAAAACTTCTGTGCATTCTTTGCGTTTCTGTCCTCAATAGAACCTAAGAATGTACGAGAAGAACTTGGGGATCCAGATTGGGTGATTTCTATGCAAGAAGAACTTCATCAGTTTGAACGATGTAAGGTATGGCACCTGGTCCCTCGGCCAGCAGACAGGTCCATCATTTGTACAAAATAGGTTTTCAGAAACAAGCTGGATGAACATGGCATAGTAACAAGGAACAAGGCAAGATTGTTGGTTCAAGGGTACAGTCAAGAAGAAGGAATCGATTATGATGAAACCTTTGCACCTGTTGCTAGAATGGAAGCCATTAGAATGCTAATTGCCTTTGCAGCTTACATGGAGTTTAAGCTGTACCAGATGGATATGAAGAGTGCATTCTTTAATGGTTATCTGAATGAAGAGGTGCACGTGGTTCAACTGCCTGGCTTTGAAAGTACAGAGTTTCCTGATCACGTCTACTTTACAAGACACTGTATGGGTTGAAACAAGCTCCTAGGGCTTGATATGAAAGGTTGTCTGGGTTCTTATTGAAGAATGGTTTTACAAGAGGTAAAATAGACAATACATTGTTTCTAAGGAAGAAAGCCAAGGACCTGCTAATTGTTCAAGTGTATATAGACGACATCATTTTTGTAACTACTAATGAGAACCTTTGCAAGGAGTTTGCCGACCTAATGGGAAGCGAATTTGAGATGAGTATGATGGGTGAGATGAATTTTTTCTTAGGCTTACAAATCAAGCAAACTCAGGAAGGCACCATGATCCATCAGCAGAAGTACATTAAGGAGCTTTTAAGGAAGTATGATATGAAGTCTGCTAAGGACATGAACACACCCATTGCTCCTGGAACGAAGATAGATTTGGATGAACCTGGTGCTTTAATTGATAAAACTAAGTATAGAGGGATGATTGGTTCTTTACTGTATTTAACTGCAAGTCGTCCAGACATTATTTATAGTGTGGGGTTGTGTGCAAGGTTCCAGTCAAAGCCAAAGGAGTCACACTTAACTGCAGTCAAGAGAATCTTGAGATATTTGAAAGGAACTCGAGATCTAGGTCTATGGTATCCAAAAGGTGGAAATTTTGATCTGATTGGTTATGTTGATGTTGACTATGCTGGTCACTTAGTTGATAGAAAAAGTACATCTGGGATGGAAAACTTCCTAGGTCCTTGTTTAGTTTCATGGGCTACTAAGAAGCAGAATTCAGTGGCATTATCTACAGCTGAGGCTGAACATGTAGCAGTTGCTTTCTGTTGTTCACAATTATTATGGACCAAGCAGCAGTTGGAGGACTTTGGAATCAAGTGTGGACCAGTTCCAATCTTTTGCAACAATACCATTGCAGTCAATATAGCCAAGAACCCGATCCAACATAAGAGAACAAAGCATATTGATATTAGGCATCACTGTTTAAGAGACAATGTTGAAAAAGGCCTAATTACTATGAATTTTAGTAGGATTGAGGATCAAATTGATGATATCTTCACTAAGGCATTGAACAGGGTACAATTTGAAAAGAACAGGCTTGAGTTAGGGATGACCAAGATACACTGAACGAGCCAGCACCTGGTTCACCCAATGATTGGCTAGAGAAGTTTCCTTGTTTTACCTAGCTTAACTTTGTCTGGCTGATTCTATAAATGAAACTTAATTTTTTTGCTTGCTAACCTGTTTGGAACCTATTTTCATGACTTAGATGCTGGCAAAATTTTGGAATAAAGGATATCATTGCAGAACCCGGTGCATGGACATTCAGGTACACATTCTATTTTACTTACTGAGTATAATACGTGTCTTACGTGGCCAATCTGTTACCAACCAACCTTACTTGGCGGCGGATTAGTGGTAAGTGTTAAAAATTTAAATTCTTTGAACCCACTGGCGTTAGCTCCTATGCGCCATTATGATATAACAGCTTTTTCACATCCCATCACTCGTTCCCCTTCTCTATTCCATTAAGCTATCAGAGATACATTGTTTCTATCGGTGTAAAGAACAAGAAATTCTCTCTAGAAAATTTCTCTCATTCTCTCTCTAAAGAAAAAAAACTCAACCTCTGTAATCATGTCAACTAGTTCCAAAGTCGACTCACACCCCTCTTCTCCTAAACTCAAAATTTCTAAACTAAATCAAAAGGCTAAGCAACTGGCTGCAAGTCGCTCAGTAGTAATGGCGAAAAAGTTTGCGAAATTGAGGTAGAAGAAGTTGACAGAGGAAGCAACTAGCAAGGGGAAAGTGCTTCAGTGGCTGGTATGGAAGAAAGGGTCGAAACGATTCAAGAAAGTATTCAAAAAACCAAAAAGGTAAACCCTAGTTCCCCTGCTGGTATTGTTGTTGTAGAAACTAGTTTACCTTCTGAGCATGTAGATTTAGGAAAGGAAGTAGTGGCTGAAGTTAGTGTAAAGGAGAAGGAGGTAGTTCAAAATCTTGAGAAAGAAAAGTCTGTTAATGCAGAGGGTGGTTTAGTTGAAAAGGAGTCTGAGGAAGCTGTCAAGGAACCTGTTCCTGGGACAGTTCCTGTGGTGGAAAAGCCCAATAGTGATAAGGGAGAAGAAAAATCTGCCGAACCTACCAAGGAACCTGAGAAAGAACCTGGTTCGTTCTCTGGTTCTGTGGCGGGTGATGATGCAGATCTGAGGGAAATTGATGATTATGTGGAAGAGAATGTAGAGGGCGTAGGTTTTACTGAACCTTTGGATGTTGTGTTTCCTGAGGCAAATCCAACTCCTCAAGGTAGTGAAGGTTCCTCCAGTGAAGCTGATGTTGTAGTTGTGGAGGAACAGAGGAGGTTGGGTAAAAGGCCTGTGATTCAGGTATAGGGAAAAATTGTGAAGAAACGAAGGTTGGTAAAGGGAGGTGAGTTCATGGGTAATTCTAAAATTGGAAGTTTTGGTGATGCAGAAGGTATGGGAGAAAGCAGTAGGAAGACGGTGAGTCATGCTAGGAGACCTGCTACTCGAGGTTCTGTTAGAGAGCAGTAGGAGAAGGTTGTGGAGGAACCTGAGGTTCGTAGGAGAGGTTCCAAGACAAAGCCGGTGGCTGGAGATGACAAGGACAAAAAGATCGGAGAATGGCTTACTTTGGGAGTTTGCCATTGGTGAAGGGTAAGATTCTCACTGACCTAGAGCTGGAGGGTATGACATGGCTTGGTGCTAAGCTAAGTGCTCAGGATTGGTTGAACCTGTTTCGTGATCGAACTAGACAGCTGAGAGAGCAGGAGGTTCGAGAATTTTACTCAAATTGCACAGTAAGTGAGGGAATTGTGACAACCATAGTGAAGGGGTTGGTGATCCAGTTTGATTGTATTGAACTTGGTGAGATTTTGGGTGTTCCTTCTCAGGGCTACAGTGAGTACATGCAAAATCTCTGGCCGGCAAGAGGAGATGGTGTGTCTGCATTAGAGGTGACCCAAAAGTTTGCAGGGAGACCTAGGCTAGCAAGGGCAACTCAAGTGAAGAAGAAGGCGATGCAACCCTTCTACCAGTTGTTATTTGAATTTGTGCTAAAGAATTTGTTGCAGAGGTTGGAGAGGCGCAGTGAGGCCAACTTTCTAGATCTGACCTATATGGACCTGCTAGATCGGGAGGTTCGTATAAATCTGCCGGAATTGATGATCAAGCACATTGGTGGGGTAGCTGATATGGGGTTAGGAAAACATGCCTTAGTCTATGGGTTTCTGCTGAGCAAGGTATTTGATTTCTTTGGGGTGCCTGTTGAAAAATGGACTGAGTCGGATCACAATGATGTGTTTGGGAGGAACTAGGGGTGCCAAATGGGCGGGTTGGGTTAAATTATAGCTGGTTAAAATGGGTTGAATAAATTAATGGGCGGGTCAAAGTTTACTTGGGTCAAGATAGGCGGGTCAAAATGGGCTAAGAACCGGGCCAATGCCCAACCCGCCCAACTTTGACCCAATTAAATGAATGATTGAGTATACACTAACAATTTTTTTGTGGTGCAAATTCAACAGGGACTTAAGGTGTAGAATTGGGGTACAACTCTTCCCAATTTCTTGTAACAGCTCCAACAATTTCAAGATTACCAAAGAGGATGTGACAGAAGCATATGAAAGAGCAAGAGCAACGCAATAAATTCTACATGTCAACTGAATTAGATAAATCTTAAATAACGTTTACATTAGTAATGATAATAAAAGACCAGCATACTCTATAGATTGATAGTGCAAAACCTTGTTATACAATGAGGTCATTTCAAAGATAATTACAGATAACTGGATATAATGGATTGATTTAGCACCTGAAACACAAGGCAACAACATTATAGAAGGCTTCAATCTTTCAAAATAGACACAAACATCGTTAAAAATGTTGATGAATGATGGGCTGATTCTAGTGCAAACCAACATGTTTGCTACCAGAAAAACTGGTTCAGTGTACCGACTAAGATGCGGAACAGCATATGAATATACTGCATTAGAGATTGAAAGGACTAATTTCTCAACATTCTAACTAAAATGTAAACAGCAGTAGCTGCAAGTTTCTAAAAAAACAACGCAGGTAAATAGGAAACTATGTAGTTCTCTATATGCATAATAACAAAAAATGTTACAGCTTAAGCCTACTGAACTACTTACATCCCGATAGGGAAATGGAAATCTCTTAAGAAGTTCCTGAAAGATATCAGTCAATCATCGTCTCTGAATTGAAAACAAGTACTCTTAGCCACTCCTTAGCTAGTGGTATCTTCATCTTGAAAGCTCAGATTCAATGTTTGCAACTTGAAGCCTGAACCTTATATGGCTTCAACCAAACTGGAAGCCACCCCCGTAGCTTGTATTGTCGTTTGCTTTGTCAACTACATCAAGTAACAAATAAGAGTAATATTAAACCAGAGGCGGGTGTAGCATGTAGACAACGGATTCAATCAAACTCAGCATTTTTATACAGAGTTGAAGATTTTAAAGTTCATAATGTAACAAGTAGTATCAACACCCTATCATCCTCTATGAAAAATTAAACGGATAATGTAACAAGTAGTACCAACGGAATATACTACTGTAAACAAGTCAATATAAGAGAAGAATTCTAAACGTTAATCACCTCCACACTTGATTTGCCCTCAACAACTTTAACTTTGAGATCGTAATGCCTTCTACATCCTGCATATGTATGGACAGACAATGAAGGTCAAAGTGCCACAAGTTCTTTTTTATCAGGACAAACTGCACCAATTCTTAAATTCTACTAACTATAAGCTAAAATAATGTTTTGGATTAGATATGGAGAAATATATAATTCTTCACCAAACATTCACAAAATCAATAGTCCATTCTTGCAACTTCTGAACACTAAAAATGTGAGGAATACTTGTACCAGTTCCTTGATTTTAGTTTATAATATTTCAGATATGCCTATTCAGAATCTGAGAAAAAGTAGAGTCCCGTACAACTTCAACTACACTGTATCTCAAAATAAACTGGAAACTGGCAAGTGTAGTCTTTGGGAAAAGGTGGACAAACTCAGGTACAAGATAAAGATTTGAACTTTGTATATTGAATTACCTCTAAAGCCTTATTCAAATTAGGAATAGCAGCTTCATTCATTGTTTCTTCTGCCTATGATAAGAAAGGTATAAACTCAGCAATCATTCACAGAAGAATACTCAAAAACTCGGACATTCCAAGTGACTAACATAGAAAGAGAACCACAAAAAGGGAAAAAAAAAAGGGAGCAGCAAAACTTGTACATTGACTACTTCTCATTCTTCTAGACAGAATTGCACAATCAGTCAATTAAATTAAGCCTCATCCTCAAACTCATAAGCGTCCAGCAATACGAATCATTTATATGCTTTCTTCTCTAGACCCATTCCATGCCACTATGTGCACGACTAAGATTCATTACTATTACTACGAGCATTCATATAAATCAAATATTCTAACACTAGGCCACCTACTGCAATCCTTCTCCTATATGAATCATTTATATAGATTCTTCTCCGAACCCATTTCATACTAACACGACCACGACTGAAATTCATTGTTATCACTATCTGAATTCCTATAGCCTTCATCCTGAACAAGATTTGAATGCCTTACACTCCTATAGCCTTCATCCTGAACACCCACACTCTTCTTACAGCCTGCAAACAAAGAACCGACCCACAACTCATACCCTCAGTTCACAGCATACCAGAAACAACTAAAACAAACTCATGCTACCACTAGAAATCAGCTGGAACACATTCCATCCTCACACTCTCACACCTCACAGACCTCCCTCATAGCCAGGAAATAACAGGATACCAACAGAGACAAACCAATAACCAGGGCACAAAAACATCTTAACTATTTTTTTTCCTTTTTCCCTTCACTGCTGCTCCCTTTTTACTCCATTCCCAAAGGGTTTTAAATGAACCATTTAGGGAACAATTCCAGACTGCTTCTGATATAGAGAATTCCACAGTCAAAATTACATCTTGAGAAAGGGATTGTAGAGACTACTCTACTCAAAGTAGCCAACTTCTTTTACTAGTCACAGCTTTTAAGCAAAAATATGAACTCTAGACATGAAGTAAACAATGAAACAAGCAAACATTATAAACTGAAACTATAAGGGGCAGTAAAGGGACAACAATAGCATCCAAAACAATTTTTTTGTATCATCCAGGTTCTAAAAAAATACCTGCACATATCACGCAACTAAAAATTTTGTAGCAATTTTCTCCACGTCGATGGTAATGTCATCATCTTCATCATCCGAGTCACTAGAAACTAAAAATATAAAAACTTAAAGAATCGTCAAGCTACAAGAAAGAGTGAATAAAATAATGAAATGATAAAATAAAATGAATAACAATTATGATCTTATTTTACCTTGATGACCATAGAGCCAATCTCGTGAACACAACTTAGCTTCCGCATTCTCAGGTAAAATTGAACTTTGGTATTTGCCAATTACACGACCTCCAATGCTAAAAGTTGACTCAGATACGACAGTGGTGATAGGAATACTTAGCAAATCACGTGCCATCAATGAGAGTTTCGGGTATTTTTTCCTATTATCCTTCCAAAATTGAAGTACATCCAAGTTCTCATTTCCTTTGCGTACCAACACAGGCTCTTCGAAGTAGAGATCCAATTGTGTTTTTGATGTACCAAGATCAGATGGACTTTCAAACATATCAAAATCATCCATTTCATCCATCATATCAACCTCATATCCACCACTACTAACTCTCACCATCCCAACATCAGACACGGGACATTCCAAGTACTCTTTAAATAATTTATGCATATTATCTTCAACAGCCTTTACCTTTTCGTTGCAAGTGAATGGATCAAGTTTGTTAAAATAATATTTCACAAGTTTTAATTTGTAACGAGGATCAAGAGCTACTGCCATGGAAGCAATCGGAGTGTAGTCTTCCTGCCAATATTTCTTGACTTTCTTCTCCATTTCTATGGCCATTTTCTTGATGCTAGGATCCTCGCTATTTCTATGCTCTCTTATCATCATATGAATTTTCCAAAATTTATGAAAGTACAAATTTGTAGTGCGATATTGGTTCCCTGAAAATAAAGTAGTGACAACATAGAAAGGCTTCAAAAACTCGTCAATTCTTTCAGCTTTAACCCAGTCCTCTTTCGAAGGACAACATGTAAACTCAGAATCAAGTAGCTTGTAATCAGAAAATGCTCGACGGTAGGGTATAGCACTATCAAGCATCAAAAATGTATAATTCCACCTTGTAGATACATCTTGACGCACTTTCCCGTTCATCTTTAGGCCAAGGTTCTTGATACACTCTACAAACTTTATCATCCTCGACTCAGAACGTCTAACATATCTGATACTTTCTCTAATGTTAGATATAGAAGTGTTAATTGGTTTTAGTCGCACATCGAATGTGCACAAAATCTCCACTGCAAAGTAAAGAATCCATCAAGTTAAAATATTGAATCAATCTATCCACAACACCTTCATTATATGTCGCATTATCCAAGGTTATAGAAAAGATCTTCTTCTCAGCTCCCCATTCTTGAAGCATATTGATCAATGTTGGACCTATGATGGCACCGCTATGGGGAGGAGGCACATGACGAAAAATTAGAAATTTTTTTTGTAAAACCCAATTCAAATCAATGTAATGTTCAGTAACACACATATAACCATCAGAAGTGATTGAAGTCCACAGATCAGATGTCAAACATATCCTACTCGGAATAGATGCAAGTTCATTCTTGAGTACCTCTTTCTCTTTTTGATACAACTTAAAAACGTCAGCTCTTGCAGTGTTTCTTGAAAGAGTTTTAACAGTAGGATTCAAAAAAAGATGCAACTCTCTAATCCCTTCATGTTTCACAAAGCTAAACGGATAGTTGTGTCTAACTATTGCCTTGGATACCTTTTCACGATATTGTTTGTGATCTACTGGATCTTTGGATACTTTAACTTGGTGCTTAGCATAATGGCAATGCAAACTTGTTGTTCCGGCTCTCGAGTCAGCCAAAAAGACACGCCCACATTTTTTACATTTTGCTCTTAATCTATTGTCCGGATAAGAATTCAACGGCAACTTCTCAAAATTGTCCCACGCTACAGAAGTAGATCTTTGTCGTTTTGATGTTGAACTTGATATACTCTCTTAGATATGTTCTTCATCATTATCCTCCATAGATTAAAAATGACTGTACACAATAATAAAAAGGAATAAAGATACAGTATTCAAAATAAATTCTAAGAAAAAACTTACTGATTTGTAAAGATAAATTCATATAGATTGATTTGTAAAGCTAAATTCATAAATTCATATTGAATATTTATGTTGATTTTGTTAGAAGAAGAAGTACAGTACAAGAATGAGAAATCAATCTACAAAGACAACTGAAATTGAAATCGAAATCAAACTACTTGATCGAAATAAAAAATCAAACCTGGAGATGGACTGATGGAGAACGCCGGAGATGGAGAATGGTTTTGTCAGTCTTTAGTTCTTCACGGAACCAGGAGAGATGAGAATTGTGGTGAAAGTATAATTGCTCACGGTACTATTGAATAAGGCTTCATGGTACTATGTGCACAATAGAGGAGAGATGAGGGTTAGAGACTGAGAGAACCAGGGAGAATCACACGGGTCAAAATAGGCTTTTTAGTGGGTTAAGTGTTGGCCATTACTTAAGATGGGTAATATTGAGCGGGTTAATATTTGACCCAACAGTGAATTAATTGGAGCCCAACCCATGAAATTTTGGGCGGGTCAAAAAAATTTGGGTTATAATTGACACCCCTAGGAGGAACATTCTGAAATCTTGTAATTACGTGTTAGATGGTGAACCTGCAGATGAACCAAAGAATGTGGAGGAAGAAGCTGAGGAAAGAAGAAACGCTAGAATGGACAGAAGAATTGAGGGGTTCAGGAGGCAACTTGAGAGGCAAAATGATGAGCTAGCCTGGCTGAATGGAGAGAACACTAGGCTGGATGCTGAGCTGGAGCGTGAACGTGAGGGAAATTCGCGTCGCCTTGCCTTTTTACTTGCTCACTTTAATATCACATCCCTGATATTCCTCAATTCTGAACCAGTTCCTTTCCCAAGTCCCCTTGTTGGTTCTTTTTATGACATGGTTTTAAGAGAATTATTATATTTGGTATGTAATATTTGAATGATGTCTTGGATGTTTAAGCCGATTTGGCACTTTTGTTGATATAAATATCCTTGCTTTGCTAGTATTTATCGTCTGAAACAAGTTCCTGACGTATAAAGGTTGCCTAGCTTCTTATGGCACTAGAGTTAACTAGACTTAATTCAAGGTTCATACAACTGTGAAACTTTTCAATGATGCCAAAAGGGGGAAGTTAGATGTTGTTTAGTTCATTGTATGTTTCATGACCTATTTTTGCCTAACTGTTATTACCCTGGTTTTTGGTTAGTGTTAGTTTTATACAGGTTCTTATGCTGACATACCCTCAGTGAGACAAAATGTTTGTCATCATCAAAAAGGGGGAATTTGTTGAAGAATAAGTTTTAAAAATGACAAAGGACCTGATGCTGAGTAGAGTATGAAAAGGTTCACAGTTGAGTAAGAAGACTGAGTTGTTCGATCGGATACTCGAGTTAGAGTTGAAGAAGGAGAACGAGAACAGCTGCAGTCAAAGTTTCAATCCTACCGGGAAAAGAAGAAGCGTGTGGTGGTGCTGAATTAGAATGCGATTCCTATGTAGAAAAGGATTGAAGACTTAGGCAAATTAACTGGAGTTTCAAATAAGGCAATATGGTAAACCTTCTTTGAAACGGATTCCAAAGTGGAAAGGGAGTTCTAAGCTTACTTGGAAATGGCTAAGTCAAACTCTATAAATACAAGTTAATTTGGCCAGAATTGATTTACGCACTCAAGAAATCTCAACAAGAGCAGATCAAGAACAAACAGATCGTAAGAAGCATTATGCGCAAGAACAAAGGCTGGGCAGCAGAACTTTACGAAGGAGCAGTTTCATAGTGTAGTCTGTTGTTTTAGTTCTTTGTTATAGGCTATCGAGTTGTAATCTATCATCTTGTTAAGAAGCAATTAGTAGAGGTTACTCTTTGGTGTGTTAGAGTCAACCTGACAAGCTAACGTGTGGCTTGGAAGGTTCTAGGTACTAGGGAGGTCTAGTTCCTTGATTGCATTACGTTGTAATCTAAAACTTGCTTGATTTTCATTTAGTGGAAGTTTGAAATCCCAAGAGTTTGGGTTGTGGTGTTTGATCCCTTGAGCAAGGATTTTTCCACGTAAAAATCTCTGTGTTCTTTATGTTTTCGCATTATGTTAAGTTTCAGAGATAGGTGAAACTGGCAAGGAACCTGGTTCTTTGTAAGTTAGGCGACCAAAGTTAAAAGCAAGTTTTAGGAGTTTTAAAAATTGGGTAAGAACACTATTTACCCCCTCCCCCCCCCCCCCCAATGTCTTACAAATGTGCACTAAGTACAACACAAACACAAAAAAAGAACAACTAAAGGGACATAAACATAGGAATTACTCAAGCCTGTACCAAGGAAAAAGAACATCAATGTTACGCTTCCTCTCTATGTGCGTCGCAGCATCGCTCAATCGCTACCTTACATCGTTGCTGCGATGACCACTGCTGCGTCTCCACTGCCCTTTGCTGCTTCGCCACCGTCTCCAAAACATGCCTCGTCACGCGAAAAGAAAATCAGAACCAACATATTCTGCTACAATCTCCATCGTCATTGCCCAAAATGCTGCATCACTACCTCCGCTGATTTGTTACCGTCTCACTGCAGCATCGTTATGCCATTTCAATGGCCAAATTTAGTCAACTCTCATACAATTTATCATGGGAAATAGCCCTAACGAGGTCGTTTTCCATTAGAAAATGGAAGAAAGAAGATGGAGCATAAAGGAGAAAAAGAACGGGAAGGGTGTGACAGGAAAAAAGTGGGCGGAGTTTTGGTGTTTTGCCATTGTCAAAGACCGATCTATGCCAATTTATGGGAATTTTGGTGAAACTGTTAGTAGAAATGAAGAGAGGAGGATGAGATGGTTCCAATCATGTATTTTTTGAATTTTTCGGTGGCCGACCGGTGGTGGTTGACGGTGGTGCAATGGCTGGGCTGTGGTGGTGTGAGTTTCCCAGCGACAGCATAAATTTTGGCAAAGGAGCGGCTAGGGTTTGGATTTGGTGTGAATGAGAGATTTTTGCAAGGGTTTTAGCCTTATATATGTGGGGAGTGAGTCGGGTCGGCTTATTGGGCTTACGGGCCAATGGATCATGAAGTGTAGGTTCCTATCTTTCTTCTCTTTAGCTAAAACAAATGTTAGCCCATATATATAATTTACATACTAAGCACAAAACAAAACATTTAAACTAATTAACTAAGAATTATGCCAACTAATTAAAATCACACAAAATTAACAACAATTAACTTAACATATGCCAAAATTAAGTAATTACAATTATGGTGATACGAGTCCAGCTGGTAGAAGCTAAACTTACTCTACAATATATCTTGCGTTAAAGATATATGCATGCTCCATATCCACGGCCGCTCATAAGGCACAGGCCTAGAGCCGAAGGGAACAAACCCAGGCGCCTTAAACATATTACTTTTCAAATTAGGTTTAACTTAATATCACCACCTGATGTAAACAGGCTCAAGACCTATAAATATAGTATTTTATCATAATTAGAATTGGGGTAAACTTAGAACTATATATACCTCTCTCCTTCATTGTACCCGAAAGATTCACTATGAATCCTCTCTATTCTCAAGGAATACTACAATTATTTTCCTACTTTAATATTATTTTCTTCATATTAACTTTATTGGTTGTAACATTCTTCTAAATTTATCTGTTTAACCTACTCGGCAAGTTTTAGGCATAAATAGTTTGACGCCTACCGTAGGGCCTAGGTAATTGTTAGCTTTTATACTAAGTAAACACAGTACCATGTCGACCGACAACAATGGTCTCTCACAAAATACTAGACATGCAGTTGACACCGTGGCGAAGGATCCCAGCGACCTTGCCAGACATGAAAAGGATCCGTGCAAGGATCTGATCTCTATAAGGGACGAAAGTGACCACAACGAGTCACAACATGAAAGCCCTGCTTGGGTCGATGACAGGTTTCTCAAGGCTTAGCAGAATAAATCAGTTCAAAACTCAACAACAATAACGGAAGCGCTGGCTAAGCATCTGGAAGAAGTTTTCGTCTAATCAGTTCCAAGGCCATAATCCCTACGAGGATCAGTGCCTTAGAAACACCCCGACCTTAGAAGCCCGACGACAGATTGATTTGGAAGGAGCCCTAGGGAGTCCAACAACAACTAATGATCCAGCATTAAAAGAGTCCCTTGCCATACAGGCACTACGCCAGGAGTTGAAATATATCCATGCACGGATGGGCTTCATACCAGACACCCTGCCCCTGGTAACTAAAGTGGATGAACAAAATTTCATCAAGAAAGCCTACAAGGAAAGTGTCGTGGTGCTTGCAGTACTGAAGAATTTCCGCTTGCTGGAATCACTATGCTAAACACATTTTTATCATGACAAAAACCACACTAAGTAATTTTTATGTGGTAGGGTACGCGGACAGAAGGTAGCTGAACTAAAATAAAAAAGTCAAAGCTACAAAAGGAAATTTTGAAGGATGAAAAGATATTATACTTGTCAAAGTTCCAGGATACCAGAGTTCAACAGAAAATATTCTCAAGCCAATCAAGGGGAGCTAACTAAAGAAGGATATTAACTGAAGATCTTGGAAATAAATGCTACCAGAGCTAGCGGCTTAAATGGGAATGGAATCAGTGTGAACACGCCAATCTAGCTCATCGTTATTCTCAAAGGATTCTTTTGAGGATACAAACTTTTGGGTCACAGTATGTCTCTTGCAATAAGGAATACTGCAAGCCTCACAAGAAAAGGAATACTCAGATCACGAATCAAGTCAAATCTCGCAAGATCATCAATCAAGGCAGCAGATGGAAATCAACCCTACTCAACGGCTCCTTGATGAACGACTATAAAAGGACTGCTCAAGACTCAACATAAACTACGCTTTTATTTATTGTCTACACAATTCTGTAGCTTTTACATATAGCCATCACTGTATACTTAAGAGTTTACGAGTGTGCAAAAGAAAAGAAAGAGAAGATCAAGGTAGAGGTAATAGTGGTGTCAAGGTGAAGTTTGTCTGATTAGATATAAATCAGGCTTGGTCATTGTTGGTGAGCGCAGATTCAAAACCAACAAGGGAATCATTAGTGGTGAACGATAAACCACACGGTGTAACTTGAATTAACAAGAGCTAGAAGAGATGCCCTCCCTTGTGACCTAAGGGGACTGGATTAGGAACTACATTATTTTGAACCAGTATAAAATCACTTGTGTCAAAGCTTTACTTTATGCATTTACTTTGGGCATTAATTATGTCACGACCCAATTTCCAAGGGCTCGTGATGGCACCTAAACAACATTTGCCTAGGCGAACCAATGAAACAAGATGCGGAAAAGAACAATAATGTGAAAAGATCATAAATGGATATATAAATATAAAAGGGTGAAGTCCAAAAGAATATATCCACAAAAGAATTGGAGCATTCTAAGAGTGACTCAATAAAGTATGAATATACATCAAAGAAATCTGAGTCCTATCTCTAAGTGACTCCGGCGGTATGCCACTACGGTCTGTGTGGTCGGCTCACCTCAATCAAAAGTCTCAGAAGCCTCGGGAACCGCTAACGTCCGGGCTGCTGACTGGATGAAGGACCTGCGCACGTAGCAGAGTAAGTTATGAGCCGAAGCCCAGTAAGATCACCGACAGGCCCGCTAAGGTACCCTTGCGGGACAAGTCGCTACATGCATCATAAGCAACAACATACTATAGTAATCATACAATAAAGTAGTGAAATCACAAATAGATGTAACACATTCCATACACACAAGTAGTAACCAGAAGTCTCAAGGATTATGCCCATCCAACGTAAGGCATAGGTCAACTCAGCGGCGGTTTGGAGGTCCAATCTCTACTCCCGTGCCGACTAACCTAGACCTACGATGGACTAGCAACACCACTACTAAGTATCAACCATATACCGTGACCCGAAGTCACTATCACAATCATGAATAAGTAGACCAACGACCCGTAGTCGTTGGCTCATCTCAAATCTGTCTACGATCGCACCACACCCCCTGTCAAGTGCGTCGTATCTCAATAAATCAAGTGACCCCACCACACCCCCTGTCAAGTGTGTCACATCTCAAAGATCAAGTGTCCACACCACACCCCCTGTCAAGTGTGACACATCTCATAGTATAGGCGACACCACACCCCCTGTCAAGTGTCCCTCTAACAGTATTAATATCCACGACATTAATAACAATAACAGAAATAATAACAGAATTATTAATAACGATAATATTTCACAGTCACCGTAACCCAGGTTGGTTATGCTAGCTGAACGTAAGGCGAAGGTTAACCCGACCACAGTTTGGGGGTACAATCCCTACTCCCATGTCGTCCAACCCAAGGTTACGTATAGACAGCACTACCCAACCCGGCACGTGAACAAATCAAGTACCAATATCATACAAAAGCCGGCAAAATCCTCGGCAAGACATTTATCATGACATGCCGGCAACATCCTCGGCCATGTCCCAAGTTCTTGCTATCTAAGCATGGCGTAGCAAGCGTTACTACGATATAAATTTAAGCTACCTCGACGTAGCGTTTAGACCGGCACATACCTCGGTCGAGTCACAATCTCGCTATTTATAACAAACAATAATAGCAAGTAATTCACATCATTAATCCTAACCATTGTTAGGTATATATATGCGTACATGAAGCATACTAGCATGAAGGAAGAGTCCACAAGCACAATAGAGGTCAAGTCTCACTTACCTCGAAATTCGGGCTCAAATGCCGGGAAGAATCTCCTTTCCCGCTCGCCTTGTCCGCGAAGGACTCTCTACTAGGTCTATTAAGACAAGATATAGCACATATGAGTGCTCAATTATAGCTATTTAAGCCTATAGGCATCCTAGGGTAAAAATTACCAAAATGCCCCCGGGTAGGGCCGAGCCCTAAATTTACAAAATGTACTTTTCCGGACTCCCCACGCTCCCGTGAGTCCAAAAGTACACTTAGATTCCACATGCGAGCCTTGCTCGATGTCTTTCCCCAATTCTTAAGAATCTAGGGTTCTAACCCATTTCCAAAAATCAACCCTTTGATTCTTGTGTTAATCAACATAAAGATGGATTGAAAGGGCTTACCTTAAGTGTAAGTATGATTGGGTCTTCAAGAAATACCCAAAAATCGCCTCAAGAGCTCACCAAATGATTTTTATAAGTTATGAACCGAAATGGCCCGAAATGGCCTTTTTATAGCAGTTTTTTGCCTCTGTGACAGCTTCTTTTGAAAAAATCATACCTTTTTATAGGAATGCCCAAATGACCTGAAACCAGTGCCATTAGAACCAAAACTCAAAGGGCTAACACTTTCATGTTTTGAGTTTTTCCTAATTCCTTACGGATTGGCCGGAAAATCAGCTTTTATCCGGCTGTTTGCGCCAAAACAGAACAGAAAAGTCGCACCAGATTTTCTACTGTTTTAGGGGGTAAAACGGGACCCTACGAAGCTCGGAATGATCCCAAATTTTTCACACAAGCCATAAAATACTTGGGTGACATGCTCGTCAAGAAGGAACTCAATTCGGACCTCCAGAACTCAAAAAGTGGGTCCCACGGCAAAGGTTCAATTTTCGACTTTCGCCAAAATAGCGAAATTTAACCAAACGACCTTGGAATCCAATTCCGAAAGTTGCTACAAGTCAAAAATGACTATACGAACCTAACGGAACTTTCGGATCTCTCATCGGAGCTCATTTGCTCAAATCGAGCTCGGAAACCTCTTTTAACTCTTTTAAACTTCCGAAACGGGGACTTTATCAAAAGTCCTATCAAACGAGGTCCGTTTTCAATTTTGAAGGTTGCTACATATCATAAATGACGAGACGGACCTAACGGTGCGCTCGGATTTTCTATCGGGGTTCGTTTACTCAAAACGACCTATCAAAACCCCAAATTCCTTTCCGAAATTTCATAAACTGATCCTTTTCGCGAAAACCTATCAAACGGACTCTGTTTCGACTCAGATTTCACAGACGGGTCATAAATGACCTAACGGAGCTTTTGGAACTGTCGACACACAAATCGAGGTCCCGGATCCCGTAACGACTATTTGAGGGTCGTTACAAATTATTTTTATTTCTATTGATAGTCACTGCCAAATCGTCTAAGTCGACTAATAAAGTTTAAATAAGAACAATTCACCCCCTCCCCCCCCCATGGTACTTTCAATAGGTGTCAGAGCTTCATCTCACAATTTTATTTTATTTTTACCTAACAGCAAGTGAGAAAAGATCATGTCTTCACACGTAGTCAACGGAGCTCTGCTACAAGAGGGAGCTTCTTCCACCAGACCGCCTTACTTCAATGGTAAGCATTATGGTCATTAGAAGATTCATACGGAAACATACATCAAATCAGCTGACTGTAAGGTCTGGCGTGTAATCAAGAAGGGACCCTATGACTTGCCTTCCTCAAATCCCTCCAAAAAGGTTGAAGGCAACACATCTATCACTCATATTGCTCTAGACATTGACGACTATACTGACGAGCAGCATGAGATTATTCAACTGAATTACAAAGCGGTCAATATTCTCTACAATGCTATCAGTGGCGAAGAGTACGAGAAAATCTCTAGTTGTGAAACTGCAAAACAGATATGGGATAAGCTGGAAGTTATCTATGAAGGAACAAGCAAAGTGAAGGAGACTAGAATAAACCTTCTGGTTCATGAGTATGAACTGTTCCAAATGAAAGATGGAGAATCTATGGAAGAAATGTTTGAAAGATTCAGCAAGATTCTTGGTGAACTGAAGGCCCATGGAAAAGTCTACACAAACGGAGAACAAGTCATGAAGATTCTCAGAAGCATTCCTACCATATGGCAGCCAAAGGTGATCAATATCGAAAGTGGCGACTTGAACAAACTGTCATATGATGAAATGTGCGGTGATCTGATTGCTTTTGAGAAAACTTATTGATCACGCCCAACTACGCCCTATAAAAGGGACTAAGCGATCGTGGAAAATATAGCTCGGTATTTAAAGCCCCGAAGTGTTATCCCACAGAGAACATTCGAAATCCAGTTGGTAATCTAACTAACTTATCTAATAAATTAACTTTTGAAGTTTATATTCTTAAGATGGTTTCAATGTAACAACTAATTAACAATAAAGTAAATAGCAAAGTAGTAAGAAATAGATTAATTCAAGAGATGGAAACCTAGAATTGATCTTCCCAACTCCTACCTATGTATCAGAATAAACATTTAACGAATTCAACTTGGTTCTTCTTACTGAACACTTGCTCCAAAGTCAAAACTATTCACTCCCAAGTAATAATTATAACTTTCACTTAACAAATTTTCAATTCATTAATGAAGATATGTAGGACTACAAGTATTGTTCACAATCGGGTTCAATAGTCACAGATCACCTTTTTTATTACCTAAGTAATGCCTTTGTTTTAGGTTGAAATATTGCTAAGTTTTTAACCCTAACTCATGAATCTATCCCTAGATGCACAAGAATAAAGGGCACAATCAATTGGGAGCTCTACTAATCAATATCATACAAATCATAAACACTTAGATAGGAAGAATTAACAAGTTTCATTCATCAAAGTAAATATTCGTCACACATAAGTATTGGAGTGGTTCAATCAACCCTAGAATGGGTAATTTAGCCACTCATGTTCATAACAATCATATCAAAGTAATTCATGAATGAATAAATTACAAAAAGAAATGAATAATTTAGGAAAAACTCTTGTGTTCTTGAAGTCTCCAACGCTCTAGCCTCCTTTTGCTCCTACCCAGGTCAAAAGATATGTTTTGAGATGTGTTTTAGGGCTTTTATGTCGTCCCCATAGACCCACATAAGTTGGGAATCCAAAATAAAGTCGGATTGAGAATGTCCCTGTTGCGCCGCACAGTGCAATTCCCAGTGCGGCGCAACAGCTTAATTTACTACTTCTCTAATTTTTCTTTTTCTTTTCCTCCACGCCTTGGTTCGCTCGACCCTCGGGCTTCTACTCAGACATTAAAACCCTTGTTTTCGCTAAACTTTGCTCCACGAATGCTTCATATCATCAACATAATTCCTACAACATTAAACATACCAAATAAGAGCAATTTCATTCAAACGACCAACAAATATCACAAGTCGAAGCATGAACACGAGGCAAAAGTATAGAAATTATTGCAGTATTTAGCCTCGTATCAACACTCCACACTTTAGTCTTTGCTCGTCCTCGAGCAACTTATAACTTGAACTCAAGACACATCAAAACCACTCATGTAATGGCTTGGGTTTATATAGGCACTTAACAAGTTGCATATGCACTCATTATGCTTTATTCGCATGAAATCAATGCCAAGAATATATAAAAACAACCAAGTGCATCAAATCAATCTTCCACTCGCACATCAACTCCAGACTCACCCAATAAGTCATACAAGTACTCACTATATCCAAAAGACTAATAAAAGAGCTCGCTTCTTGTAAATCATGTGCCCTCACAATCAAATAAAATATTAGAGAAGAAATCCACACAAGAGAATGGTCATGAACAAAATGTTCACATATAGATGAATTACTCACTCTCAGAAAAGAACTCACATGCAACACAAGATGTACCATAAGCTTGCCCTTAGTGTGAGACTCGACTAATGTCCATCTACTCGACTAAGATCAATAGGACTTCTTTAGGTTGTAATGTAGGCAATAAGACGGGTATGATATATTTAGGTAAGAGTGACTAACCACCCCAAGCAATTTAATACATCACAATTTATTCAAGCATTTTCCTCCCAACTAATCTTTCTTTTACCAGCATAGAGTCAACTTTTACCAACCTTCTTCTTTAAGCAAATTAGGGGCTAATGATAGGGACTATTCTTTTTTTCTTTTTTCTTTCAAAAATAATTTTTTTCCATATCTCAGATATTGCATAATATTTTAAGCTTTCACTTTCGTCTTTCTTTTCTCCTTTAGTAAATCCCTCCACATAGCCTCCACTTAAAGCACCTTTTGTCTTCCTCCGGCAACAATAATTTCCCACTTCATTAACTAGCCTTTTAGGCTCATGACACCACAAGTACAACTCACAGGTATTTAGCACAAGAAAGAGAAATCTCAAAGGCTATCAAAGAAAAGGCTACAGGCTCAAAAAGGTTAGTTAGGGTCAAAGTTTTACTGGTAAATATCTAATTCTGAAGCTTCAAATAAATTGGATATGAAAGGAATGCCTATATCACTTCCTCACCGAACAAACTTCTCATTTCGCTTTGCACACACACCGGGCAAGTTCTAGACAGCAAGTATTAAACACGGAGAAAACAAAATCCTCACTCATACATGTCACATAACCTACTCAAAATAGCTCGATTCGCGCTCTTAAACAAAGCAAACACAAGCACACTCTCAAGCAAATCTAGAGTCAACATCATGATCATAGGCTTCAAATAATACACTCAATATTTCTCAAGGCAAGTGGATTATGATAGAACATATGCATGAAGTTCACATACTCCAAATTAAGTATTTATATAAAACTAGTCAAAGTGGAGCCAAGACTATCTCATCCAGTTACTACACTCTAATCCAAAAGAAAAAAAAACTACCTATACTCGGCTACCTCATTTGGAAAAGAACTGATGCACAAAGAAAAATCAAAGGGGATTATTAATACAAATATGAAGAATCCCCCACGCCACACTTAAAATCAAGCATTGCCCTCAATGCATTAAAAATAAAACTAAGGGTGATAGAGAAACTCCCTGGGGCTCTAAGCCTGAAGAACATCCTGTCGCATCCTATTTTTACCCGAACCGGTTAAATTTCGAAATAGGACTTGACTTATAGGGTAACTCACGGGTAAAGAATTGGAGTCGACACCTAATATTTTTTTTTAACTAGGCGTATTAGGGCACCGATTTTGTTTCTAGCCAATTTTACAATTAAATCAGAAATTTAGTCTACGAACTAGAAATCTAGGTAAGGGATCAAGTTAACCCGAGATGAAGAGGTTAGACACCTCTCAGGTTCCACCAAATGTGGTTTACCGGCCGGACAAAACAATTAGGATTCTACACAAATAAGCAAATAAAATAGCTAACTAAAATAGACAAATAATTAAATGGATACGATAATATGCATATAATTAATTAGGGTTAAAGGAAAAAAGTTTTAAATCCATGAATTGACTTCTTCCAGAGGTGCCTGGCAAAAATAAAAATAAGTTAGTACGACAATTTAATAATAATAATAATAAAGAATAATAAATACTAGTAATAAATAATAATAATAATAATAATAATAATAATAATAATAATAAATAAAGGATTTTCTTCTAGTTCTTCTCCTTCAAAAATAGGCCGTCTTTCAGGCATTTTTTACCTCGCACAAAATATAGAGAAATAAGTTAGTATCAATAAAAATAATAATAATAATAATAATAATAATAATAATAATAATAATAATAATAATAATAATAGTATAAAATATCAATAATAATAAAAATAAAACAAAGAGGGAAAAGGATTTTATAAAAATATAGGCTCAGGTATGTATGAATCGATTAGAGGTTAGAGACATCGGTACGGCTGCAAACACGCCAACCGGTCGTGTTGCCGTGCCAAGTAACGGTCCCACCACTCCATCACCGGCTCGTTTCCAATTACGGCTCATACACGTCATCATAGCCTATTTTTAGGGACATGGGGTGCGGGACTGTTTAGGTATAGTATCCGTTCGATTCAGTCAATAGGCCTCAAATAAATGATTATTTTCCTTGGCCATGATTGGTATAGCATCCGTCAATTCTTTGTAAAGCCCCAAATAAAAGTATTTTCATAGGCCAGTGTGTGTTACGTAGCATCTGCTCAAATTCCACAGTATAACATATTAACTCGTCATCTGCAAAACTCAGAAGACCAGACAAACCAAGGAATCAAAAAAGCAAAGGTACGGCAGAATCAACGACAAAACCAAAGCCCAAACACATGGTGTATAAATCCTCACGACTCGCTACAAAATATCATGAGAATCAAGAAACAAAATCAGTGCAATACAGTAATGCTTTAGTCAGGGATAAGTTAGAAGAAACCCACTTAATCCAAACACGGAAATCATAAGAATAACAACATACGGAATCAACAACAGAACAAAGGAATGAACACACACAGGTTTGATATTTCTGAACGGAAACCGACAGTGTTGGCGGCGAAACGACAAAGGATGAGCGACAGCCATTCTGCTTTTCCGGCGAGGTGCGCGGCTGCGTCGTTGCAACTCTAATGGCATCGCTACAAATTCCAACACTCTCCTTTCGATCTCAGTCACAAGTCGACAAAACAGGATCTCTGCTTTTGATTTTGTTTCTCTGGTGACTCCTCATCGAGTCTCGATGGTTAATAGTGGTGGTGGTGGCATTTTTGGTGCATGTTTTGTACCGGTGGTGGAGGCTGTGGGTGTGCATGTATTTGTGTGGTGTTTATGGTTTGGATCTGTAAGGGTGTGGTCAATGGTATGATGGGGTATAAGAAAAATGGTGTGTGCTATGTGTTTGGGGAAGAAGATAAGGGTCGTGAAGGTCTGCGTGGTCTATGTACTGTAAGTGTAGGGTGTATGTAATGGGAGTTACGGAGAAGATGGTGGGAATTGAGGGGTTTTATATACTGTACATTGATGATTTTTGTGAAGATAAGAGGGGGTAGTGTAGCACTGTGTATGCTTCTTTTTCTATGCCCGTTTATGTGTGTGTTTGGATTTGGAGAAGAAGAACGAGGGTCATGGAAAGAGGAGCGCGTACTGTGTGTTAATTGTGTGTAAGTGTATTTTGCTATGGATGTAAGTGGGGAAAGAAGCTGTCTCAAAAGGCAGTGGGGTCGGGCTGATTTTGTATTTTGCTATGGATGTAGTGGGGAAGAAGAGGTCTCAAAAGGCAGTGGGGTCGGGCTGATTGTGTATTTTTTTCTATGTGTCTATGCGTGTGTAGTGATGTTTGTATATAGAATTGGAGAAAGAAAATAGTTGTTGGGTGATTTGGAAATTAATTGAGGAGTGAGAGATTGGGAGGATTTTTTATTGAGGGAGATTAGGAGAGTGATTTAAGAGATTTTTCTAAAAAGAATATTCAACTTGAAAATTCAAATAAAAGGAATGTATTTAGTTAGAAATTTGGTCTAGATTCAAAGAAAATAATGTATTCAATAGAAAATAGTCAATAAAAAAGAAATGTAAATAAATGAAGAATTTTGGTGGAGATTTTGGAATATGGAGGATTTAATAAAAGAAATTTGGACATTCTCTTTTAAATTGACCAATATTCAACTTAAAGGTGCGAAAATAAAAATATAGATATACATATTGTATAAAATGCACAAATAATCATTAAATAAGCTCAAATAAAATTATCTAAATAAAAATAATCACAGTTAATTACTAGTTTACACAAATGTTCACAAATTGATATAAATTTGACATGTAGTCTAAATAATGTAATTATATGATATACCCATGAATATTATAAATGTACTAATTTGCACAAACAGTCACAGTTTTGACAAATAGCTTAAATAATATAAAATTACGTAATATAGCCATATTTAGGTATGTAATATATAAGTAGGGGATAACGCAAGTAAATGCATGCTTTCTAATGCACATTTTGCAGAAATAGTCAAATTGCACCTTTAAGTTAGATTATAGCTAATTTTAGAAAAAGAAGGGACAAAATTGGGTGTCAAGAGCTATCCCTCTTTGCCTGGGGATGATGAAAGAGTCTTCGGGAAAAGATAGTTGACGGAGTAGACAATTTTATCACGACTGGTAGGCAAAATGATTGGAAAAGGGAAAATGGGAGTTTTGGGGTGTTTTTGGCCAAACCCCGGTCTCTGAGTTGCCTACATATCTCGGGTTCCACGAGAATTAGGCCGTGTATAGTTCTAGAATGGCGTGTTGCCTGTGTGACATATTTATGACGGATGATTTTGGATGTAAAGACTAAACTTATACAAGTATGTAAAGTTTAGGTTCGTGTATGCTTTGCCTTTTGGCGGGATGAATGAAGAAAAAAGCAAAGGCGCTAGCGAAGATGAGATAACATCAGTAGATCGAGCGCGGGAAAAGAGGCTTATAATCGTCTTAGTTATGAAAATATGGCGCGCTACACACCCATAAAGAGGAGTTTATCTGTACATGGTTTCCACTTCATCTCGATAAATGAGTGATCTGGTCTACGTTATTGCCTTGATGGAGCTAGGAAACGTTTGAGGAGCGGGTTTTATAAATGAGCCCGATTCAAATAGATGGGCACGATTAAGCACGAAAACAAGCACGATTGACGCAAATAGGCTCGAACAGACAAAGCAGGCATTAGTAGGAAGGAAGTGTAAAATGACATCCAGATTTGTGATGAAAGATTAGGCAGATTGCTTGTGGAACATGAGATGATCGGCTTTGGGCGTGTTGGAATTCGATAGAATAGGTAGTTTGCAGGTAGAAGAAAGGCATTGTAGAAGACGCGGTAACATCGATAGATCGAGTGTGAGAAAAGAGGCTAGTAAATGTCCTAGTTATGAAGATGTGGTGCACGACACACCCATAAATAGGGGTTTCCATGGGCACATTTTCCATTATAACTCGATAGGTGAGTCATCTTGGCCTCAACATTGTCTTGGATGAGCTGAGCAATATTGAGGAGTAAAGCACGATAAATATGCATGATTCAAATAAATCAACACGAATAGGAAGGAACATAAAGCTGGTACTTAATCGGCAAGGAAATATTAGGTAGACCACTAGTGCGAGTATGGAGCTGTGGCTTTGAGCGCTTTGGAACTTGGCAAAATAGGTAGCTTGCAGGTGTAGCAAAAGCATTGTCTGTAGGATTAGGTCTTTTGAAGTTTTGGATGCTGCTTTGGTATGTATTTGAAGTTTTGTGGTTGCACAAATGGTAGTGATTTTGGGAGCGAGTCCGAAAGTATAGCGCAGGGGTTTGTCGAGAGATCGTGGAGTCCCTTCAGCAAAATCACAATAAATGCAAATTGAAATAAAGATAAAGTGAACTTCCCTGTTGAGTTGATCTCTCCTTTGTCTAGTCTACTTTCAGGTGCTTAGTGCTAGGAAATGTGTGTCTCTCTCTGGGGATATCCATTTGCTAAGTTCTTCCCGTCAGAAGGTGATTGCTTCGTCACGCCGAGCTGTCGTTGGATCATCTTGCCAGTGCAACGCCGGATTGTATTTCCATCGCTCTTCGTCCTTTTGTCATGCCAACTTTTCACCGAGCTGTCTACCTATTACAATGTCAAACTTTGCATTGGGCTATATACCGTCCGTTGTGTTAAGTGCTAAATTCGACATCAGGCTCTGTACCCTCAGTCGGTGCATTGGGCTGTGTTCCCTCCGCAAAAATTAAAAATATTGAATTCGACATCGGGCTGTGTACCCTCACTTGATGCATCGGGCTGTGTACCCTCCGCAAAATTAAAATGACAAAATCGACATCGGGCTGTGTACCCTCAGTCGACGCATCGGACTGTGTATCCTCCGTAATATTTAAATGACAAGATCGACATCGAGCTGTGTACCCTCAGTCGACGCATTAGGCTGTGTACCCTCCGCAAAATTAAAATGACAGAATCGACATCAGGCTGTGTACCCTCAGTCAATGCATTGGGCTGTGTACCCTCCGCTAAATGAAAATAACAAATCGACATCGGGCTGTGTACCCTCAGTTGACACATCGGGCTGTGTACCCTCCGCTAAATTAAAATGACAAGACCGACATTGGGCTGTGTACCCTCAGTCGACGCATCGGGTTGTGTACCCTTCGCTAATTTAAATGACAAGATCGATATTGGGCTGTGTACCCTCAGTCGACGCATTGGGCTGTGTACTCTCCGCTAATTTAAATGACAATATCGACATCGGGCTGTGTACCCTCAATCGACGCATCGGGCTGGGTACCCTCCGCTAATTTAAATGGCAAAATTACATCGGGTTGTGTACCCTCAGTCGATACATCGAAAGTAAAGTAAAGTATAACAAGTAGAATAATATTGTTCAGTCATGCGATGTGCTTAGGAGGCTATCATGTTACTGTTGTAAGGACTTTTTCTTGAAATTTTTTAGGGGCCCAGTGTCATGTTTGTGTCTTTTGAACTTTTGAGGGGTCCTCAAAAATTCTGCCCCAGTTTATTATCTATGACAGATCACCGAGAGAGGGTGGTTGTGTTGCACTGAACACCAAATGTATTGGCTAGAACCTGCATTCGTCCTTTAGTGTGATGATTGAGTGTATTGATGACTATGCGTATGTGGATATTTACATACTCAGATTGGGTTTGATATTTAGATTTTTCCGGACTTAGAGGTTGTCAATAATTGTGCTTGTTTTGGTCAATCAGACTCTGAACTTTGTGTTTCAATGCTGGATGTCTTGTGGTATCATGGTATGGAATGTTTGAATGATGAGTGCGGATCTGTGTTGGATCGAATTTAGGAGTGAGCCTCTAGGGAGTAGTTTGTTTGTTGGGTGCAATTTCTTTTGTCTGAACTAAAGGAGTGAAGGCATGAGATTTTGTGTTTTTGTATGTCTTTGATCGTGTTGAGCCTGATAAGGTTGTTGTTAAAAGTCTTGACAGAGGGGAGGTTGTTTATCAGGTGAATTGGGCGCAGTGTAAGGTTGTGAGTTTTTCAGCTTCAGTTGTATAGTGATCGGATTTCTTTGTTGTGGCTCTCGTGTGAGTGTAATGCATGTTTTACGGTATTGGGATTTGTCTGAATACTCTTGGTGTCATATGCAGATGGTTCAAAGGACCTTATGGTAGGAGAAAGTGTTTTCAGCTTGGCTTTTCGTTTCGGCTTTTCTTAATGCAGATTCTTGACCAGTTTCAGTGTCCAAACGCGAAGCAACCATAACAAAGTGGTGAAATGCACAAAATAGTATGGGCATATTAGGAAAGACTTGAAGCAAAAATGACACATAAGCTTAAGAGAAATCTTAGACCGTGGATGACGGATTAGCGCTTGAATTTGGAGGTTGTGATAGATCGTATAGATATCACAAGAGATTGTCTAAGTGTTTTATGTAGCAGTCCAGGCAAGGATTTTGGCTTAACGACCGATGCTTGTTTAAGCGGGAGGTGAGGAGTTGAATGTCAATGAAAGGTGGTAAAGATGTTGTGTAAGGAATAGATTGTGTTGTGTAACAGAAAGTGATGTTGGCTTTTGTCGAATACCAGGACCTTGAGAGCATTTGTCATCCTTCCTCGTAAATTTTTCTATCATGATGGCTAGGTGTCCTCGAAGAGGTACTTAGCGTCTTTCATACTTGTCAACCAATTGATGCAGTATAGTCCTTGCACCAACTTTCCATGTTGGGTAATATCTTATTTCTGAGTCGTCGAATTCAATGTAGGTTGGCTATGTATCATGTGTATTCTTAGATTGTTGCGTCTTATTGTGGTCGTCGCCATGAGAATTTATATCACCCCAATAAAGCCTTCGACCAAAATTGCTCCAAGAAGTCTATTCGCATGTGCCTTTATATCAACTCAACCCTTATGGTAATTGTCTCGAATAACCTCATCGTCTTGCTTTATCTTTACTAGTGGATAGAGATATGTTTCCAAATGCTCCAGAGATCTCCCGGTTGGTCATATAATGATGGCTTTGTCATTGTGTCTTTGCCTCTCCTTTTCGAGTTGAATTGGTTTGTTTGTTTTTGGTTGTTTGTGCGCAAGTCTTCGTTACACCTCTGTCTTTCCAATATTATCTTTCACTGGCCCTTTGAATGCTAGGAGCAAGTTGGAAAGTGTTTTGAATCACAATCATGTATTGCAGGTGGTGTGACTGTATAGACTAGAGCGACAAAGGCGATTCTTGGATGTTGGTGTCAAAAGGTCTTAAGGTGAGTCATGTGTGCCTTTGAGTTCAACCAACATTTTCCTTACTTTGTCAATTTTTCTCTCATATTTCTCGCTGGAACAATTGAAGTGCTTGGGGCAATAAGCCCGACAGTTTCCAATCTTTCGAACAATTGAGTGTGGGCTTCGGCTAGTAGAGTGTAGTTTCTTTTCGGTCTTTGGTTGGCATCAGGGAGAGGCCTAGGAGGATATGGTGGTGCATTCCAGTAGTTGGCTTGAGTGTTTTGTTGATATGGTAGACGATTTGGTGTTGGGATGCGGAATATAGGCCGAGTAGGCTGAGTGTTGTAAGCGGAATATTTAGGTCCCATGTGAGAATAGGGATAAAATGGTGGTGTTGTTTGATAATAGTGGTTGAAAGTAGGGTCTTGAATGGTTTGCAGCAAAAGAGACTTCACCTTTCTTCTTTTTGAAAAGGCTCACATTTCCAGACTGGCTAGCCTTAGTAGTAGTTTGTAATGCAGCGGAGGTACTGTAGAGAGAGGAGAGGGCTGGTGGGAATTGTTGTGAAAAACTTCCTTAGTTTGGAAAATCCCTGACAAATGCACTTGCTTAACCATATCTTTTCTCTTGGTATTCAACTCGAGCGAACCTTTTGGGTAATAGACTTTTGAGTTTTGTGGGTGAATTAGAGTCAGTTTGGATATGCGAAAGATTTTAGATGTCAGGATTTGGGCATAGAGCAGGGAGAGAAGGTGCCTCGGTAAGAGATTGAATTTGGAGAAAGGATTTCTTAGGTAGAAAGAGATTCAGAACCACAGACAAATTCATGCAATGCAGACATATCAAACAAGAGATGCATCTTATAATGTGAAGGGCCGTTTTACGCATGATAATTTGAAAAGCGCTTTGTGCCACACATATCATTTTGTTTTCTAACAAAATGTGAAGCCTAAATATAATATTGCATTTATTGGACTTTAGTTACATTGGCTGATATTGAACAATATAAGAGAAAGAAGACATTGCTAGAGGGTTAGATCATGGCCAGATGAACATCTTTCATGCTGATCCATCCCCAGAAGATTCTTCTTCTTTTTCCTCGGACGAGTCCTCCTTGGAAAAGCTTGCCTCTGATGAATATCCTTGGAAGATGATATTGTCTACATCAGTCAAGAGTCGGGATATGTCAAACGTGAAGTTCTTCAACATTTCCCAAGCTTTTCTTCCTTTCTCCTCTATTCTTTTGTTTGCCACAGAGTTCATTCCCTCGCTAGCCCATACGCCGATAGATTCTATGCGCTTTGTCAAGAGTTCTGCCTTACTGCGCCATTTGCCTTTTTCTTCGTTCTTTGCTTCAACCACACTTTGCTTCTTTGCTATTTTCCTTCGTGCCCTTGCCAGTTGTTTGCGTAACCTTTTGTACTCAGATTCTAACTCATCAGCATTTCTTTTACTTTTTGTTGTTGCACTTGGTTGAATTGCCCTTGCTATGTCTTTCCTAAGCCAGTCTGGATAGTCTTCATCATAGCCAGCGTCAAACTTGTCTCGTCCAATAGTCTCGACTCATATTCGTTTCCTTTCTTTCCAAAGTTCCATTATCTTGTCTTTGAACGGTATCAATCCTCCGAGAATATTTTCTTTGAAACTTCTGGTGTCTGAAATTTGGGGTACAGTCTACTTTCTCCCTGCTTGTCTAAGTGCCCTTAAATGAGTGTATGAGTAAACTCCTCTAAAGCCCACTAATATGAAAAATGAGTCTTTTTCGGATTATGTGATTAATGTTGTGATGGGAAAGTAATCAAACATCCATTGTATGTTTTCAGGTGTCAGTTGACAGAACATGTGGTGCCAACCGTTGGCAGTCGTTAGTTGGTCCCACTTCCCAAGATTGTTGTCCATGCAGGCTGTATGAGTCAAGGTGTAGTTTTCTCTTGGTATGGAATGGAAAGCTTGCTCTGTGCTATCCACCTTTTGCAAATGCTCCATCAGCCAAATTTGAAAAAGTAAATTGCAACCTTCGAATAAACCGGTGCCCTTTTTGCATCTTTCTAAAGCTCGGTACATTTCTGCAACAATCATCGGTACCAAAGTGTATTTCTTATTAATGTCTTTGAGTAAGGCATCAGCAATTGAAACCATGCAAACATCAACTCGTCCTTTGTTTTTGGAAACACGACAGTCCCTAAAAATTGGTGAGAAAAGCAAGTAGCATTCGCTCTTGCTAATTTGCCTGGTTAATGCTGAAATAGTCTTCGGATTCTAGAAATGCTTCTCCAGACCCAAATTTGACGTAGAGGGAAGTTAGAGAAATTCTCGATTGCCATATACTGTCTATGCATAACTCGGGCTTAAACCCTACCATTTCGAATAACTCCTCGGGTGCAATGTTCTTAGGCATCAAGATTTCTTCACTTTCAAATGGTAATTGAGTTAACCCGCCTATTTCTTCCAGTAACGGTGTCAACTCTACACTCCCAAAGTGAAAAATTTCTCGGTCTGCATCCCAATAATGTACTGCTGCTTCTATCATCCCTTCTACTGCAGTGTGCTCCATTAGTGAAATCAGGTTCCTTAAAACCACTTTAACTTGGTCTTGTTGATCTATGCTTAGGTTTCCCACCAATCTCTCAGCAACTGAGGGATTTCAGCAATCATGTCAAATGTTCTAGTGGCCATGATCTTTTGGAAAAGGTGAAGGATGATAGGAAAAGGGAGAAGAAAAGAAATGCCTAAGATTCACTTTATTTCAAGCAAAATGATAAACTTGTGGCACAAGCTTTTGAAAACAATGCAACAGAGGATATGAGGAGATGTGCCGTTATGAGTTGAGAACCCTTTAGACACTTCAGACGGAATTTGCTAACGGACTTTTGACACGCCAAGGATGTCAAGTTTTTTTTAAAATATATAATGCTTAAAGAATAAATGTGTGTTATCTGTCATCCCATCTATCAAGCGGTTATTTCTGCTTCAAATTGGACTTTTAATGCCTCGTCGGTTACCAATTTAAGCCTTTGAATAGCATTGAATACAGAATTATTCCAATCCTTTGGGAATAAACGGTAGTTTTTTATTCAATTTGGGCTTTTAATGCCTCTTAACTTACCTTCGTGCCTTTGAATGGCATTGAATACAGAGTAATTCCGATTGTTTATGAATAAATGATCATTTCTGATTCAATTTGGGCTTTTGATGCCTATTACGTAATATTTGTGCCTTTGAAGGGCATTGAATACAGAATGATTCCGACTGTTTATGAATAAACAATCATTTCTGATCCAATTTGGGCTTTGGACGCCTATTAGGTTACCTTCGTGCCTTTGAATGGCATTGAATACAGAACAATTCTGACTATTTATGAATAAGCAATCATTTCTGATTCAATTTGGGCTTTGCCTTTGAATAGCACTGATGCAGAACAATGCCAATGAACGGTCCACATTTTGCACGTTTGATCTTTTAAGCAAATACAAATAAATCATGTTCAATGCTCCTTGGGGTCAAAAACCCGTTCGGATTGTTTGAACAAGTTGGCCTATTGGACTTGAGAACAAATCGACTAATGATATGTCATGATGCATGATTTCTACCGCCGCTACTAAGGAGTGGAATTAGCTAGACCGGATTTTATTATCCTCCCAAATGGACGACTCGGGAACGGGAAAGTCATGGACCAAATTGATTCCAAGTCGTTCCCCTTGAAGGAACTTTTATGTGAGGGAAGAGGTGGTTGTAACCACCGTATTTTCAATGCACTATTTAAAAAGTTGCCAGGAGTAGCGGAAGATATGCGTGATATGCATAAGTTTTAAAAAATGTACAAGTTTTGAAAGGAATGCACATGTTTGAAAGAAATGCACATGATCCCTAAAAATGCTTAAGTGTTGTAAATATGCACATATAGAAATATTTCACAAAATAAGTTTTAAAAAGGATAATAAAACAAACACACGTTAGTTTTGGAAAATAGAATTAATGGAAACTAGACAATATTGAATTAAGTAAAATGATTTTAAAGAAAGGGAATTTAGCAATTTTATGGAAAGGATGCACATATTGAAGTATTTCAAAAAATGATTTAAAAAAAGAGGAGTAAAAAGAAAAATGAAATAAACGAGTTAGCTTTTAAAATTAGGATAATAGAAACTAGACAATAAAGAAAATACAAAAAGAATTATGACGTGAAATTGTTTTAAAAGAAAAAGATTTAGCAAACTAATGAAAGATTTGAAAATAATTGAAGGATGGGACATATTGTGCTATCCTAAAGAACCTTCCAAGAGTGGGTTTACTAGACAAGGACATGGTTCTCCTACGCGGACAACCAAGGGATGGGAATGTTTGGAATTGTTGGCTTTACCACGGACCAACTATACCCCCAACCGTTCTTCCTAAAGGGTTTCTTGAGAGTGAAACGTCCGTGAGATCCACGTAACTGTTTATGGCGTGTGCAAGTGTAAACTTTCCAGGATTGGAGGAAGTGTGAGTGACATAAATAACAATTAAGAAAATATAACCAAACAATTTAAATAATAGAGTCCCAAAATTCAAAAAAAAAATAAACATTAATCTTGCAAAAAAGGAAAAGAAGAAAAGTTAGTATGGCAAGAAAATAAAGCAAGTAAAGAATCTCAATTTAAAGTCCGTTATGGTTTGAACCTTGACATCTCCAGCGGAGTCGCTATTCTGTTGCATCCTATTTTTACCTAAATTTTGAAATAGGACTCGACTTATAGGCTAACTCACGGGTAAAGAGTTGGAGTCGCCACCTAACATATTTTTTAATTAGGCGTATTAGGACACCTATTTTGTTTCTAGCCAATTTTACAATTAACTCTGAAACTTAGTTTACGAACCAGAAATCTAGGTAAGGGTTTAAGTTAACCCGAGAGGAAGGGGTTAGGAACCTCTCAGGCTCCACCAAATGTGGTTTACCGGCCGGACTAAACAATTGGGATTCTAAGTAAATAAGCAAATAAAATAGCTAAGTAATTAAATGGATACAATAATATGCATATAATTAATTAATGTTAAAGGAAAAAGGATTTAAATCTACGAATTGACTTCTTCCAGAGGTGCCTTGAAAAAATAAAAATAAGTTAGTACGATAATTTAATAATAATAATAATAAAGAATAATAAATACTAGTAATAAATAATAATAAATAAAGGATTTTCTTTTAGTTGTTCTCCTTCAAAAATAGGCAGTCTTTCAGGCATTTTTACCTCGCACAAAATATAGAGAAAATAAGTTAGTATCAATAAAAATAAAAATAAAAATAATAATAATAATAGTAGTATAAAATATCAATAATAATAATAATAAAAATAAAACAAATGGGGAAAAGGATTTTATAAAAATGTAGGCTCAGGTATGTATGAATCATCTAGAGGTTAGAGACGTCGGTACGGCTACAAACACGCCGGTCAGTCGTGTTGTCGTGCCAAGTACCGGTCCTACCACTCCATCAGCGGCTCGTTTTGCAATTACGGCTCATACACATCATCATAGCTTATTTTTAAGGACATGGGGTGCGGGACTGTTTTAGAGTAGTATCCGCTTGAATCAGTCAATAGGCCTCAAATAAATGATTATTTTCCTTGTTCATGATTGGTATAGCATCCGTCAATTCTTTGTAAAGCCCCAAATAAAAGTATTTCATAGGACAGTATGTGTTACATAGCATCTACTCAAATTCCACAGTATAATATATTAACTCGTCATCTGCAAAACTCAGAAGACCGGACAAACCAAGGAATCAAAAAAGAAAAGGTACGGCAGAATCAACGACGAAACCAAAGCCCAAACACATGGTGTATAAATCCTCACGACTCGCTGCAAAATATCATGAGAATCAAGAAACAAAATCAGTGCAATACAGTAATGCTTTAGTCAGGGATAAGTTAGAAGAAACCCACTTAATCCAAAAACAGAAATCATAAGAATAACAATATAAGGAATCAACAACAGAACAAAGGAATGAACACACACAGGTTTGATATTTCTGAATGGAAACCGACAGTGTTGGCGGCAAAACGACAAAGGATGAGCGACAGCCATTCTGCTTTTCCGGCGAGGTGCGCGGCTGCGTCGTTGCAACTCTAATGGCATCGCTACAAACTGAAACACTCTCCTTTCGATCTCAGTCACAATTCGACAAAACAGGATCTCTGCTTTTGATTTTGTTTCTCTGGTGACTCCTCATCGAGTCTCGATGGTTAATAGTGGTGGTGGTGGCATTTTTGGTGCATGTTTTGTACCGGTGGTGGAGGCTGTGGGTGTGCATGTATTTGTGTGGTGTTTATGGTTTGGATCTGTAAGGGTGTGGTCAATGGTATGATGGGGTATAAGAAAAATGGTGTGTGCTATGTGTTTGGGGAAGAAGACAAGGGTCGTGAAGGTCTGCGTGGTCTATGTACTGTAAGTGTAGGGTGTATGTAATGGGAGTTACGGAGAAGATGGTGGGAATTGGGGGGTTTTATATAGTGTACATTGATGATTTTTGTGAAGATAAGAGGGGGTAGTGTAGCACTGTGTATGCTTCTTTTTCTATGCCCGTTTATGTGTGTGTTTGGATTTGGAGAAGAAGAACGAGGGTCATGGAAAGAGGAGCGCGTACTGTGTGTTAATTGTGTGTAAGTGTATTTTGCTATGGATGTAAGTGGGGAAGAAGAGGTCTCAAAAGGCAGTGGGGTCGGGCTGATTGTGTATTTTTTCTGTGTGTCTATGCGTGTGTATGATGTTTGTATATAGAATTGGAGAAAGAAAATAGCTGTTGGGTGATTTTGGAAATTAGTTGAGGAGTGAGAGATTTGGAGGGATTTTTTATTAAGGGATATTAAGAGAGTATTTAGGGGATTTTGCAAAAAAGGATATTCATCTTTAAAATTCATATATAGGAATGTATTTAGTTAGAAATTTGGTCTAGGTTCAAAGAAAACAATGTAATTCAATCGAAAAAAGTCAAAAAAAAAAATGTAAATAAATGAAGAATTTTGGAGAAGATTTATGAATATGAAGGATTTAATAAAAGGAATTTGGATGTTTTCTTTTAAATTGGTCGATATTCAACTTAAACGTGCGAAAATAAAAATATAGATATACATATTGTATAAAATGCACAAATAATCATTAAATACGCTCAAATAAAATTATCTAAATATAAATAATCACTGATAATTACTAATTTGCACAAATGATCACAAATTGATACAAATTTGACATGTAGTCTAAATGATGCAATTATATGATAGAGCCACGAATATTATAAATGTACTAATCTGCACAAACAGTCTCGGTTTTGACAAATAGCCTAAATAAAGTAAAATTGCGTAATATAGCCATATTTAGGTATGTAATATATAAGTAGGGGATAACGCATGTAAAAGCATACTTTCTAATGCATATTTTGCAGAAATAGTCAAATTGCACCTTTAAGTTAGATTATAGCCAATTTTAGAAAAAGGAGGGACAAAATTGGGTGTCAACAAATCCTTGTGAGCTTTCTTAGAGCACGAGGTACTCAGACTTCCCCCAAGTAGGACTTCATCTTCAAGCAATTGTACGAGGTTGAAAACACCCCACATTAGGACTTCAAACCAGTTAAAACCTGCAAAACAAAGAAACTGGCCAAGTAATATCCTTCAAAGATAATCTTCTTCTTTTTTTGTATTTTGTTTTTTTTATTTTTTTTGTTTTATTTATTTATTTTACAATCACGGGTTTCCTCCCCAGAAGCGCCTTATTTAATGTCGTGGCACGACATAACCCAGAGTCAATACTTTTTCCTCCAACTCGAGCTTATGTATCGTCTCCCCAATTGTAACTCAACTCTCCGGCTATGCTCTTGGGGTGGCGTAAGTTCTTACAAATCTAACATTAAGTATCTCCTTCTGCATGTTGCCGCTAACTCTGAAATATCTTCAAATTGTCGGCTATACTCTTGGCCAAGGACCAAATATACCATGTTGTATTCACTGGCCTTTAAACGAGGATTTTCATCGTGCCTAGATGGCATCACAAATTTGAGAGTGTAAGCATCATATACATCATCCTTTAACTCTTCAATCGGCTCAGAAGGATCAATTTCCATTCCCCCTTCTAAAATCAATGTAGAAAAGTGTGTAGAATGCGGTGCAACCCGCTCACACTTTGATTCGTTACTAGCATCCTCTTTCTGACACGACTTAGAGTCAACTAGAATTTCAACTTCAATTTTGTTGTTTGACTCTAGTACCACATCTTCGTCATCGGCATCTTCCCACACCATATGGCTAGATGGTTGGCTTTCATCACTTGTCTCCTCCAATGGAAATTCACGTTTTAGATCTTCAACTATAGCCATGTTTTCTTCATCTAATTCTATGTCTTCTTGGCTAGGTTGTTGAATTCCCAATAATGCAGCCAACTGATTCACTTGAGCTTCTATGTGGCATAGTTGTGCTCTAAGTCTGTCCCAAATCTTCTTCAATTCAGCTACATATTCTTCCTCATCATCCTCCACTTCATCGCACCTACTATTATCATAAGAGAAATAAGTACCATCATAATAGAGGCTCAGGGAAGAATAAGACATATTATCACAACCATAATGATCACCTAGCCACATGTAATTTCCTGATGCCATATTTTTTTATATTTTTTTTTATAATCTAAATAAATATGTACAGAAACGAAGTTAATTAAATTAACAACTTAGCTATCCTGACAAGCAAGAAATACACTGTGTTCCCCAGCAATGGCTTCAATGTAACAGAGAACAGTCGAAATCCAGTTGGTAATCTAACTAACTTATCTAATAAATTAACTTCAAAAGTTTATATTCTTATGATGGTTTCAATGTAACAACTAATTAACAATAAAGTAAATAGCAAAGTAGTAAGAAATAGATTAATTCAAGAGATGGAAACCTAGAATTGATCTTCCCAACTCCTACCTATGTATTAAAATAAACATTTAACGAATTCAACTTGGTTCTTCTTACTGAACACTTGCTCCAAAGTCAAAACTATTCACTCCCAAGTAATAATTATAACTTTCACTAACCAATTTTTCAATTCATTAATGAAGATATGTAGGACTACAAGTATTGTTCACAATCGGGTTCAATAGTCACAGATCACCTTTTTGACTACCTAAGTAATGCCTTTGTTTTAGGTTGAAATATTGGTAAGTTTTTAACCCTAACTCATGAATCTATCCCTAGATGCACAAGAATAAAGGGCACAATCAATTGGGAACTCTACCAATCAATATCATATAAATCATAAACACTTAGATAGGAAGAATTAACAAGTTTCATTCATCAAAGTAAATACTCGTCACACATAAGTATTGGAGTCGTTCAATCAACCCTAGAATGGGTACTTAGCTACTCATGTTCATAACAATCATGTCAAAGTAATTCATGAATGAATAAATTACAAAAAGAAAGGAAGAATTTAGGAAAACTATTGTGTTCTTGAAGTCTCCAAAGGTCTAGCCTCATTTTCCTCCTTCCCAGGTCAAAAGATATACTTTGTTACATGTTTTAGGGCTTTTATGTCGTTCCCATAGACCCACACAAGTCGGGAATCCAAAATAAAGCCGGATTGAGAATGTCAGGATTTTAAATTTTTGCAGGATTTCAAAATTTCATGTTCTCTGAATATCGTCGATGTTGCATCGCACAGTGCAATTCCTAGTGCGGCGCAACAGGCTTAATTTACTGCTTCTCCAATTTTTCTTTTTTTTTCCTCCACGCCTTGGTTCGCTCGAGCCTCGGGCTTCTACTCAGACTTCAAAACCCTTGTTTTCACTAAACTTTTCTCCACGAACGCTTCATATCATCAACATAATTCCTACAACATGAAACATACCAAATAAGAGCAATTTCATTCAAATGACCAAGAAATATCACAAGTTGAAGCATGAACACGAGGCAAAAGTATAGAAATTATTGCAATATCTAGCCTCGTATCACTTATCTCAAAAGGAATGTCAAGAGGACAAGAAGAAAACTGTGGCATTCAACACTACAATTGAGGAAGTCGATTATGAATACCCTGAGGAGGATGAGTTTCAAGAAGAACTTGTCATGATGTCTAAAAAGATAGCAACCTTATGAACAGAAGAAGGCAGTTAAGGAAAGGCTGACCTCACATCAGGAAAGACAACCAAAACAACAAAAATGAAGGAAGATGCTATGAATGTGGAAAGCTTGGGCACATTGCAGCCAATTGCCCTGAAGTAAAGAAAAAAGAAATTCAAGGGAAAAAATAGATCTTATTCAGCCTGGATCGATGAGGAAGAATCGGAGAAGGATCAAAAAGAAAATGCAAACATCTGTTTTATGGCTACCAGTGATTCAAGTGAACAAGGCATGACTTCTAATGGCTCCAGTGAGGTACGTTGTGAATTTTGTATAGAAAATTTTAGAAACCTTGATGAAGTACTAGATGAAATGGAAAAGCTTCTAATAAAAGCAAAAAAATCTAACCAAGTAAAAGGAGGACCTTATCAAGGAAAAAGAGGACTGGGAACTTAACATTGAAGTAGTTGAAATTGAAAGAGGCTTCCTTCAATAGGAAGTCCAGCAACTAAAACATCAGCTAAATGGACTAAGAAAGTCAACTAGTCATAGTTCTGTTAGATCAAATAGATCTTCCTTTCATATAAAAGATCTTGTTACAAAACTTCATCAAACTCTTCTAGTATTGATAATTAGAATTTACCTACTTGCTATTACTCTAATAAACCTGCTCATACTAAAAATAAGTGCAAAATCAGAAGAGACAATCCAGGTAAATGGGTTTGGAGACCCAAAGTCAACTCTGAGGCTAGCACCTCAAAAGCTAACCCCAAGGACCCAAGCAAGCTTGGGTACCTAAAAATCAGTAAATATATTTTTTTGCAGGAACACCACGAAAGTGCACACAGAAAAAGGAAAATGGTTCCTAGACAGTAGATGTTCCAGACACATGACGGGCGACAAGCAACTATTCAAATCAGTCACCAAAATTGATGGAGGATCTTTTAAGTTCGAAGGAGATGCGAGAGGAAAAATTAGTTAGCATAAGGATAATCTGTCTCAGTCCATCATGTGAAATTAAAGAGGCTTTCCTGGTAAATGGCTTGAAAATAACCTATTGAGCATTAGTCAACTTTGTGATGGTGGATACAAAGTCAAATCTGAATCTTCTAGATGTATAATCCACAACACCAAAGGTACGGTTGTTCGCTCAGGTATCAGGGAGAACAACATCTACGTTCTTAACAATGGAGGTTCATCTAATGGTAAATATTTATGTTTAGCATCTATCTCAAATAATCCATGGACATGGCATAGAAAACTTGGTCATGGTAGCATGTATTTAATTGATTAACTTTCAAAGCGAGATCTAGTTATAGGTCTTACTAAACTAATTTTTTCAAAGAATCATACTTGTGATGCATGTCAACTTAGAAAGCAAACTAGATCTTTATTTAAATCTAAGGACATTAAACCTCTTAAACTCTTGCACATGGATCTATTTGGTCCCACACGGACAACTAGTATTGGTGGAAAAAGATATGCTATTGTTATTATTGATGACTACTTACGTCTTATTTGGGTAATTTCCTTATCTCATAAAGATGAAGCACTAAAAAACTTTGAAGTGTTTTTCAAGAGAGTACAGAGATAGAAAGGCTACTACATCTCAGCCATCTGAAGTGATCATGGTGGAGAATTTGAGAGCAAGATGTTTGAAGAATTCTGCAATGATCAAGGATACACTCACAACTTCTCCTCTCCAAGAACTCCTCAGCAGAATGGAGTTGTCGAGAGAAAGAATAGAACTCTCCAAGACATGGCTAGAACTATGTTTATTTAGCACTCTCTCCCAAATCACTTCTGGACTGAAGCAGTAAGTACTGCATGCCATATTTTGAATAGATGTCTAATTCGGCCTATTCTAAAGAAAACCCCTTATGAATCATGAAAAGGAAAATGGCCTAATATCAACTACTTTCATCCATTTGGATGCAAATGCTTCATACACAATAATGGAAAGGATAACCTTGGAAAATTTGATCCTAGAAGTGACGAATGATTTTTTCCTAGATACTCTAAAACTAGCAGATCATACCAAATATTTAACGAAAGAACTTTATGTGTTCAAGAATCTACGTATGGAGTTTATGATGACTCTTGGCAAAATGTCGAGAAAGGTGTATTTACAGGTGATGAAGAAGAAGCTCAACCTCAACAACCTGAGGGTCAACGCCAAGATCAACCAGCTGAAAAGACCTCTATTGATCCAAAACCTACTTTCGAGGACAAGACAACCGAGTCAACTGTAGAACAAGAAGTTGTGATTCCAAATGAATGTAAGAGTGAACCAGAATATCCTCAAAAGTTCATCATTGGAGATCCACACGATCATATGAAAACTTGAAGGCCCTTTAAATCTAACATTGCCTTTATCTCGCAGATTGAACCTAAAAGAATTGATGAGGCTCTTCAAGATGAATTTTAGGTTCTTGCTATGAAAGAAGAATTGGAACAATTTGAAAAGAATCAAGTTTGAAAACTTGTTCCAAGACCCAGAGGTACCTCTATAATCGAAACAAAGTGGGTCTTCCACAACAAGCTCAACAAAGAAGATAAGGTGGTAAGAAATAAAGCTCGTCTAGTCGCTCAAGGTTACTCTCAAACTGAAGGAGTCGACTACGATGAGACTTTTTCTCCTGTGGCCAAGTTAGAATCCATTCGTATGTTATTATCTTATGCCTCTTATAAAAATTTCAAGCTTTATCAAATGGAGGTAAAAAGTGCTTTCTTAAATGGCTTTATTAAAGAGGAAGTTTACGTCAAGCAGCCACCAGGTTTTGAAAATAGAAAATTGTCTCACTATGTGTTTAAATTATCTAAAGCCTTGTATGGTCTCAAGCAAGCTTCTAGAGCTTGGTATGAGAGACTAAGCTCCTTTCTTATTGAGCATGGTTTTTCCTGAGGAGTAAGTGATACAAACTTGTTCATCAAACGTACGCCAAAAGAAAACTTAATTCTTCAAATCTATGTAGAAGATATTATCTTTGACAGCACTAATATATCTATGTGTAAAGAATTTGAAGCCTTAATGCAGGGAAAATTTAAAGTGAGCATGATGGGAGAGCTAACTTTCTTCCTTGGTCTTCAAATCAAGCAAACTGAGAAGGGAATATTCATTTTTCAATCCAAATATACCAAGAAACTGTAGCCAAGTTTGGTATGATTGAAGCAAATCCTATAAAGACTCCCATGAGTCCATCCATCAACCTTGTTGCAGACGAAAAAAGGAACAGATATAGATGCCTCATTGTATAGAGGCATAATTGGCTCTCTTCTTTACTTATCATCTAGTCGATCGGATATAATATTTTCTGTATGAAGATGTGCCAGGTTCCAGTAAGCTCCTAAAGTATCTCATTTGGTGGTGGTCAAGAGAATCATCGCTACATTGTTGGAACCATTTCATATGGGCTATGGTACCCTCGTACTGACTATTTTGATCTTATAGGCTTCTCAGATGCAGATTATGCAGGTGATTGAGTTTATCGCAAAAGTACTAGTGGAGCAAGATTCTTTCTTGCAAAGTCACTTGTCTCTTGGCACAGTAAGAAACAAGGTTGTACATCACTTTCTATAGCTGAATCTGAGTACATTGCCTATTCCGTTATAACGTGACAATACTAGTGCTATAAATCTTGCATATAATCTTGTTGATCATTCTAGAATGAAGCATATTGATGTTAGATATCATTTTATTAGGGATCATGTTCAATTAGAAGATATTGACATTGCATTTGTAAGCACTAATTTCAAACTAGTTGGCATCTTCACAAAGCCATTAAGGGAATCTTGGCATTATCTCTGATCCAAATTGTTAAAACTCACTTCTTATATTCAGCATATTGTGCATCTAGTATAAACATAGAAATTATTAAAATCTTTAAGTTCCTTGCATATTTTTAGCCTGCCTTTTATTCCATAAATATATAATATGCTCTTTCCTTCTACGTGTCATGCATTACTCTGTGATATAATATTAGTACAATTATTATTTTCTCCTTTTTGTGTTAGTACACTTGGTAAGTATTGCATGTAGTACTTTAATATTCCTTAAATATGTGGTTATTAACTGTTTTGGTCTTCTGTACAACTCAGCCGTTAAATCAGATTTGTCATTTGAAAGATAAAAAGTTCCTTTTCCCGCTTCCCAATGTCATTATTACCTCGCCTATGCAGATGCAACCCCTGAATTGACCAGACACCTCGATTTAACTCTCAAGAAAACCCCTTCTACTACTTCACTCTTTCATCTTCCTTCGCCTCTACTGTATATCTCCCACCATCACTTTCTCTTTAAAATCACAATGGGAAAAGCAAAAAAGCAAACCGCCAACACAAGAAAAATCCCTAGAGTATCGTCTAAAATACCTTGTACTTTATCCCCGTACAAGTCGATTCTGATCACTCTGAATATACCCTTACCCTTCCAGAGAAATCGATGGGAAAATCAAATCTCACTAAAAGCAAAGGAAAACGCCCCTTGGAACATGAGGAAGTTGAATCTATCAAACGTGGTAAAATTAACTCTCTAGAATTTGATGAATTTGTTGATTTTTGGGATCCCTCATATGCAGGAAAATTTCATTCTCTCAAAGACAAACCAATGACTCATGGCCGTGTTATCAATTTGGATGCTAAGGAAGACCTAAATTGTAAGATCAAAACTTTCTTTACTTTTCAAGTCTAGATTAATATTTTCTCTGTGAATCCTGAAGAAGTCTGTGAATATCTTTATGCGATCAAAATTGCCTCAAGACCATTCACTCGGAGTCAAGCTGAAGAGATTCAAGGTGTCCATCTACACTTGGTATGTAAAGGCTTGGAAGATAGGAGCTCCAGGAGCGATTTGAAGATCATGCACTTGAGCACCTATGAGGAAGGACCGCCTATGCACCAAGGAGGAGCACCTCAACCTATTTTGGCCACTCCTCCAGTTGTTCCAGGACGAGGCGGACCACCTCAAGGGGTGGGTGGACCACCTACCCCCATCTTAGCTCTAAATGTGGCTAAGTGTGGAAATTCGAGCTCTCTTGACTTTTCCAAGGTAGAGTGCCTCTGATAGCTAAGCGGACCGCCTCTGATTGATACCACTCTCTGAAGATTCATGAGGCGGAGTGCCTCAATCCTGAGGCGGGGCGCCTCCCCCTGTTCAAGCCTAGACGGGATTCTTGTGATTTTTAAGTGTAATTCCTATTTTGGCCTTGCGTGGTCTTTAATGTTTTGACCCAACTTGTGGGATTTTATGACATTTCATATTGTGTGATGAGGACCTATAAAATCCTCCCTTAGGTTATTTATTTCATTAGACAATCTTAACATTAAACAAAACACATGAGAATCCTCTCAATGAAGAAACCGTTGTTGTCTTGATTTCACTTGGTGAATCCACTTGATCATCATCCTTCTATGATCAAACTCTTTTGCAAGAGTCGTGTACCTCTTGAGGATAGTTTGCATAGTATAGGTGTCTCTTGACTACGTCAAAGATGTATCGAGACTAGTTCATCAGTGCTACTTTGGTATTTGTTCAAGCTATGTCTTGCTTTTATCTTTATTTTAGCTTCCGCACTTTTATATTGCATCAGTTGGTATTAGAGAACAGCTAGGTTTTGTTCTTACAAGTCCTCGTCCTGTTCATCATGCCTAGTATCTTTAGTTATTGTTTGTTATCGTTCTTGACAAAAGAAAAATAAGAAAAAAATTGAAAAAGTTGAAAAACACAAAAGAAAAAATTGTCGATTCAAAGTTGGATTTAATTTTCCAATTATTGAAAGTTAATGGGGATTATTCTATATTGTTTTCCCATTCTTTTGGTACCATTTGGTGTTGTGATTGAAAACTTGAAGAATCAAAAACCCCATTTTTGAAACCCTTGAAAAATTTTGCTTCAAATCTTGAATCGAAGCTTGTTATTGTTGTGTATGGGTTGAAAACCATTGCGGATTTTTAGAAATCATTGAATATACCTTTGGGTACCTTTGGATTTGAGAAACAAGTGGAAATTATTTGGAAAATTTGGTGAAAAATGGGCAAAAACCGTTGTTGAAAAGTTGAAGGAACCAGAGCTAGGCGAAGCGCCTCAGAGAGTGGGCGGACCGCCTCTGCTGGAAACCTCTCTCTAGACTTTGTCCAGGCGGAGCGCCTCCCCCTATTTAGGGAGCGGGGTAGTTTATTTTGTCGGTTTTCGATTGTTCTTTGTTTGCACTACTTCCGACTAGTACTCTTTGAGTAATCTTCCTACTTACTTAGCACTAGTTCATTGATTTTTTAGGATAATCGTGCATGATTGTAATTGGGATTCAAAGAAGACTCGTAGAAGTTCTTTTGCTTAAAGTGCTCACTCAAATAGTCGTCCGTCCATAGAGTCACATTAACTCACTCTTCTCGAAGGGTACTTGATTCTTGTGGACTTAGTAGGTTATTGAGGAGGTTGTTCAAATACGAGGAGCCTTTTGAATCAAGCTTGAGTGATCCTACCCATTAAATTGAGTATACTCGAGTGACATTCAAAAGTGAGGGAGCGTGTGAGGTCTTTTTACTCTAGTCTCTTCTTTGGTTTTGATACTTGTAGGTACATGGCAGAAAAAAGCGAAAAGACCTTAGCGGTAACAGAATACACTTTGGCCTACCTCTTGGCCAAGGTGAAATCAATTAGCTTGATACGTGAGAACATTGAAAGGGAGAGGACCCCTAGTGTTCACAAAGATATTGGAGAAGGTACAAGTGATGATTCAACTGTGAAACCAGATCGATTTGTCGAGATAGCTCAACAACAAAGGCTGAAAGATAAAGCTACTCGTCATGAAAGAGTATTGGGCATTCCCCAACCGTTGGGCATTCCTAAACCCTTGGGCAATCCCCAAGGTAATGTTCCACCACTAATGAGGCCCCGAAGAAATGTCTTACCCGATAAGCAAGATGTTGATGCTCAAGAAGGGGAGATACCCGAGCATGTGTATGACTATGAAGAGTATGAGCCATCTTATCCAAATAGGAGGCCAATGCAAGGAGGTCGGGGTATGAATAGAGGTCATGGATCTCAGGTGGGATATGTGGGAAGGAAATTGCAGTGTGAATATGATGGTTATGATGACTACTATGGGGGTCAGCCGGATCCAAACCGTGTAGGTTGTGATAACAACTTGAATAGTGTGAAGATCACTATCCCATCCTTCAAAGGGACTAGTGATCCGGAAAAGTTCCTAGAGCGAAAGGTTCAATTAGAGCAGGTCTTCGATACTAACGACATGTCGGATGAGAAGAAGGCTACATATGCTATTGCTTCATTTGAGGCCTATGCTTCCACTTGGTGGGAGTCGGTTAAGAGGTCCAGATGTGCTATCGGGTTGCCCGTTCGCATTACTTGGGAAGAGTTGAAGATTGTGATGAGTGACAAATATGTGACACCTAAATATCGATAAGAGCAACTCAAGAGACTTTATGAATTGAAACAAGGTCTCAAGTCGGTTGAAGAATACTTCAATAATTTTGAAAAGAATCGAATAGCCCTTAACATGGAGACGAAAGATGAGGAGCAAGCCATCATTCGGTTCAAGAATGGCTTAAACTGAGAAGTGGCTTCTCAATTAAGGTTGCATATTTTCTATTCACTCCAAGATGCCTAGAATGCCTCCATGGAAGTCGAAAAGTGGAGCAAGGAAGACAAAGTTACTCCATATAGAAGTACTACTTCTACTCCAGTGAGCCGAACTAAGGATTGGAAGAGCCCTAATACCGATGGTGCTAGTGGAAGCCGAGACGTGAAGAAGCCCTTTGATAAAGCTACACCAAGGAGTGACTCTAAGGAGTTGAGAGGTAATTCTAAAACTCAATTAAATACTCCCAGTGCTTCTTCTTTTCAATGCCACAAATACATGCACTTTGCTAAAGAATACCCCACTCGTAAAACAATGATAATCATGGATGATGGGTTGGTGTTTGAGCAAGAGAGTGACCCCGAAGATGAGGTAGTTGAGGAAAATAAGCGAGTTGAAGGTGAAGAGGAAGCGGCGGAAGGTGATGATCCTAACATGTTTCTTGAGGTACATCAGAGTTTGAGTACTATGAGTATTGAAGAGGAGGATGTGCAAAGGGAGAACTTGTTCCATGCTAGATATAGAGTGAAGAGGCAAGTGTGCTCAATGATTATTGATTCGTGTAGTTGTGCTAATATGGTGAGCCAATCGTTGATGTCACAATTGAAGTTGCCTACTCTAAAACATCCACATCCGTACCGATTGCAATGGTTGAGTGAGTGTGGAGAGTTGAAGTTGGTGAAGTAAGTCTTGATCAAGTTCAAGATTGGGAACTATCAAAATGAGCTCATGTTTGATGTTGTGCAAATGCAAGCTTGCCATCTCTTGTTTGGTAGGCTTTCGCAATATGATTGATGTGTGGTTCATGATGGTCGAGCCAATACTTACACGGCTAAGTATGAGGGCAAGAAATACATACTTAAGCCCTTGATGCCTAAGCAAGTGAGTGATGACTATAGACGCATGAAAGAATTGAAAGAGGCGGCTAAAGCTAAGCCTCCCGTGGTGACTAAGCCTTTGGCCGAGAGTTAAGTGACTCCACCATCTCTCACCTGTAATAATTGTGCCATGATGCAAACGGGTGAGTTCTTGAGAGGTAATAATGGCATAAAATTACTTATTTTTCTAGTGCACAAGGGTATGGTTTTGACTTCCGATGGTGATTATGCTACTAACTCTAACCCTTTGCCTAGTGTTATTGAATATGTTTTGCAGGATTTTGAGGACATATTTCCCGAGGAGATGTCTAGTGGTCTTCATACTTTGAGAGGATTGAGCACCAAACTGATTTTTTCCCTTGTTCTAAAATCCCAAACAAGCCGGCCTATAGAAGCAATCCCGAATATACAAAAGAGTTGCAAAAGCAAGTGGATGAATTGCTCAACAAAGGCTTGGTTCGTGAGAGTTCGAGCCTGTGTGCCATACCGGTGATTCTTGTGCCAAAGAAGGATGGAAACAAGATAACGATAAAGTATCATCATCCCATTCATATACTTAATGACATGCTTAATGAGCTAAGTAATTCTAGTATCTTTTCGAAGATAGATCTTAGGTCCGGCTACCATCAAATCCGAATGAAACCAGGTGATGAGTGGAAAACCACATTCAAGACCAAGTTTGGTCTCTATGAATGGTTGGTGAAGCCCTTTGGCCTCTCCAATGCACCTAGCACTTTTATGAGGTTAATGAACCATGTCTTGAAACCGTTTATCAACAAATTTGTGGTTATCTATTTTGATGATATCTTGATACATAGCAAGTGTATATATGATCATGTTTTCGACCTGAGGCAAGTCCTTGAGGTGTTAAGAGTCGAGAAGCTCTATGCAAACTTCAAGAAGTGTGCCTTTTGTGTTAAAAATGTTGTCTTTCTTAGTTTTGTTGTTAGTGCTAATGGTGTAGAGGTTGATGAGTCCAAAGTTGAAGCCATTAGAGATTGGCCTACTCCTACTACTGTTTCTCATGTCAGGAGTTTCCATGGCCTTGCTAGTTTCTACAGGCGATTTGTGAAGGACTTTAGCACCATTGTCGCACCGCTTACAGAGTAGGTGAAGAAAGACCGACCATTTGTGTGTGGGGGAGGGGAGCCTCAAGAGAAGGCTTTCCAAGAGTTGAAAAGTAGGTTAAGTGTGTCCCATTTGTTTGCGATTGCCTGACTTTTAAAAGGCATTTGAGGTTGAATCTAATGCATCGGGGGTTGGTATTGGATATGTTCTCATGCAAGATGGGAAACCTATTGCCTACTTTAGTGAGAAGTTAAAGGGTGCAACATTGAATTACTCGACGTATGACAAGGAGTTGTATGCCCTAGTGAGAGATCTGTCTCATTAGCAACATTATCTTTGGCCTAGGGAATTTGTTATTAAGAGTGATCATGAGTCACTCAAACATCTTAGGGGCCAAGAGAAGTTGAACAAGAGGCATGCCAAGTGGGTATAGTTTATTGAGAGTTTTCCTTATGTAATTCATTATAAGAAGGGAATGGAGAATGTTGTAGCCGATCTACTTTCTAGAAAGTTTGCTCTAGCTACCACTCTTGCTTCTAGGCTTATGGGTTTTGAGAGTATTAAAATGATGTATGAACATGACCCAAAACTAAAGAGCATTCATGATGCTCTAGTAAGAGGAGAAAGGGTAGATAAGTACCAATGGATAGATGGTTACATCTTCAAGAATGGGAGAGTGTGTGTACCCGAGTCCGCATGGAGAGAATTGCTAGTGCATGAAGCACATTGTGGGGGCTTGATGGGTTACTTTAGGGTGGACAAGACTTTAGCCATACTCAGAGCAATTTCATTGGCCTAAAATGAGGCCTCTTGTTGAACGCCTTTGCAATGCTTGTTTAGATTGCAAGAAGGCTAAGTCTAGGTCAAACACTCATGGCTTGTACACTCCCTTGCCCGTGCCTACTAGTCCTTTGGGTTGATATTTCTATGTATTTTATTATGGGAATGCCATGGACTAGAGGAGGACATGATAGCATTTATGTTGTCGTTGATAGGTTCTCTAAAACACACTTCATTCCGTTCAAAAAGAGTAATGATGCACAACATGTGGCTTCTTTTTTCATTGATAATATGTTAAAGTTGCATGGGGTGCCTCGTACCATTGTGAGTGATAGGGACTCTAAATTCCTTAGCCATTTTTGGAGGTGCTTGTGGGGTGCTCTTGGCACCAAATTGGTGTTCTCTACGTCCCACCACCCTCAAACCAAGGTGGTGAACCGAACGTTGGGAGCTCTACTTCGAGCTATGATAAAAGTTAAGGCGAGGACATGGATTGATAGGTTTCCACTCATAGAGTTTGTATATAACCGTACTTTGCATAGAATGATTGGTATGACTCCATTTGAATGTGTTTATGGTTTTAACCCTTTGATTCCACTTGATCTTACCCCTTTGCCTAGGGATGCGGTTGTTAATTTTTAAGGTAAGAGTCGGGCTATGACTTTGCTTGAGCTTCATGCTAAGGTGAAGAAGAACTTGGAGGAAGCCTATGAAAAGGTTGCCTCCAAGAAGAACAAGTGAAGAAAGAAGGTGGAACTCAATAAAAGTGATTGGGTTTGGGTGCACTTCCACAAGGAGAGATTTCCAAGCCATAGGAAAGGGAAGTTGGCACCACAAGAAGATGGACCATTTCAAGTGCTATCCAAGATAAAAAACAATGCATATGTGATCAATTTTCGGGTGAGTATAATGTTTCTAACACTTTCAATGTTTTTAACTTGGCTCTTTCTGATGTAGATGATGATACCTTGGAGGATGATGCCTTGATTTCGAGGATAAAATCTTCTCAAGAAGGGGAGGATGATGCAATCTAAATTACCTCAAGACTATTCACTCGGAGTCAAGCTAAAGAGATTCAAGATGCTCATCTACACTTGGTATGGAAAGGCTTCAAAGATATGAGCTCCGGGAGTGATTTGAAGATCATGTACTTGAGCACCTGTGAGGGAGGACCGCTTATACACCAAGGAGAAGCGCCTCAACATATTTTGGCCACTCCTCCAGCTGCTCCAGGTCGAGGCAGATCGCCTCAAGGGGTGGGCGGACCGCCTACCCCTATCTCAGCTCCAAATGTGGCTATGTGTGGAAGTTCAAGCTCTCTGGACTTTTCCAAGGAAGAGTGCCTCTGATAGCTAGGCGGAATGCCTCTGATTGACACCCCCTCTCTAAAGATTCCTGAGGCGGGGTACCTCCTCCTATTCAAGCCTAGACGGGATTCTAGTGACTTTTAGGTGTAATTCCTATTTTGGCCCTGCGTGGTCTTTAATGTTTTGACCCAGATTGTGGGATTTTATGATATTTCATATATGTGAGGAAGACCTATAAAATCCTCCCTTAGGTTATTTATTTCATTAGACAATCTTAACATTGAACAGAAACATGAGAATCCTCTCAATGAAGAAACCGTTGTTAGCTTGAGTTCACTTAGTGAATCCACTTGAACATCATCCTTCTTTGATCAAACTCGTTTGCAACAGTCGTGTACCTCTTGAGGATAATTTGCGTAGTATAGGTGTCTCTTGACTACGTCAAAGACGTATCGAGACTAGTTCGTCGGTGCTACTTTGGTATTTGTTCAAGCTACATCTTGCTTTTATCTTTATTTTAGCTTCCACACTTTTATATTGCATTAGATCTGGTACGTTCATTCTATGATAATCTCCGTCTGTCTGGTGACGATGGTGTGGAAATGGTGGTTCGTGGTACTCGTATTGTGGCGAATCAAACCACTCTGGGATGCATCCTTGGCTGTAAGTTTTCTAGTTTCTCTGAGCTTTTCAAAGTTGGCTGGCCCTCTAAGTGTGAGGTAAATTTCAAACAAGCAAAAATGTGTGTAAGTGAAAACTATGTTGATATTCCTGAAGGACATCAACTAGGTCCAAATGATTTGTCACTTGAATGTTGTGTTATTGTTCATATTGTTGGTACTACCCTACTCCCTCGCACTAGCTCTCTTAGTACCCTGTCTCAGCGTGACACTCTTCTTGTTTATTGTCTGGTCTTAGTACCCTGTCTCAGCATGACACTCTTCTTGTTTATATTCTGGTTACCAAAAAATGCTAAATCTCTGTAGTTGGATTGTGAACTACATGCTTGAAAGCTCATCTGATATGGCATCTCTTCCTTATGGTATGCTTATTATGCGAATCCGGAAGTTATATAAAGTCAATTTGTCTGGTTGCAAATTTGTCACTGTTAGTAGGTGTTACAACTCTCGTACTTTTGCTTTAACGGGTTACATTCGTGTGGAAGGAACATGGGTTAAAAAGGGAACCCAAATCGTTCCTAAGGGGACCACTGGGAACAACTCTGTTCCAAACGATGTGGCTGGTCCCTCTAATCCACCTGGCCTTGGTAACTTTGAAGATTTTACAAAACTGCTTAAAGAAGTTGATAACCTTAAAGATCTTTTGTTAAGTGTCCAGTACAAACAGGACCAACTGTCTGCTGCCATTGCTGAAGTTGAGCTTGACATTGGACGAAACTCATTGAAAATTGACAATGCAATCAGGGATTCAGCAGCAGCCATTCGTCAGGTGCATGAACGTATAGGTGCAGCATCAGGGGATCTTTAGGGAAGGATCACCACTCTCTCTACGGATTTGCAAGCGAAGTTGGAGTGCATGACTGAATGTGGTCAACACCCTGACATACTTTCTCGCTCTTCGCTGATAATATTGTTTATTTAGATACATTATAGCCTTAATCTTTTGGTCTGTAATATTTAAACTGTGTAGCTAAACCTTGCTCCCTTTTTGTTGATGCCAAAAGGGGAGAAAACTGTAGGTAATGTTTTGCCTGTAAACCTATAATGCAGGGAAACAGGGGGAGTAATTTGGGTAAAGTCAACTCTCAACTTTAACTCATGTCTATATAAGTACTGTGTAGGGAAACAGGGGAGTCGACTTAGATAAAGTTAACTCTCAAAATAAACATGTCTATATAAGTATTATGTAGGGAAACAAGGGGAGTCGATTACATCTGTTATTGTTCAAACATCAGTAAGCTGAACAACAAACAATTGACAAAGAAGTCAACTATGTCAAATAGGGAAGTTTCTTTATTCATCCTTCTCTCTCTCTCTCTCTCTCTCTCTCTCTCTCTCTCTTTATAATCATCAAAAGGATGAGATTGTTAAACTCATTTGATTATGACAAAAACCACACTAAATAATGCTTATGTGGCAGGGTACGCGGACAGAAGGTAGCTGAACTGAAATAAGGAAGTCAAAGCTACAAAAGGAAATCTCGAATGATGAAAAGAGATAATACTTGTCAAAGTTCCAGGATACCAGAGCTCAACGAAAAAAATTCTCAAGCCAATCAAAGGGAGCTAACTAAGGAAGGATATTAACTGAAGATCATGGAAATAAATGCTACCATAGATAGTGGCTTAAATATGAACAAAATCAGTGTGAACATGCACATCTAGCTCGTCCTTATTCTCAAAGGATTCTATCAAGAATCTTTTAAGGATACAAACTCCTTGGTCACAGTATCTCTCTTGCAATAAGGAATATTGCAAGCCTCACAAGAAAAGGAATACTCACATCACGAATCAAATCAAATCAAATCTCATAAGATCATCAATCAAGGCAGCGATTGAAATCAACCCTACTCAACGGCTCCTTGATGAACGACTATAAAAGGACTGCTCAAGACTCAACATAAACTATGCTTTCTATTTACTGTCTACAAAATTCTCTAGCTTTTACTTATATCCATCACTGTATTCTTGAGAGTTTACGAGCGTTCAAAAGAAAAGAAAGAGAAGATCAAGGTAGAGGTAATAGTGGTGTCAAGGTGAAGTTTGTCTGATTAGCTATAAATCAGGCTTGGTCGTTGTTGGTGAGCGCAGATTCAAACCCAACAAGGGAATCGTTAGTGGTGAACGATAAACCACATGGTATAACTTGAATTAACAAGAGCTAGAAAAGATACCCTCCTTGTGACCCTAGGGGAGAACCACATTGGTTTTGAACCAGTATAAAATCACATGTGTCAAAGCTTTACTTTATGCATTTACTATACGCATTAGTTATTGTTATTTCTATTGATAGTCTACCGTCAAATCGCCTAAGTTGACTAATTAAGTTTAAAAAAGAAAAACTTACCCCCCTCTAGTACTTTCACACTAAAGTATGATGGTACCACTAATCTTAAAGAGCACATAATTGCCCACTTCACGATAATAAAGAATAACAAGATGCAAGAGGAAGAGATCCAATCGGCATTGGTGAAAAGATTTGGCTCTACCCTGACTAAGGAGGCCTTGATGTGGTATATTCAGCTACCTATGGGATCAATAGAATATTTTGCTCAGATGCAGGACTTTCTCAAGAATTCGCACTCCGATGCCAAAAAATGGAAGAAGAAGATGGAGGATATCTTCGAAATTTGGCAGCACGAAGGAAAATTCTTAAAGGATTACTTGGAGAGGTTCCAAAGAGAGTTGGATGACACTTCCTCCATTACCTGAGAGCATAGCTATGGTAGAATTTTCTAAAAGATTGAATCCCTGATGTGTGATGGCTACGTGTGAGCTGCAAAAGAGTTTACAAGAACAACCAGTGAAAACTTTGGATGCGTACGTAAACGATACAGTCATAAGCTCCGAACCGAGCCGAACTTAACAGAAGAAAGGAACAGCAGGAACTAAAGGTGAAGCTCTTCAGATGAAGAAAAACCAGACAACCGAAGAATAAAAGGTAGCACAATATTGTTAAGACCTCTCGAGATCTTCCGATATGTGAGGCGGTGCTTGAGGAGCAACCTCCTAGGAGAAAGGCTCCGACCTATGGAGCTTTAAAGATTTCAGGCTGCAAGTGAATGCAGTGGATCTAGTCAAGAACCACTTTGAAAGACTAGGCTAACGAGCGCATTGGCCCACGGATATCAAAATAGCTCAGGAAAGAACTCTTCGCGTATTGTAAGTTCCATGGGGGAACAGTCACGACACTGTTAATTGTAGAGAACTCATGGTCGGAGCGGCTCGCCTGTTGAACGAGGATCACCTCAATGATCTACTTACTGAAGGGAAGACGATCTCATTCATCAGGCCAGGAAGACAAGCGGATCGTCAATACAATTTTTGGCAGGTATGGCATCAGGACCGACAAGACTAAGGCCATGATAAGTTGTGAAGCCATGGAAGAAGGAAGGAAGAGGCCTTGGATCAATACAATTTAATTCAACAAGGATGACGAAAAGGAAATCCTCTTCCCACACCACAGTGCTCTGGTCATTACTCTCAGGGTAAGTGATACATAGATCGGATGAGTGCTCGTGGACCCAAGAAACATTGTCAACATAATTCGCTGGGAAGTTGCTCGTAGCATAGATCTACTAGGACAAATAGTCTCAAGCCTATACACATTAATCAGTTTCACAATTCGAACGGGAAGTCGGGATGAGAGATAATCCTTCTGGTTGTCATACCAGAAGTGTCGAAGTTAACATCATTCCAGGTGATGATGTGCCATCTCTCATAAAACATCATACTAGGGTAACCGTAGATTCATGAAGTAAGGGCGGTATCCTCAAGGCTTTATTAGGTGCTCAAGTTTCCAACTCCGTGTAGGATAATAGAGATCTGAGAAGAGCAGAAATTATCAAAGAGATGTTATATGATCATCGTCACATGCACAGTAAAGGCGAAAATGAAGAATTAGCAGAGGCTACTGAAGAAGTTGCTTGGACCTTTCTTGGTAGCAGATATAGTGATCGAACTAGAAGAATCGAAAAGGCAGTATCCCCAAGAGTCACCCGCAGTCACTCGCGACTTTGATGGAGCAGAAGAAGTCTCCAAGGCCACAATGGATGACCTGGATCCGCTAATCTTCGACGAAAGGGCACGAGAGAAGAAATTCTACGTGGGTTCAAAATAATTATCTTAAGCCAGACAAGAGTCTGTCGGCCTATTGTGTGCTCGAGCAATGACTTTTGCCTAGACACATATAGATATGCCAGGTATATCTACCCAGGTGATCACACTCAAGTTGATCCAACCTTCAAAGCTGTCAAGAAAAAAAAATGACCGATCAACCGAGAGAAAGGACAAGCAGTTCACGAGGAGGTAGAGTAGCTATTAAAGAACGGGTCCATTCCAGAAATTCATTATTCAGATATAGATATGCCAGGTATATCTACCCAGGTGATCACACTCAAGTTGATCCAACCTTCAAAGCTGTCAAGAAAAAGAAATGACCGATCAACCGAGAGAAGGGACAAGCAGTTCACGAGGAGGTAGAGTAGTTGTTAAAGAACGGGTCCATTCGAGAAATTCATTATTCATATTGGCTCTAAAATGTGGTGGTGGTTCTGAAAAAAATGTTAAGTGGAGAATGTGTATAGACTTCACCGACCTGAACAAGGCATGTTCGAAAGATTCATTTATGTTGCCCAACATTGATCAGCTCATTGATTCAACGGCAGAACATGAAACACTTAGTTTCCTGAATGCATACTTAGGGTATAATCTGATTTTCATGAATCTGGATGATCAAGAGAAAAACTCATTCATCACGGACCAGGGGACTTATTGCTATCGAGTGATGCCTTCCGGATTGAAGAACGCTGGAGCAACATACCAATGTGCAGGAAAAAATATGCCACATATTATTATGGGGATGCGATTCCAGCTAGTAAGACTAGATTTATCCTACAAGTCACCAGGCACAAAGGATACACGTCTGTTCTACGAGTAATGACTGTTTAGGCGGTAGGGTCATAGGACGCAAGGTATACATCCTGCCGCCTTAGAGTTACAATCTCCTAGTTAGGGTTTCGTATATACTACACCTTGAGTTTATAAGCCCATGAGCCTCATTAGTCTTTGTATTTTACCATAATTAGGATTGGGTAATCACTACTATAAATATCCCTTCTTACATTGTATTGTACATTAAGTGATTCACCACTAAATCTGGCTATTCTCAAGGAAATAAAACCCTTTACTTTCTTGTGTATTATTTTCCTCTCTATTAACTTACTTTTCCATCGTATTTTACTGTATTGCTTGTGACCCATTCATAAATTTAATTATTTAACCTAGATGACCAATTTTAGGCATAAACAGTTTCGCGCCTACCATGGGGCCCAGACAGTTTCGCGCCCACCGTGGGGCCCAGATAATTTTGGCTGATACGACTGAGACTATGAATGGATGTCTAAGATCGGCGTCCTTTTATTTGCTATAAAGTCCAGAATCCAGCCAGGATACCGCACCTTATAGTGATATAGACGAAGCAATATTGGCAAGCCCGGGGGCCCAGAAGCCCATCAACACAATTTTTGGGGGACCTAGAGTAAGCAATACCATCACCAGAACCGTCATGGTTTGTGAGGCGCATCAAGAGATAACCAAGAAACCTCGTATCAGCACCATTGAGTTTGATAATAAAGACTCATGGCAAGTTCTATACCCCACTACGATGCCTTGATAATAAACCTGCAGGTGCATGATGCTTAGGCCAAATGCTTGTTGGTAGACCCCGGTAGCGCGGTGATCATCATCCACTGGAATGTCGTTTTCTAGATGGAAATGCAAAACCAGGTAATCCCAGTCCATACGCCATAACTAGCTTTAAAAGCTCCATCGAGAAATCTGTGGGAGAGCGTCCCCGACAAGAAGTTTTACATGGGGGCAAAGCTCTCGGCCGAAGCCAAACGAGAATACACTAACTTCCTACATGCTCGGTCGGGCAGATTCCCCTGGAGACACACTGACATGCCTGGAATATCAACTAGCGTCATTACACATAGCCTAAATGTTGACCCTAACTTCAAGCCGGTCAAACCGAAGAAACGATCGAGCAGCCGCGAAAAGGGATTGGCAGTACATGAGGAAGTTGAGAAACTGCTGAACAACGGTTCCATTCGTGAGGTTCACTACCCTGATTAGTTATCTAATGTTGTGGTGGTCCTGAAGAAGAATGGGAAGTGGATGATGTGCATTGACTTCACAGACTTGAATAAAGCATGCCCAAAAGATTCTTTCCCACTGCCTAACATCGATCAACTCATCGATTCAACGGCAGGTCATGAGGCTCTGCATTTTTTAGATGCATACTCGGGATATAATCAGATCCTCTTGAATCCGGATGATCAGGAGAAGACTTCCTTTATCACAAACAGAGGGACTTATTATTATAGGATAATTCCTTTTGTCTTGCAAAATGCGGGAGCAACCTACCAGAGGTTAGTGAACTTGATGTTTAAGGAATACATTGGCAAAACTATGGAGGTTTATATCGTCGACGTGTTGGTTAAGTTGGAGTATGCCAAGGATCACATCAGCCACCTAGAGATAGCATTCGACATCTTGGACAAGTTCGGTATGAAGCTCAACCCAGAGAAGTGTGCCTTAAGCGTATCCTCTGGGATGTTCCTTGGGTTCATTGTCTCCAACAGGGGCATAGCGGCAAATCCCGTGAAAGTTGCAGCAATTGAGGCTATTCCAAAAGTTTTGAAAAATGAAGTAGAGGTAAAAAGGCTCAATGGTCAGATAGCCGCACTTAGCCATTTTATTTCACGGTCTTCTAAAAGGTGCCATCAGTTTTTCAACGTCTTGAAGAAAAAAAAAAAAGCTTTGAGTGGACAGACCAATGTAGCAAGGCGCTTCGGGAGCTAAAGCAGTATCTGGCCAATCCCCCATTGCTAACAAAGCCGTACGAGGGAGAGCCGTTATTGTTATACCTCACAGTGTCCGAAGTCTCTGTCAGTGCTGTTTTGGTACGTGAAGAAAAATGGGTGCAGTTGCCGATATATTACATCAGCAAATAACTCTTGGATGCAGAAATTCGATACCAATACCTGGAAAAGCTAGCACTCGCCCTAGTTATGGCTGCAAGGAAACTATGGCCATACTTTCAGAGTCACACGATTGTGGTAGTCTCCTTTTTCCCTTTGTGGACCATTTTGCACAAACCCAAATTCTCGAGCAGGCTAGCAAAATAGGCCATCAAACTGGGATAATATGATATATCTACAAGCCCTGCACGGCCATTAAGTCTCAGGTACTCACGGACTTCGTTGCCGACTTCATTATCGACTTAATGCCGAGGGCCGAGATGGAGTGTAAAACAATTGAGGGTGTTACCCCGGGAGAATGAGTGATCCACACTGAGGGGGCCTCAAATGTAAAAAGGGACGGGCTTGGTTTAGTGATCAAATTCCCAACTGAGAATAAATTTTGGAAGGCTGTCAGCTGCCCGCCGATGACTAACAATGAAGCAGAATATGAAGCAGTAATTCAAGCTTTGGACTTAGCTTACATATTGGGGCAAGGGAAATCAGTCTCAACAGCTACTCCCAGCTAGTCGTCAATTAAGTTACTGGAGCCTACACCGCCAAGGACGGCCGCAAGCAGGAGTACTTGGCAAGAGTGGAATAGTGTTTGAAGAATTTCAAAAATGGAATATCAACCAAATACCAAGGGAAGAAAATACGGAAGCTTATGCACTAGCCAGCCTAGCAGCCACCGAAGACATGAGTTCAGACAGCCCGGGATCGTCTACTTAACTTGAGATTTGTAATGTTTTGGCGTTTTTTCAAATTTTCTTATGTTCCTGCTATCTTCTAGCCCGGAGTCAAGACTATATAACCGAATTTGATAAGCATAAAATCTCACACAAAAACGTTATTGAGTTAACCTATGTGGATTTCAAGCGCCACAAAATCAACGTCACGGCGTCGATATAGGATTAGCGGCATCCAATCATTGAATACATCGACAAGGGAATACTCTAAGGTGACAAAAAGGAAAGCAGAAAGCTGAGAATCCAAGCAGCCCGTTATTACTTGATCAACGGGGAGCTGTATCGCCAGATATTTAGCGGTCCTCTGGCTAAATGTCTAAGACCTTCTCAAGTTGATTACGCATTGAGAGAATTTCATGAGGGGCAATGCGGAAACCACTCCTGCGGACGATCGCTATCTAGAAAATTAATCAAGGCGGCTACTTCTGGCCCCAAATGAAAGATGGCGCGAGCAAGTTTGTCCGTGCATGTGACAGTTGCCAGCGATTTTCCCATATACTTTATAAGCCAGAAGAGCTGTTACATACAGTAATAGCCTCTTTGCCTTTCATGAAATGGGGAATGGATATCGTAGGGCTCATGCCTAAAGCGCCAAGTAGTGTTAAGCTTTTGCTTATTATGACATACTATTTCACCAAATAGGTCGAAGCTGTGGCCCATGCTTGAGTCAGGGAGCAGAAGGTGATACAATTTATATGGAAGAAGCCTCGGCATCCCATCAGAATCACTTATAACCATGGACCTAAGTTTATAGGTAACAATATTGTCGCTTTCCTAGAGGAATGGGAGATAAAGAGAATAACCTCAAAGGCCTATCACCCTTCGGCCAATAGTCAAGCCGAATCTTCAAACAAGACAATCGTTGAAAGCTAAAGAAGCGACTCAAGGAAGCCAACAGGAAGTGGCTGGAAGAATTGCCAGGAGTTTTATGGGCCTACCGTACTACGTCCAAAGCCAGCATAGGGGGAAACTCCATTCTCGTTAACATATGGAACGGAAGCAATGATTCCCTTAGAGATCAGAGAATTCAGCCTGCGATGATCGTTTGTGGAAGAAGGGTCGAACAACGAGGCTTTGAAGGCTTCACTTAACACCTTGGACGAGCGACGAGATATAACAGCCATACGCCTCGCAGCACAAAAGCAACGGGTGGACCAGTACTACAATGCGACGGCTAACCTACGTTCATTCAACATAGGAGATCTCGTCTTCGCAAAGTTACTCAAAGCATCAAGGAGGCTTGCGTAGGCAAGCTAGCTCCAAATTAGGAAGGACCTTATAGAGTCTGAGGCATAGCTGGAAAAGGTGCGCATGTTCTTGAAGACATGAAAGGAAACCCCATTCCAAACAATTAGAATATCTCATGGCTCAAAAAGTACTACTCTTGAAAGGCCAACAAAGCCAACATACTTGAGACATGTCTTTTCTCCTCTCTTGTTTCTTTAATAATTGTCATTATCTCATAACGGGCACTTAGCCCCGTTCTTTATGTTTTATATGGCTCAACGCCCTACTTATAAATAAAACTACTATTTTACTTAGTCAGTTTTACAATTACAATTCAGATCCATCTATGATCCAAATATTCATAGCCTCGGCCAGACCTAAGTTGAAGTAATACACCGACTTAGAGCTACAAAAAATAGGGTAAACTACTCGCTTAGAGCTAAGTCACGTCTAGTGAAGGCACCAGACATTATTCATAAGTTGAAATCGTCAATTCAACAAATTTGAACCTACATGTCGGTGGGTACTTCCACCGCATAGTGCCAGAAAGTCTTAAAATACTCGAGTAAATAAGCAACGACGTTCTGAATCAAAACGCAAGAATGCCCCATTCCTACATGGTCTGAAGTCATCCCATTATAGGCGCAAAACAGCTGTCAATCACAGGCGCAATATAAGCCGTCAACTACTAATGCAAATGAAATGCCCTTCAGTGGGCACACCCGTCTTATAAAGACACTAGCCCAGAAAGGCATACAAAACATGCTGCTTAAACTACACAAGTACATATAAAACTATTAATGGACATTTGTTTCATTAATAACAAACAGCCCACAGGCTCATGATATACAATTAGTTCTTCCTAAATACAACATTGTTCATAATAATTGTAAAAAAATAAAACGAGAAGGCTAAATTTGTAAGTTCTTCGAATGTGCACGACCAGAGACTCTTCGTCTAGATTGTAGCTCTTGTATCGAAGTTTCTCTCGACACTTGAAAGGCAAAATTTCCAACTTGATACCCCAAGCAGCAACATCTTTGTGATGCTGCGTCGCGGGAGATGGAAAAATCAGTCCAACTGAGGAATCCCTCAGTAGAAAAGTGGAGGAAGTAGAACGCGGTTCGAGACTTCACTTGGATTCACTTAGAGAGACTCCAATGAGGAATCCTCAACGACCGCATGAACACCATGTTTCCCCTCTTCCCGGGCGATTGTAAGTAGATGCAATCCTCGAAAAGCAGGGTCCGGGGAAAGAATAGGGAAGGTTATTTCACTATATTTTTTACCAGGGACAGGGCCTACCACAAGAATCTTTTTTTTATTGGGGCGATAGCTCTGAAAAGACAAATTGCCAATCTTTTCTTTCATCTCGGGAGAGATACGATAGGGAGGAGCTAATTCAAACCCCTCCGGTGCCACAGAACATGCCAGAGCTATACAGCCACCCTGAACATTGCGGGTATGGAGAATGTTCTTGGGTATCAGCCACTCAAAAAAGGAGATAATATCTCAAGGACTCGCTTCTCGTACAAATAGAGGTGCTTCCGGGACTATAACCCTCGGCAATCAAAAGACGAGCAGATGCAGGAGCCCTGTTGGGATGACATTCTTCTGCTGGCAAACCCCAAAATATCACAACAACCAGAACACACCGCAATCGGTGCGCATGCCATTATGAAGACATTCCAAAGAATGTCATTAGAATCCCGATCAAACTTTATGACTCGGTGGACTTGGTTAATCCAATCACGGATAGAGGAAAAGAAGAAGAAAGTTGCAGATAGTCTTTCTCCTAAAATTTTCTCATGTGCCATCCATTCAGAATTAAGGAGTTGGGAATATCAAACTAGGATCAAAGGAAAATATTTTTGAAGACAGAAGAGTCATTCTTTCATAAGGAACTTTGAAGAAGATGAAGTATTTTTCTGAAAAGAATTTGTTATTCTACCACTATCACGAAGCCCCTATTTATATGCTGGAAGAGATAAGAACATATCATGAAACAATCAAGCGCAATTATGGCTTGCGATAAGAAACGATTCGGCGCAGCAAAAAGCATTCTTGGAAAAGTGCGTGGAATTGAGCACGAACCAATCAGATAAAGACACGTGGAGTTCTTAAATAAATCAGCATCATTCTTGGTCAAAGAGACTGCGAGTTTCAAGGAGTTAGTGAGATATCTTTTACACCGCTTTCACTTCCTGACTGCTTGCATCAGCACTCAGCAAGTGGGGGGACTGACTGTGTAGGTAAAAATATGCCATCTATTATTACGGTGATACGAGTCTAGCTGGCGAGACTAGACTTATCCTACAAGTCACCGGGCATAAAGGATACACATCTGTTCTACGAGTTATGACCATTCAGGCAGTACGGGCGTAGAACGCAAGGTATACACCCTACGCCTTAGGGTTACAGTCTCCTAGTTAGGGTTTTGTATGTACCACCACCTTGAGTTTCTAAGCCCATGAGCCTCATTAGGCTTTGTATTTTACCAAAATTTAGACTAGGTAATCACTACTATAAATACCCATCCTTACATTGTATTATAGATCAAGTGATTCTCTATTGAATCTGGCTATTCTCAAGGAATAAAACCCTTTACTTTCTTGTCTATTATTTTACTCTCTATTTACTTACTTTTCCATCGTATTTTACTGTATTTCTTGTGACCCATTCATAAATTTAAGTGTTTAACCTAGACAATTAATTTTAGGAATAAACAACCAACGGCTGGTAAACATGATATTTAAGGACCAAATTGGGAAGATAATGAAGGTATACATCTACGACATGCTAGTCAAGTCCGAGTTCGCAAAGGACCACATTAAGCACTTGGAAATAGCATTCGACATATTGGATAAGTTTGACATGAAGCTTAATCCCGATAAGTGCACCTTCGGGGTACCTTTAGGCATATTCCTCGGATTCATCGTCTCGAATCAAGGGATTCAAGCCAACCGTGTCTAGATAAAAGTAGTTGAGGCCATATCGGAGGTGCCAAGAGCGAGGCAGCGGTGAAAAGGCTCAACGACCACATAGCCGCTTTTAGCATATTCATCTCTTGATCCTCAGAGTGATGCCATCAGTTCTTCAATGTAATTAAAGAAGAACAAAAGTTTTAAGTGGACGAACCAGTGTAGACAGGCACTTCAAGACCTAATGGAGTACCTTTCAAATCCCCCACTATTGATGAAGCCCAGTAAAGAGAAACAACTCTTGTTGTATCTAGCTGTCTCAAAGTTAGCCGTAAGTGTCGTCTTTATACGGGAAGAAAAATCTAAGGATCGCAATATCCCATATACTATGTCAGTAAATCCTTACTAGACGCGGAGACTTGTTACCAGCATTAGGAAAAGATCGCACTGGCGCTAGTTCTAGCCGCCTGTAAATTGCGGCCGTATTTATAGAGTCATAAAATTGTCGTTGTCTCATCTTTCCCACTTAGAGCCATTCTGCACAAAACCGAGCTATTTGGAAGGCTCGTAAAATGGGTTGTGGAGTTAAGCGAATACGATATCATCTATCAGCCTCGAATTGCCATTAAGTTACAAGTTTTAGCAGATTTTATCGTTGACTTCAGTATTGATATGCTACCAAAGATGAATTGAAGGCAGAGATGAATTGAAGGCAATAGGAGGAATCACGCCCTGAGAATGGACAATCTACACAAACGGGGCATCAAATGTCAAAGAATCCAGGCTCGGACTAGTGTCGAAAACCCCGTCCTGGAAGGTGTTTCGAAAAGCTGTTAGTTACCTGTTGATCACGAACAATGAAGCAAAATATGAAGCTATAATTCAAGGGCTCGAATTAACTTACATTATGGGGCTAGGGAGGTCAGTCTCAACAGTGACTCACAACTGGTGGTCAACCAAGTAAATGGTGTATTTGCAACCAAAGACGCATATGTAGGAGTACCTAGCTAGAGTGGAGGCCCTTTCGAAGAACTTTTGTAAGTGGAAATTTGCTCAGATACCAAGAGAATATAGAAGTCGACGCACAGGGTAGCCATGAGCTCTAACAACTAGAAGGCAGTAATAGAACTGACTCATTCAGACCTGAAGCGTCTCGAAGTCAACATAGACGTCATGCGCTAATCGAGTACTTGGATAAAGGAACGCTACCCGACAAAAAAAAAAAAGAGCAAGCGGCTTAGGATACAAGTGGCTCATTACTGCCTAATCCGAGGAGAGCTATATTGAAGGATATTCAGCAGCCCATTAGCTAAATGCTTAGGCCCAACACAAGCTTACTATGTACTAAGGAAAATCCATGAAGGACATTACGGGAATCATTCGGGAGGAAGAGCCTTAGCTCAAAAGGTAATTAGGGCAGGCTATTACTGGCCCCGAATGCAAAAGTGATGCAGACAAACTCGTCAAAGCCTGTGACAATTGTCAATGCTTCTCTCATTCACTTCATCAGCATATGAAATTGTTGCTTTCGGTGATCGAACCATGGCCTTTTATGAAGTGGGGGATGGATATCATAGGGTTATTGCTAAAAGTGCTCGAAGGCGTCAAATTCTTGCTCGTTATAACCGACTACTTCACAAAGTGGGTCAAAGCTTCATTGTACGACAAGATTCGAGAGCAAGAGGTGATAAAGTACATTTAGAAGAATGTCATGTGCCGCTTCGTAGTTCCCGCCGAGATTAGTTGTGATAACGGACCTCAGCTCGTAGGGGTAAAGGTCACATAATTCTTGAAGGAGTGGAAAATAAAAGGATAACCTCGACACCTTACCACCCAGAAATAAATGGCCAAGACAAGTCTTCAAATAAGGTCATCATCGACAGTCTGAAGAAGCTGCTCGAAGAAGCCTAAGGAAAGTGACAGGAAGAATTATCAGGAGTCAGTAGGCATATCGCACTATGTAGAATGCAAGCACGGGGGAAACTCCCTTCTCACTGGCATACAGAGTGGAGGTCATGCTTCTTGTCGAAATAGGAGACCCTAGTTTGTGTAGGTCATTCATTGAACAAGGGCCCAACAACGAGGCTTTAGCAATCGCACTCGAGTTGTTGGATGAACACCGGGAACTAGCAGTTGTTCGTTTGGTAGCTCAAAAGCAACTAGATGAGAAATACTACAATACTAAGACCAACTTGCGTTCCTTCAATGTGGGAGAACTGGTCCTTAGGAAAGTGTGTCGAAGCACTAAAGAAGCCAATACATGCAAGCAAGCCCTGATCTAGGAAGTGTCGTACAAAATAAAGGGGATCACTGAAAAAGAAGCTTATACCCTCGAATACACGGAAGAGGTCACTATCCCAAACAACTTAAATATGACATGGCTCAAGAAATATTACTCTTGATAGGCCAAGTGTTTGGATTGATGAGATATTTATTTTTGTTTTCTTCATTTATTTTTATCTTCTTAAAAGGCTATGTAGCCCCATATAATGTTTATTGGCGTTTATTAAACTTTAATTTGGACCTCAAGCCTATATTACTCTAGTAAGACTGCTATTTCAATTTTATTCAGATTTTTTCTTTCGATCATCTAGATCCTTATCTTAGCCTATGGTCATATTTTGAGCCGAAGTTATTAACTCGCTTAACTAGATCAACTCTAGCTAAGCCACCAGGTAAATACGTTTGTTGAAACCATAAATTTTACAGTTGCACCTATATGGGGTAGGGACACTCACCTGCATATTGTCATGAAAGACTTAAGATCTTGAGTGGACAAGCACATCCATTCTCTATGGACACAAAAATGTCTTGTTATCGATAATGGACTAAAGTCATCCCCTTACGGGCATTGGCCATGCCCTATCCGTAAGACGTCCTCTACTAACGCAACACTAAATCTGCTTTCTACAAAGCACACACGTCTTCAGCAGACAAACCAAACATCCTAATAGGAGCGTAAACATTTCTTGAATACACACGGCCCCAAGCTCTGTCCTGAGCCCTGCACCCTTGAACTGAGAATTCTCTTGGAGTATGGACTTGTTCATTTCTGATGCCCGAGCAGCAACATCGGTGCAATGTCACTGTGTGAGCGCGAGTAATGTCAGCAAAACTACGAACCATGGTGGACGAAGGATAGGAGTGGAAATATTTCCAGCAGCAATGGCTGGTGTTGGATGCTCTACACGCGGAAGAAACTCACCCTCAACATGGAGCATGATCCGCCGGCGAAGGAACATTACGCTGGCCATCAGTCTACGATTGATTAAAGAAGGGATGACCTCCCAACTGCATACGAGGATAGAGGTACAACCCTCCCTGCACTGGTGGTTCTGAAAAGGAAATGCCAAGCACCCATAAAGAGGGAAAAAAATTGGGGAGAAGAAAGAGACACAAAGCATTATTGTATCAACACACCTCTAAACGAAGCAAGAAGCGAGCAGATACAGAGGCCATGTTGGGCAGGAACTTTTGAACTGTCGAGCTTGTTGCTCCCAATGCACACGCAAGTATACGTGGTCGACAAGTAATAAAGTGATAAGTCAAGTATCGTTCCCATGAGGACTATTCAGATTGGACTCCTAACAAACTATCCAGGGATCTTTTTCCAATAGTGATGATTTAATTAACTAAAGAACAGTAATTAAAATGGTGGAAATTTAGTCAAACAATGGAGCAAACGTTGGTTGTAAACAATATTAAGGAGACGGTCCAGGGTCAGAGTTACGAACAATCCAGTTGAGTTATCCTGTTGATTCCACTTCTTAAGTCCCAAGATTGCTAACTAACAGGTTAATTGTACCCGTGAAAACCTTTCGATTCTTCACGGTCTATGCAGGCTACTCCAATCCCTATATGTCTATGGGTTGAATCACGTGCACGCATTAACGAATTCTGTATTTAGCTAAGAAAGGTAAATAGGTATATATCTATCCTACCCACAAATTGATTCCCCAATGCCCAGGTTCACAATCAAGCCCTATTCTTTCTTATGTGCGTTCATAAATTCCCTCTGTCGAGTTCAATCTAAGAACCGTGGATAGTGTTCAATTATTCGGCCATTATAATCAAACAATTATGATCAAGAAAGAATAAACAATCTATAATTGGAATTCAATTCATGGAAATCAACATTCAAACCTCAACCTTCATGAATTCGTTCTAACCCGAGAACAAAAGAATTAGCCACGCATACTCATAATCACAAGACAAGGATTTGATGAAATAATGAAATAATGATGTAATAGATTAATGGAAGGAAGAAAAACCCTTGTTCAAGATGTTATGAGCTCTCCAATTGCTCCAAAGTCTGAACTCCCTTCAAAACGAAGTAAAAGAGTATTTATAGTGTTTACAAAAGCCTAGCAATAAGTTACGCCTAAACCTAGACGAAATAGGAAGTCCAAAAATGCTCCAGGGGCGCTATAGCTGGCGCCCCGCGCCTCGGAACGCGCTCAATTAGGCAGAACCCGTCAAATCTCGCACGCAATAGCCATGCCCCGCGCCAAAAAACGCGCCAGAAGCTTGGGCTCTTTTGGGGCGCCCCGCGCCACCTATGGCGCCAGGCCAGTTTTCTGTTTCTGTCGTTCGCAGCTCACGTCGCGTTGTGCCTTCGTATGTTTGATCCAATCTTTTCTTTCTCGATCATGCTCTTTAAAGCTCCAATTGCACTTCATAACAACCTACAATCATACGACACAAAATCAGTGCAAAATCACATTCGTAAACTAGAAAATGGGTGAATAAAGTATCCAAACGTGAGGAAATATTAAGGAAATAAAGGCATAAAATGCCAAACATCACCACCCCGCACATGAACCTTTGCTCGCCCTCGAGCAATCACAAATAACTTCCCAACCTAGGTAGAACAGGTCTACCTATGACTATGGTTGATACCGACCATTGAACAAATGCATACATGACTACTATGGATCCAACAAACATGCCAACAATATAGCAAACTCAAAACACGAGAACAACCACCCCAAGACAACTCAAATGCACAAACTCGACTCATTGCAACCATGCTCCCACAAAGTCACACCTATCTGCTCAACCAAGAAGCCACGACTTCACCTACCTCATGTAAACCGTGTGCCCTCACCAAAATGAAGCAAGAGAGTGTCCCCCAAGTATCACACACAACAATGAATATCAAGAGTAGAACGGGGACAATAGCATAGAAAGAATTCACTCACTCTCATGAACAACTCACATGTCACACACGATGTACCATAGGCTTGCCCGTAGTGTGAACTCCACTAATGTAAGCTCACTCCAATCAGGATTAACTAGGACTTTAGAAGGTTGTAATGTAGGCTAAGGGACTGGTAGGATACATATGGATAATAGTGACTACCTCCCTAAGCACTTTAATACATCACATTCAAATTAAGCCCAAGTCTCATCAAAGCCACCCAATCAACAATTTTCACACACACCTTTTTTAACACGTAGCAATTTTTTTTCTTTTAAGCACAATACTAGCAAGATGGAGATTCTCTTCTTTTCTCTTTATTTCTTTTTTCAATTTTTTTTCAGCTTTTTTTTTCCTTTTAATTCTTTCCAACCCTTGCCAATGCTCCTTCAACTACTTCAAAATTTATCAAATATTCCCCTCATTGGTTTCACTAAAAAAACCTCCCAATATTTCAACCACAAACTCCACAATAATATACAATTATCAATTAAAGTGCTTAAGGAGTAAAGGGCCAAAAGAAAGCAATTTAGAACAAGTGGGTAGGCTTGCGGTGTGGGTGCCAACAAAAAGGTCAAAGAGATCGCAACAATCAAGTCCAATGTGTATATATAAGGGTAGGCAAATCAAGAGAAGGCCTGTATCATTTTCCGACTAGAGTAAACCTAGAATTTCGCTTTGCACACACACGGGGCAAGTTCTAGACACCAATATGTAAACATGGAGTAAAATAAGAATATGCCTCACAACACACATTGCACACAGTCCACACAAAAAGGCTCCATCACAACTCTCAATCAAGCAAATAGAGTGCAACTTGTGGAAAATTAAGTACTAATGCACAAGGGTTCACAACAAAGTCAAGTGAGTGGACTCAAGCATCTCAAGGGGGTCATTCCATTTTTTTTAGGCATGCATCACAATTTAAAACCAAAGACACCACAAATAGCAGATGCAATAAGTTCAAGTCCACCGGTATCAAACAACTCAAAAGCCCCTAGCATTCTACCTATTTCTTTCGTCTAGGGCCATCTATAACTAACTACTCTAATCCTAATAAAAATAAAAACTACCCGGTTCAAAGGCCTCCCCGTGAAAAAGAACCGAGGTCATAAGAAAAACCACGGGGTGGATGACATGTACCACTAACAAAGACTAAAAAGAAAATCTTTTTGAATTTTTTTTTGCATTGGTTTTCTAATTTTTTTTTCATTTTTTCATATATTAAAGCAAGAAAAAAATAAAGTCAAGTGACAAAAGAAAATCCTAACTGTACATGCATCCCTAACCTCAAAAATAAAATAAAGGAGAGTTCCCCCACCCCACACTTAAATCAAGCAGTGTCCTCAGTGCTAAAAATAGGAAAGTGCAAGGGTAAAGAAAACTTCCCTGAAGACCAATCGGCCTAGCCGTTGGTGCTAACATCCTCCAAGCTTCCGTATAGCATGAGGTACTCAGACTTCCCCCAACAGGTCATCAATATTAGGCAGGGGTGAGGACACCCCACACTTAAGCTCGACATTACATGAACCTGCAATCCAAGGAAAAACAAAAACTACGTGACACTATAAATAAAATAATACAAGTACAAACTCGGGTTGCCTCCCGAGAAGCGCCTTAGTTAACGCCGTGGCACGACGAAACTTTTAGCTCACTTCCAGCATTTATGTCTTCTCTTCTTACGACGAACCTTTGCTTTCTTCCTTTCTTTGAGATAACCCATCTCCAACTTCACATGTGATGTGTCACTGCTCTTTTGTTCCACATTCTTCTCACACAGGTCATTTGGTTTACTTCCATGTTCTTGTTTGACACATTCAATCATAGAGCACTCTTCAACCTTAGTTATGTGCTCCTTTTGATTATAAACCTTGAAAGTAACCTTTTCTCCATGCGCTCTAACAGTCATCTCTTCCAGCTCCATGTCAATCAGTGCCTTCGAGGTGACTAAGAATGGTCTCCCCAAAATGATTGGAGCTTCTCGGTCCTCTTCATAATCTAGGACTACAAAATCAGCAGAGAATGTGAACTTACCAACTTTAAGCAACACAGCCTCCAACTTACCATCAGGGTGAGTGAGTGATCCATCCGCCATCTTAAGAGTAACTAAAGAGGGCTTGATTACTCCTAGCCCTAACCTTTTGCAAACAGATAGAGGCATGAGATTTATGCTCGCACCCAGATCACACAATGCACCAGTGCTATTATGCCCTCCAATGGTGCAAGGAATAGTAAACATCCCAGGATCTTGAAATTTTGGAGGTAACTTACTCAAGATTGTGCTGCACTCCTCAACTAACTCAACTGTATCTATCTCATGAGGCTTTTTCTTCTTAACTAAAATCTCTTTTAAGAACTTCACAAAGGATGGCATCAATTCAAACACGTCAGTCAAAGGAATGTTAACTTGAAGCTCTTTCAACATACTCACAAATTTTTGATACTGGGCCAAGTCCTTCGATGGTATAAGTCTCTGCGGGAATGGTGGAGGCGGCAGAGGTGCCTCATTTTTCTCTTCTTTCTGCCTTACTTTCTCCACTTTTTCAATTTTTTCTATTTCAGCTCTCTCCTCGGACTTGGCCATCAGCTCTCCACCTTCAATTAAAGTCACTGCAAGACATTGCTCAGGCCCCTTTTTAACAGTACTTATTTCTCCCACCAACTGGTGCTCCAGGTTCTTTTGAGCATTGGCAAGATCTTGTATGGCCTGTGCATGGGCTGCAGTGTCAGCTATCATTCTCTGCTGGCCCGCCATTATCTGCTTTAGCATATCTTCAACTGAATTGCTAACCTGCTGTGGTGGAGCTGGAAGTGGGTGGTAATTATTTGGGGCTCTCGTATTGCCTTGATAATAAGCATTACCAAACTGATTTTGACCCTGCAGCCTGTTTTGATTACCCACGTAATAAACTGACTCTGGATTAGAGGAGCAAACATCTGTAGCATGATCTTGACCACAAACCTCACAAAAACTCTGGAGTTATTGCACTGAAGCTACTTGTTGCTGAGTATGCGACAGAGCTAGCTTGCTAATTTGATTTGAAATAGCATCTATCTTCGCCCTCAGCTCTGAAACTGCATCTAAGTGAAGTACCCGAGCAGATTTCTGCGTTGTAGCTCTACCATCTCCCTGCCAGTCAGGATTGCTCTGCGAAAACTTGTCTAGTAATTCATAGATCTGGTCAAAGTTTAAGGCCAGTACTTGGCCTCCAGCAGCAACATCTACCACAATCTTAGTATGCGCAGTCAACCCCTCCACAAAAGTATGTGCAAGAACCTCATTGGATTGGTTGTGGTGTGGACAATCTCTCAATAAAGCTTCAAACCGCTCCCAGGCTGAATACAAAGACTCTCCTTCTATCTGTCTGAAGGACATAATTTCACTCCTCAGTCGGGCTGTCTTGGCAGATGGATAAAACTTAGCTAAGAACTTCTTAGCCAAATCATCCCAAGTAGTGATAGACCCAGACTTTTCAGCCTTTAACCACCTCTTTGCTGCCCCAATCAGTGAAAACGGGAACAATGTCAAGCGCACATAATCAATAGGAACTCCCGTCGGTGTGTAAGTATCACTGATCTCCAAGAAATTCTTAATGTGTTGCTGCGGATCTTCATGAAGTAATCCACTATATTGCCCCGTCACATGCAGCAACTGAATAATGCCGGACTTAATCTCAAAGTGCCCGGTGATAGCGGGCTTAACTATGCTAGACGCTACCCCCTCCAGGCTGGGGAGAGCAACATCTCGCACAGCTTAGGTGCGTTCTTCTGCCATTCCTGTAGGTAAAGATCAAGAAGGACCTAATACCTGAAACAGCACAAAACTCAAAACAAAAATTAAACCTGAATAGATAATAAGTAATCATTCAAAAAGAAATCCGTCAATTATTAGTCCCCGGCAATGGCGCCAAAAACTTGTTGCTCCCAACGCACACGCAAGTATACGTAGTCGACAAGTAATAAAGTGATCAGTCAAGTATCGTTCCCACGAGGACTATTCAGACTGGACTCCTAACAAACAATTTCTACTAACTATCCAGGGATCTTTTTCCAATAGTGATGATTTAATTAACTAAAGAACAGTAATTAAAATGGTAGAAATTCAGTCAAACAATGGAGCAAACATTGGTTGTAAACAATATTAAGGAGACGGTCCAGGGTCAGAGTTACGAACAATCCAGTTGAGTTATCCTGTTGATTCCACTTTTTAAGTCCCAAGATTGCTAACTAACAGGTTAATTATACCCGTGAAAACTTTTCGATTCTTCACGGTCTATGCAGGCTACTCCAATCCCTATATGTCTATGGGTTGAATCACGTGCACGCATTAACGAATTCTGTATTTAGCCAAGCAAGGTGAATAGGTATATGTCTATCCTACTCACAAATTGATTCCCCAATGCCCAGGTTCACAATCAAGCCCTATTCTTTCATATGTCCGTTCATAAATTCTCTCTATCGAGTTCAATCTAAGAACCGTGGATAGTGTTCAATTATTCGGCCGTTATAATCAAAAAATTATGATCAAGAAAGAATAAAAAATCTATAATTGGAATTCAATTCATGGAAATTAACATTCAAACCTCAACCTTCATGAATTCGCTCTAATCCTAGAACGAAAGAATTAGCCACACATACTCATAATCACAAGACAAGGATTTGATGAAATAATGAAATTATGATGTAATAGATTAATGGAAGGAAGAAAAACCCTTGTTCAAGATGTTATGAGCTCACCAATTGCTCCAAAGTCTGAACTCCCTTCAAAAATGAAGTAAAAGAGTATTTATAGTGTTTACAAAAGCCTAGCAATAAGTTACGCCTAAACCTATACGAAATAGGAAGTCCAAAAATGCTCCAGGGGCGCTATAGCTGGCTCCCCGCGCCTCGGAACGCGCTCAACTAGGCAGAACCCGTCAAATCTCGCACGCAATAGCCATGCCCCGCGCTTTTGGGGCGCCCCGCGCCACCTATGGCGCCAAGCCATTTTTCTGTTTTCCGTCGTTCGCAGCTCGCATCGCATTGTACCTTCGTATGTTCGATCCAATCCCCAATCCAAATCCAATCTTTTCTTGCTCAATCATGCTCTTTAAAGCTCCAATTGCACTTCATAACAACCTACAATCATACGACACAAAATCAGTGTAAAATCACATTCGTAAACTAAAAAATGGGTGAATAAAGTATCCAAACGTGAGGAAATATCAAGGAAATATAGGCATAAAATGCCAAACATCAGAGCTCCTCATGACAAGAGAAATATAGCAGTGATCACTGCGTTAGAAAACAAGTACACTGTAATCAGTGCACGTTCCATGATGAAGACATTATGAAGAATATCAATAGGACCCTGGCTAAGTCTCAAGAAACATGAGGCTTCTTTTCCTCCAATCAGAATATAATGAAGGAAAAAAAGAAGACAAACGTCTCCATGCTTACAGTTCTCTCACACACCAACTGGTTTCGAAGATGGCGGTATTTCAAAGTAGGCAAAGAGCCAGGATCAAAATGGTCATTTGCGAAGGGAAGGAAAGTAGTTATCTATCCAAAAGAGATATCGTTGTGGAAAGATTGAGATATTCAAAAGATGAAGAACATGTGAAAAAGTGGTTATGAGAATGTCCTATATATAGAAGGAGAACGAATATGAAAAAATACAAAACGGTCAAGGAGTAATAACGGCCAAGGATACGAAAGGATTTGGTTCATTAATGATGGAAGTATAATAGTCATTTAAGATGCGGAAGACCGCATAGGCCAATTAGGTGCAAGCACGTGTAGCCTTGAAAAGAGTGAAGTGTCTAAATCGATAAAAACAGGTCAAGGGATCGGGAGGCATAGCGAACAATCAAAGAAGCATCTATTCGCTCCTTTTACACTTCCTGATTGCAAACGATAACACTCAACAAGTGGGTGAACCGACTATCTGGATAAAAATATACCACCTATAATTATGGGGATACGAGTCCAGCTGATAGAGGCTGAACTTACTCTACAAGTTATTGGAAATTGAGGATATACACCTGCTCCATCGCCACGACTACTCATCATGCAAAGACCGAGAGCCGAAGGGCACATACTCAGCCACCTTAAGAATAATAGTCTCCAAGTTGGGTTTAACTTAGAGTCACCGCCTCATGTAAACAGGCCCAAGGCTTATAAACACAATATTTTACTAAAATTGAAGTAAATTAAACCTAGAGCTATGTGTACCCCTCTCCCTCATTGTACTCGATATAAGAGATTCACCATCAATCCTCTCTATTCTCAAGGAATACTACTACTATTTTTCTGCTTTAATATTATTTTCTTAGTATTTACTGTATTGCTTGTGATCCTCTTCAAAATTTATTTATTTAACCTACTCAACAAGTTTTTGGCATAAACAGTAACATTGCCATAGCGGAATGTATATGAGAAAAAAAAAAGTTAGCTTCAATGTTGTTATATTCTATGAAAGGCCAATCTTAAATGTTAGTGTGAAGTACTAAAGCGTGAGGGTAGAATGTTGGTGGATATTCGCTAGGGAGATGGTTCATTCAAAAGTTTAATTAGAACTAGAGTTGTATATTGCACTAGCTAGTGGCTTATATGTAATGTGATTTTGTTCCCTCAGTATTTTTCAAAGCTCATGTTAATACTATTGAGATGAAATAAATGCAATCATTTGTCACTAGCATATAGAGATGTTGCTATTCTAGTTTGGTACAAAAAGGTTGTGGTTGTTTTAACTGTGAGCAAGAATCATACTATTCTAAAAGAGTCAATCCCTATAGCAAAAAGTAAACGATCATTTTGCCCTTCAAAAATTAAATAATGCCTTTGATTTTAGTATATACACGTTTAGCTATAGGGTTAATCTTGAAAATTTGAATTATGTCTTGGAATTTTCATAGAACTATTAAGATACATGTATTTGTAATATTCAGAGTATACAAGTTTAATTTTTTTTTTTTATTAAGATTCATGTATCACTTTCAACAAGTAACTTTTACAAATACAATATTTTGCATAAAATACAAATGTTCAAAGTGTTATATGATTAATGTGAAAAAATGAGTTTTACATCTAAGATTAACTCCACACTTCCTTTTTCATGTGTCCTACTGTCGTGCCGTTAAGTCTATCCCTCCTCTTAATAAATATCAACATTCAACACAATGCATACTCCAATCTTTTTGCTTAAGAATACTTATTTACATCATAAATAACCTTTTGTTCTATCATCTTCTATTTCTTTAGTTTTTTCAATCTAGAGAAAGATGACCTTTCCATGCGGGACTACAAGAGATGCTTGCCATCATCGGGATGGAGAGTGCCTACTTGAGGTAACTTTAATCTCTTCTCATTTTTTGCTTTCCTTTTTGGTCCTTATTAAACTCTCATGGTTTGAAATAATTTTGCACGTAATAGGTAGAAAATAATAAGTTAGTAGCATATAACTTTGACATGTTAGACAATATAATTAGACATTTATTAGTAGTACTAGTTTTGGCAACGCGCTTCGCGCGTGTAACCACTTTCAATAAGTAAACATAGAAATGTAATTACATAAAGTATGAATAAAAAGAAAAGATTGATGAGACCGATAAATGTAGATGTATGTTTCCTACGCAAAAATTTTCATTTTTTTTTATTTTTTTCAATAAATTCATACATTTGACTTTTGAAAAATGCATGCTCAAATTATAATATGTCTTCAATAATAAACAAAGCGTGTATGTAGTATCAAAGTGGAAGCTTTTAGGCTAGTTGTTCTCAAGAGTAGGAACACAAATCAATTTATACACCATAAATGGATTTGTAAGAGTTAGCTTAGGAAGACGAAAAGAAGCTTAACTGTGTGATGATAGCTATACTGAATGTACGACCATTACGAAAATTTTCTTCGAAATTAGCACTGAAAAAGATAAATTGGTGAAGATTCCTCAGGAAATTAATTCCCCAAGTTGAATAGAAAACACTTGTATCTCCCACCTATATTTAACTATTTTCTCGCAAGTGCCTTGTAACCATTTTAGAGGATAATTATCATAAGCAAACAATCAACATTGAGATTAAGTTGCCTAATGCTTAAGGGAAATTTTTGAATAGTCTACTAACTGCTTAGGACAAATATTAAGTCCCTTTTTTTTTGTTATGTAAAGGTATTGTCTTGATACGACAATCAATTCATTATAATATGAAAGCTATCCAACTATCATATATTCAAGTGATTGACAAGAACATAAGAAAATTTATAGTGTACATGTTAACAAAGCTTAGATGAAAAGTATCAGGAGATTTAAAAAATATATATGGAGTATAGTTTTACCTGCTTTAATGTGACTGGTGTAGACCGATAATTCTTTTGTTAGAGATGGAACCAGAAGAATTATTGAATTAGTTTGTACATTGTCCAAAATTATGTTCCGCAAAATTGTCCACAGTATTTAACAAATAAATAGAGGAGAAGGCAGACATGCATGAATGTGCAATAACATTTGCAAATTGAATAGCAGGACATTCCAAAGGTTAGGAATAAATTTCAATAAGCATAGTGAAGGCAATTAAACTAAATGGTTAAAGCTGTAGTAAATTGCTACATGGAAGTCGAAGGATTTGTCTTTTTATGTACCCCGTACTTGTAAATGCATGGAAGAATTTTTTTTATATATATTATTTATTTAAAATATTGGAAGTTGTGTTCAAGTAAAGGTCAAAAGTGTTGGATTATAGGATATTATATTGGGACTCTTAGTTAGCCTCGTAGTAATTGTATTATTATGATTGATACACCTCTATTATTGATTATGGATTTTCTTTTATCTAATAATATTTATGAGATAATGGTTTAAATCCCCCCTAAACTATTACTGTTTTGCAAGTTTCCTATCTAAACTATGCGATGGCCACAGAACCCCCATAAACTATTATTTTTCATATCTACCACCCCCGCCTTGCCACATGGCAAAGTATGTGTGTTCACTTGTCAAAGGGCGCATGGAGACTGAAAATTTAAATCTAGTCGGCACTTAAACAACTATTTTTTTTTTCAGATTTCACTATTTTTTTAGCCCTTTATTCATTTCTTGTTTTCTTTCATTTTATTTATAAGAGTCTTCTCCCTCCCTCTTCCATTGCATACCAAAACATTATTAAATCTAAAAAAAATTCTTAATTTGAAACTTATCTAAAAATTGGTCTTCTCACTTAATTTTCCACCCTTCTTGAACCCATTAAAGTACCATAATATTCCAACATCCGTATTTTATTTTTAATTGTCCAATCACCCATTAAAAATGAAGATTGTATATTGTTATTGTGATGACCCAGCGGTTCGAAAAATATCTTGGACTAACGCAAATCCAGGAAGGCGTTGCTTCGGATGCAAATATTATGGGGGTAATTCTTAATAATTTTCTTCTAATTTTTGAATTTTTTGAAGTTACTAATTTGGTCGAATATTTTAGGTAAGAGGCGGAGTTCCATGTGGTCTTTTTCAGCGGTACGATCCAGAATTTTCTGAACACTCTAAGGTGGTTATTGTTGGCTCGTTGAAGAAGAAGAATGAGATAGAGAAGAGGAGTAAATTTATGAAGATTATGTTGGTTGTTTGCCTTTTTTCAAATTTATTGCCTGGGTTTGCAAATAGAATCAAATGCTAATTATTTAGGTTTTGTGTTGGTATTGAAGTAGATTCCGAAGCAAGTTTGTATAGTGTTTTATCTGACTTTTAATTTTTTATTTTTTATTTTATTAATTTTTATATTTTCATATAATTAAAAATGACATGGCAAATTAATAAATTCTATGTGTGTGCCACATGGCACATGTTCTTAAGTGTCTGTGGCAAGTGCATACACACACCCCAACTTTTCAAGGCGGGGGTGGTAGAAATGAAAAATAATAGTTCAAGGGTGTTCTGTGACCACCACATAGTTTAGATAGGAAACTTACAAAACAGTGATAGTCTAGGGGGGATTTAAACCATTATCTCAATATTTATTAGAATATGTGTTTACATTATGTACATGTAAAATCTGATTTTCTATTTGGGGCAAAATAGTCTTTTACATTTTGCTTTTGAGATTGGCTCTTTTAGTATAGTTAGATATAACTTTGACATATTAGACAATATAATTAGATATTTATTTGTCTATTCAACTACTTTCTACCCTTCAAGACAATCTAGAAGTACATTCATATCACGAGTTAAAAATTTATCTTCATTTTATCATGGTTTCTGATAGCAATATCTCTATTTAGGTGCATACACTTGGGCTTGTATTATTTTTAGAAAAGTTTAGCTATGACGATACATTAAGAAATCTTTTTGTCAAGTAAACATATAACATTCAGAAGCCATTGCCGATCGGGAAATTGATGGACTACTCAAATAATAGTCACCAACATATACTCTTTTATAACTCAAACATATTTTATGGTAATATTTATATATATTTAAAAATTATTTTATTTATATCTATGGGCCTCACGCGCGTGACGCGTGCCCAAAGACTAGTAATATAATTATGAGCTTATGATTAATCATTATGTTTGGAGTGTTGATATATTATCACATTTTGGATTGAGGACCTTATTACATCGATGTCATCGCAATTGATACAAAGATCACTGCATTTTAGAGACCTATATAGACAATTAATTGATAAAAATATTTAAGGGTAAAGGGATCAATTAGTCAAAAAAACCTAATAGTCGCATGTTATTTTTCATAGTACAATCTACTACGTACCTTTTAGATCTGATAGTGCAAAGCTATATATGGATTGTAGCCTGTAGGTATAACATACAACTACCATAGAATGATGTATTTCTCTTCATTAATTCAATTTATAGCTTTGTACGTTACATGCCACAAACATAACTAGTTCAAGTAAAACTATTATTTTCTCTACCAATTCTGTAATCGTTTCATTGAATATTTTCTTTTCACATGGAAAAAGTCCACTTACAGCTTGGCTTTGAAATAATTTTGTTCCTATTCATTCTCCAATACTATTTATAACCAAATAGTATCCACGTCTTCTTCTTACTATTTTATTATACGAAAGTCAAAATATGACCGTACATGTTTCGTGATAAGAATTAAAACTTGATTATAGAAAAAAGACCATAAAATGAAGTTAGACAATGGATACGATTACTTTCTCTTAACAGTTCTATTTTTAATAAGATAATTCGGATTTGAGTGCAATTTAAATTAATTAGACCAATTGATTCATGATACCATTGGGTTTTAAAGAAGAAGAACTTAATGAAAGAGGGAGTACAGTATATTATTCAACAGAAAAGTATGACACTAAGGTTGATTTACACAAATAGGTAAAAATGAACATAGTCTTGATCTTGAATTGTGAGCACTTTAAAAGTGGTTTTTTAAAATTGATCGTTTTTCATATTTACAGAAATGTCACACACCTTTTAAATATAATGAAGCCGTAATTACAAAATTCCAATATGCCATTTATATTTAAATAAAGCAGTAATAACAAAAATGTCGCTGCGTATTTTACATTTAGTGAAGCTGTAATTACAAAAATGTCACCACTCCCCTACAAAAGAGAAATCAAGGCCAACTCGTTCATATTTACCATGTAGTGAACCAAAATTTATGTCCATCTTGGTAATAAATGAGGTCAAATCGGCGTGACTTCGGACATCCACGAAAACATAACTTCAAATACTAATATTTAAAAATAGCAATAATTCGGTCGTACTTATTCATGCAGTGACCAAAATACTATGTACTTTTTGCAAATAAATGAAGCTAAATTATCACTACTTCATTCCACAAAAATACATATGAAAACATAAAATCATGACAATCTGGCCGCACTTATTCATAAGTGAACCAAAATACTCTATCCACTTTATAAATAAATGAGATCAAACCGTCATCACTTTGCTCATATACAAAAGTTCACAGAAAAACATAATATAAGGCCAATTTGGCAATATTTATTCATAGTGTGAGCCATATTTTACAAATAGAATGAGGCCATATCGTCAAAATTTGAATACTCAAAGAGTGACTTCACTTTGAGCTGTGAAATAGCGCCATGTACCCTTACTACGAAAAATGAGACCGCTGGCAATAAAATCACCGTTAAATTATTTGGCTAAATGTTTAAGTTATTCTCAAGAAATTATTCTCGCAAGTTGATTTGTCCAGACTCATAAATCAATTTACGTTTGAACAATTTCCCTTACTTTGAAATTCCTGTAAATGATTACGAAATGTGAAAATGGTGAAGTCATTAAGGTAAAAGAGCAGCAGAAAGCAAAGGAATGGATACACTTTGTCGGCATTTGAGGTTTGGAATTGATTTCCCCTATTCAAATATTTAGTTTAAATAGGAAGTAATTAGTGAAATCTAGTTTAGACTGAACAATAGGAGTTTTGCAAGGACATTGCTAGTGCCCATAATTTATCTGGTTCCTTTTTCGGATTAAGCGGGAGATTATCCTTGATTTTCAGCAATGAAGATAATATATGAGCTCATCCAGTTCTGGTGGCTCTGGTGAAATGTTACCGGCAATGACGACAAAATCGATGACCATGTGCCACATCAAAATCACATAAATTAAACCCTCTCAGTTGAAGTCTGACATATATCCTGCTGGAAGATAACGCCGGGGAAGTCAGTATCTATAGAAACAAAAGGATAACGGTCCATTAGGATACGAATCAACAAAATTCGGATTCGAGATTGTTAGATCAAACATAACACATTAAAATAGTCTGTTTGACGACGGTGCACAAAGAAAGAGGGGGTGGAGCATCGGAGGATGACATGAGGATGCATTTGAATGTGTATCTTTTCTTCTTTTTTTTTCTAGTTAGTAAAAGTGAAATTCAATATCATAAAAAAAATCAGAACTTCAAGATGAAGTTCTAAAGTGCATAAAAAATGCAACACTAATTAAAGGATGTTAAATAAAGGGCCATGGACTGTCAGGAAAAAGCAAAAGAAGGGCCAAGTCCCTCCAGAAGCTGTACATTGCTTGATTCGCGAGTTTGGGTTATAAAAAGCTTTATTTGACTCATACTTTATAGCACTAATGGCGGGAGTTCCCCAAAAATTAGTTTAAATTTACTGTAAAACGCGGGCATTACCCGATAACAATCCGGGTTACAAAAACCCCAAAAACAAACCAACCACTCGCATAATATAAAAAGACATTTCATTTTATCCCAAAAGTGCCCTCTCACACACACTACACACACTCATTACTCTGTATCACACCTTTTCTCTCTTCCCCACCTCATCCATGGAGAACCAGAAAAAGCATAGCAGCGAACGTTCTAGAAGAAGCTTAAAGCGAAAGCTAGACGTAGATTTCGACGATGATCGTAAAGTTTCTTCGTCCTCTTCAGAAGATTCTCAACAAGATCTGGCGCGTGAAGTCAAAACTCAAGTAGAGATTCTAGAATCTTCCTGTTCTTCATCTGAATCAGATCGCGCGTCTTCGAAACGCGCTATTCATGTGCTTTCTGAATTAGCTAAAAACGGTAAATTAAATAAACTCGAGATTTTACTTTTTTTTCTTTCATTTCTAGTGATTTTTTAGGTTTTTTAATAATTGATGATTTTATTTTTTGTGTGTTTTGTAGAAGAAATTGTGAATTTAATTGTAGATTGCGGTGCAGTTCCGGTTTTAGTACAGTATTTACAGGCTCCGAGTGAAGAAGAAGGTAGTCAGATTCCGTATGAACATGAGGTTGAGAAAGGAAGTGCTTTTACGCTTGGTCTTCTTGCTATAAAAGTAAGAATTCATCTCGTGTTTTCGATATTTATTAGTTTTCTCTGTGTATGCGTGTGCTGGTGGGAGGTAGCAGTTACCTGTTGAATTAGTTGAGTTGCGCGTGAGCTGGCCCAGACACTGCTTTTATATTTTGGCAGATGTAGTATGAATTATATCATACTTCTAGTGATAGCTAAATTGTAGAAAAGTGATTGCTAGTGTAACATGAGCTATGTTTTATTAACAGTAAATTATAATGAGATTCTTATTTAAACATTCTTTTATGGCAAGTCAAGAAGGCTGAAGTGTTCAGTAGTAAGGGTATTTACTAAGTATGTTGCGAGGGTGACTGTTGAGGAACTATCATTATGACTTTACTTAGCTCATAGACTCTGAAATTCTCTAGTGAGTAGAAAGGGCAACAGAATGCTGGCGGTCGTAAAGATTATATTTCGTGCGCAAATCAAGTAAAAAGGTTAATTACCTTACTGTAACACACGATAGATACTTTCCAATTAGGAACCCGTACAAATCTAAATTAATTTTGTGTAAGATGAGTGCTTTCAGTTAACTGCAAATTTGTTTTATGAATTAACATTTATTGTGTTAGATTCTTTTCTATCATCACAAACCTCATCCAACTCCTGAAGCATTTGCTCTTTTTGTTCTTTTGTACCTTGTAATTTTTTTTTTTCAATCATATTCTTTCTGAAAATAAATTTCCTTTCTATTTGGACAGTACTTGCTTTATGAATCTCTAGAGGAGTGGATATTTATTGTCTCTTCTTTTATGTCTAACAGCCAGAGCACCAACAACTCATTGTTGATGCTGGAGCTTTGCCTCATCTTGTTAATCTGCTGAAGAGGCACAGAAATGCTCAAAACTCTCGAGCAGTCAATGGTGTTATCCGGCGGGCAGCTGATGCAGTCACAAATCTTGCTCATGAAAACAGCAGCATTAAAACTCGTGTTAGGTTAGTATGTTCTTATCCGAAAACTTTGTTATCTGTAGCACTTACATAAGGGAAACCTCTTTTCTTACTTCATCTGTATTTTGTGACTATAGGGTCGAAGGTGGTATTCCTCCTCTTGTTGAGTTGCTTGAGTTTGTTGATGCAAAGGTCCAGAGAGCAGCTGCAGGAGCCTTGCGAACTTTGGCATTTAAGAATGACGAGAATAAAAATCAGGTTAATTGCTGACAAAAACTTATCTCGAATATCTTTATGGTTGACTGTTCTATATATGTTAATTTGTGTGAATTAATTGCAGATTGTGGAATGCAATGCACTCCCTACTCTGATACTAATGCTTCGGTCTGAAGACACTGCTATACACTATGAAGCGGTGAGACATCATTTAACGTCATGCTAAACAATAAGAAACCTAGTGTTCTTGATCAAGAAAAAGTAGGAAACCTATTGTCTTGGCTATGCTTCATGTGGTATCATCCACATAACTAATTAAATCATGGGTGGCAGGTTGGAGTCATCGGAAATCTGGTGCACTCATCACCAAATATCAAGAAAGAAGTTCTGCTTGCAGGAGCTTTACAACCTGTAATTGGGTTACTTAGGTATAATCAACTCTCATAACTTTTGAGCGATCTGAACATGTCTTTGACCTACGTGTGCAACTATATGCTCTATCTTTTTGCCCCCCGTATGGTTTGCTCACTATAAATCTTGTATGCTAGTTCCTCCTGCTCAGAGAGCCAAAGAGAAGCTGCTTTACTACTAGGACAATTTGCAGCAACCGATACAGACTGTAAGGTTGATTAAACTAACGAGCTCTATTACTTTCTTAAAAGGAGAAACTCTTTTTTCTTAAGTGGCATTACAGAGCTACTTATCTGATTCGCACATTGTACAATATATTTGAAACAATTGCAGATTCATATTGTTCAAAGAGGTGCAGTACCACCGCTTATTGAGATGCTTCAATCTCCAGATGCTCAACTTAGAGAAATGTCAGCCTTTGCCCTAGGGAGATTAGCACAGGTAATTCCTCATCCTGATAAATCATGACCAGAACAACTTTCCTTGTACTTGACATGATTCTTCTTCTTCTATTTTCTCTTTATCTGTGGCACTTGGGGGTATTGGTTATCTGATGTTAGCTCACCATTCGAGAATTCTCATTCTGACTTTCATATGTTCTTAGGCATGAGTTATCACAAACTTGCATTTATGATTACTGATTTTGGTTTTCCAACTGTGAAGCATGCTAATACCTCCTTTGCATGTATTCTCCAAATTTTATATGTATTCTCCAAATTTTATATGTGGCTATCTATCTGACGATATTTTGGTGTATGTTCTACATCCACACGAACACGATAACAGTTTTCAGGAGTAGCATTAATTGAAACTAAAATAGCACAAGCAAAATGGTTTATCAAGATGCTGTGTTGTTCATAATTATCTGCAGGGAGAGTATTTTAACTTTCTACTTCTTTAGGAGCTCCTATTTCACTTTTAATATTAGGAATTACTGCGCAGAAGGATTTGCTTCCCTTATTTATTTATTTATTTATTTATTTGTCAAAGCACTTAATTTGATTTGAGGATTTGTTATTACATTGTTGACTGGAAGTTAGTTATTCCATGATGTCAGGACACTCACAATCAGGCTGGTATTGCTCACTGTGGTGGAATAGTCCCATTGTTGAAGCTCCTTGATTCAAAGAATGGCTCATTGCAACATAATGCTGCATTCGCTCTTTATGGGCTTGCTGATAATGAGGTGTCGCATGTCATCAGATAATATATGCTCTGATTATAATCAGTTTCATTCATATACATGGTTCTTTTGACTTACTGTGACTTTATGCTATAGGACAATGTTGCTGATCTTATAAAGGTTGGAGGTGTTCAAAAGCTTCAGGATGGAGAATTTATTGTCCAAGTACAATCTTACCTTCAGTGACTTTGAATTATTCTATTTGTAATATAGCCCGGAGCTCCTAAATTATGTTCACCGACTTTGCAGCCAACTAGAGATTGTGTAGCGAAGACGTTGAAGAGATTAGAAGAGAAGATCCATGGACGAGTGAGTTTCGATTCTTAAGTTATTTGTTTGTGAAGTTTTCCCTTTGGTAATCAAGAACATGATGCATACAGGATTATAATAACCCATGACTATGCTTGCTGAGGATACCTATTCGAAAAAGTATACTTTTTCAAAGGAAATCAAACCTTTTCCTTCAGATGACATAAATGCAACTTATCCCTTATTGACATTTTAATTTTACTTTCTCTATAGTACTTTTGTTTAATCTTGTAGGTTATCTTATGTAGATATTGGGCTATCTGTTATATTTGATGCGCATTGGGGAGAAGGTTATACAGAGACGAGTTGCTTTGTCCCTCGCCCATCTTTCTTCACCAGATGACCAAAAGACAATTTTCATTGATAACAATGGTAAATGTTTTTAGATTCGAGGTTGATTTTTGATGGGTTTGGTTAGGCAGTGACAATATCTTCTTTTATATTGTCATGCACTTGTAGGATTAGAGTTGCTTCTGGAGCTCCTTGAATCAACAAACTTGAAACACCAGAGGGATGGCTCTGTTGCTTTATGCAAGCTGGCTAACAAAGCTAGCTCACTTTCACAAGTCGATGCTGCTCCTCCATCCCCAGTACCTCAGGTTTGTTTTTGTTATTTTTCATTCTGATTGCACGGTCAAGGTCCTTTAATTTATTTTATAGGTATAAGTTATGCATCAAACCAATTCTCACAATTAGCGTTGTGGTCAGGGGTGGGGTGAATTGTGAGTTAATTAAAATGTAGTTGACCAGTAAGACTTCTAGCCGACGGAGTCCGAAGAACCTTTTTTGCAAGACTTAAGTTAAATAACAAAGCAGGTTTATACGTAAGACAAGCGGATAAAAGTAAAGTTAAAATTGATGATAGTGAGATTTTTATACTGGTTTATGCTCTGGTGTGGTGCCTACATCCAGTCTCCTTGGTTTACAAGGTTATCTTATTAGCTCCAAAGTGTAGTCAATTTCAGCCTTTGTGGTTTTGTGTGTTCATCAAAAACATTACCGCCCTTTGGTTTTCTTAAGCTCGCCAACAACAAGCCATTTGATTTTAAAAGCTCATCAAAGAAACTATCACTCTTGACACAACTTATATCTTCTTCTTTTTTTCCTTTTTGTTACACTAGTAACCTTGCAAGAACAATGCTTTGTAAGAAGTAGAAAGAGTTTCTTGGTAAGGTTGGAAGCTGCGTATGTATCTTCTGTTGGAACCTTGAATTTAAAGAGGATGGTTGTGACTAGCCGTTTGGAGCTACTATCATAATTCTGAGTATTGAATAGAACGGCTCCTTGATAAATTACTCTAGTTGAAGTCCTATGAGTAATCCAAGGGAGTTTATCTTGTAAATGGTGGTCTTAACTCTTCCCTGAAAGTTTGAGGAGCTCTTAATCCCTTTCACACCATCTGTCCTTATTTCTACAGATCTTTCGTCTAGGTCATTAGGCTTGGTTTAATAGATATCATTTTTGGGCTTGTCAAGCGTTTCCTCGAATCCCTATTGGAGTTATCTTCTCAATTCAACCATTTTTTTTTCCTCTGAGATAACCTGTCACAGCAAATCCAGTTGCTAGTTGATCTTATTCTAATTGAATTGTCATCATTAAGATACAACTTAATGGTAACAGGTAGTGCTGTCATGGAATTGAACACATAAGCATCAAAAGATCCAACCTTTGTAGAAGCAGAAACACTCCTGCATAGACAGTGTTTTGTTCAAATTATTGAAAATTTTGTATACAAGAGAGATACTTGCTCTGGCTTTTGGGAAGAAACTCTCCTGCTTGTGCTCCAATTTTGTGGCGTGCATATCACAGGTTAAGGTGTTAAGTAGGCCATAAAGTGGGGCTTGGGTGATCCTTCAATTTTGAGGGTGTAGATAATGGCAAGAAACTACTGATGACATTTGGGGGAATTTGAGATACTTCGCACTTTGATGAAATCTTGTTGCTTTTTTACCACACTGCATTGGTTATTGGGTGCATTTCTTTTAACCACTTTAAGCTCTTGTCAACTGTTTCATATTTGGTTGATTGTGCTTTTCTTTTTTGGTTCTAATATTCTCAATTGATCATTCAGTATTCCATCAAATGTTGTACCTTCCCTTTTAATTTCTTTTAAATACAGGTTTATCTGGGCGAGCAGTTTGTAAATAATTCTAAAGAGTCTGATGTAACATTTTTAGTAGAGGGTAAGAGCAGATTTACTATTCTAATGTAATTCTCTTTCCTTTTTTTTTTTTTTGGTTAAAGATTTCTGTATCTTATGTTTTTATGTGGTCTTCAACCAGGCAAACGATTTTATGCCCATAGGATTTGTTTACTAGCTTCTTCTGATGCATTTCGAGCTATGTTTGATGGTGGCTACCGGGTACGTTGTAATCCAAGCCAAGAGATGTCTACTTTTTATGTTTTGAATTTCTTCATTTCCTAATTATTTTACATGCTATAATCTGTTGTAAAAGTCAATCTTAACCGTTTTATAGATGATCTGTTACTTGCTTGTGGGTTAATCTTTTATTTTATTTTATTTTTGTTTGATTGCTTGCAAGTTCTGTGCAAGAGTAAACCTGCTATTGCTTCAAAAACTCCATTTTTCTGTACGTCTTTTTCTTTAATTAAATTTACTGAGATGCAAGAAGTGTATGCATGGCCAATGGTAAAGGAGTTGCAGACTCACAGCTAATAGGAAAACATATTTGTTCAAACTGTTGTCAGTATATCTGGGGTTAGCTTGATACTTTAGCTTCTGACAGTGTGAATTTAATGCATTGCAGGAGAGAGATGCCAAAAACATAGAGATCCCAAATATTCGGTGGGACATTTTTGAGTTGATGATGAGGTAGAGTGCTCTTTAATTATCATCACATCCTTTGTTCAGATTCTGGAAGTCAATATTGCATTTTTTTAAAGACAGTTCTCTCGTGCTTGCAGGTACATGTACACAGGATCTGTAGATGTTAATTTGGATGTTGCACAGGATCTTCTAAGAGCTGCAGATCAGTATCTATTAGAGGGCCTTAAACGTCTTTGCGAGTATGCCATTGCACAGGTAAATGCTGAGACCTTTTGGGTATTCCAATGGAAATTTTGGTCATACTTTTTCTGATAATTATTTTTTGTCTATTCCAGGATATATCGGTAGAGAATGTCTCTCTCATGTTTGAGTTGTCGGAGGCATTTCACGCGTTGACATTACGTAATGCTTGCATCCTATTCATTTTGGAGAAGTTTGACCAATTAAGTGTCATGCCATGGTATGTCCTCCACTCACTATTCTTAATTACCTTAATTTTGTGTGTTCAGTTGGTGCGGAGCAAACTGGATATCCTTTTAACATGAATCTCCCACCAGCCATTATAACATGAGTTTCACCTACTCCTTTTCAACTTTACAATCTACTGTCATGTTACATTGATTCTGAAGGGAAAAAGTGACTTGGCATTTTCATAAGTTGGGTTAAAATATGGCATATTCATTGTTTTGTGTCAAGTGGAGAAAGCTAGATAATAGAATTTGGGAAGCACAAAATGGTGTTTATTGATATACTGCTGTATATAATAAATGAAACTGCATGCCAGTTTTAGAGATTTCACATTTATTTGGTATTGAGTTGTAAAACATGCCATTTGATTTGAGATGAAGATTTCCCAAGTTTTACAAAGGATATGAACTTTTAGATATTGGGCCTCTTTTCTATGTGAAAAAATGTATTAACGCAATGTAATCTCATCACCTGTAGGTATTCACATTTGATTCAACGTGTATTACCCGAGACTCGTAGTTATTTTGTAAGGACGCTTACCAGGCCAACTCAAGCTGACGTGCGGGCATAGTTTCAGAATCAATTTTGTTCCTTTATTAATTGTAACCACGGAAGAGTGTGTACAGGAGTGGGCACTATTGTATTTGTGAGTCTCAAAGTGAGAGCTAATGTAATCCCTCATTGAATGTACCAAAACACCAGATTATTGGATGATTAATGTAGCTTATGATTTTTAGTTTCGTTGCCTTCTATGTTGATGGTCTAACACTAGTGTCATTGACCAATTTACTAGAGGTGGTGATCTCTAACTTCATAATAATCTGATACCTTGTTATATTAAAACATGTCCATACCCTATGCTCGACTATGCATTCTCTAAGAATTTCAATCAAATTAGGGAGATGAAAGGAGATCGGTAAAACTTGTCTTAATCGCTCGGTGTTGAAATATTTGGGACAGAACTTGTGGCATTGATATCTAGACAAATTAGAGCACGTTGTACGCCTTTCTGTAGATGTGCTTCACTAGCAACATTAACCTACAATCATTTATCAAATGGGAATAACAGTTGTCTCCTTCCAATAACAAACTTAAGTATTTCTTTAGACTTAATTTCTATTGTTATTGGCAGAAGTTTTTCCTGTATAGCAATGTTAATACCAACAAGAAGAGCCAGAGCTCAGCATACATATATATTAAAAGTAAAGAGTGTTGCTATACTGAAGCAAATTTTCCAATAGCCAATATTATAAGATAACAGTAGAGTTGTTAGTAGCATAGTGAGTAGGACTTTCCTCGTAGATTTTACTTCTCTACCTTACTAGTACTACATATTCACAAAAGAAAAGACTAATTTAATTGCTCGTTGCCATTGTGCTTTGGTTGGATAACAATATATTACAGGAAGTCTATGACATTTAATTTAACCAATTTCGGATATCTCTTCCTTCGTATGAGTGTGTTTGTGTGTGTAGGATGTAACCTCCTAAGCCTTCTTCTACCTCAATTCTTTAAGACACCTGAAACTTGATGATTTCTAGCCTTTCAGGGACTTTCGAATATAATCACATTTCACGAAATAGACTTAAAAAGAATTTACTTCAAAACTCCAAAGAAATTTATCCATAGCTGATGTTTACAAGTGATCAGTGACGTGAGATACCATCTTCCAATGGAGATAAGATAAGGGATTGTTAGTTTCGGTAGTTGTCTTGCATATCAGACAAGTTCTTGGACTGAGAATATTTGTTGGCCTGCAGCCGACTCAAAAGCCATTAAAATAAGTTCTATCAAGAAGCACTTGGTTTTGTTATTTAGGAATGCCACGCCAAAAAAAAAAAAAAAAATGAAATTCCCAAATTCAGCGGTGGGGAAGAGATGAATCTTCCACTTGAATCGATGAAGAAAGGGAAGTAAATATGTTTTTGATAGTTGTCTGAACAACCTTTCATTATTTAAAAGAAAAGGTGATCTAATCTCTAAAAGATCTAGGATGTGGGAGGTCCCTTTTGCTTCTCAAGTTGATTAAATCATTGTGTCCGTTGATCCCCACCTGCTTAAAGCACAAGGTTGAAGAGTTGTTAATTATTTTTTTCGTAACTAATGGTACTAATTTGGATGAGGTTTACTAAAACCATTGAATTACAAATAGGATTTTTTATACTATGTAACTTTAAAATCCAAAGTATTTTTCCACCCTACCCATTAAAAATTACATTACCTATAAAATTAAAAGTATTTACACAACCTACCTATTTATAACTGTATTCCTTTGTTATACTTTATGGGTGTATGCATACTTTTATAGTATACACAGATGGGTGGAACATGTAAATAGTTTATGAGTATGACCGGTAATTATGAAACTTATGGATAGGGATGGATACATTTTTTGATTTTGATGGGTATTTTCGTAACCTCCCTTAGGAATACGGTAAAGTAGCTCCCAAGTCCTAGGTGGGAAAAACAAAAGTCCAAGGTGGGGAACTACTCCTTTGATGGGTGTCACAATGACTTTATTGTGCTAGTAGGGCCTGTAAAAACGGAAACTGTCTGTGAGAAGTTTCTCCATTTTCATGACTTGAATTTGATTCCTTTGGAAGGTTCTTATCGATCCCATCAGCTCCTTAGTGGTAAGGTTTCACAAGTTGATTCTGTCATTCCATCTGTTATGGCATAGCTACTGTCTCTAACAGCTTTAAATTGCAGATGATTATTGAGAAAGGTAACGAACCAATTCATTCATGAAACTGCAGTCAACTCTAGTGATTATGCCTTCTAAAAAATATGTTCAATCAGTTTGGAGTTGGTTCAATCATAGAAGTACCTGATAAATAAAGGGTTTGTTGATACTCGTCTAGCTCATCATCTCAACCTTCAACGAGGAAAGAATTTCGATGTTGTATTGTATCTTATATGCCCCCGATAAGCTTATCTGGACCGAAAGATTCGAGTTGCTTTATAAAGAATCCAGTGCTAATGATTTACACTATTTTATGTACGTCATCTAAGATGGTCTAGAAGCTGCAAAAGAAGCCTGTAAATTGTCCACATATGAGAGATGGAGATTGATGACAGCTTAATTTTAAAGACGCTGCTAAATGACCATACTTCTATGGACTTAAAATAGCCATATATATGAGAGATGGAGATTGATGACAGCTTAATTTTAAGGATGCTGCTAAATGACCATACCTCTATGGACCTAAAATAGTCATACTTGGTGAAATGTCCCTTTTGTCCTTAACGGTAATTAGGCTCTAACGGTGTTAGTAATGATGACTGCTAAGCATGCTGTTAAATACTACAATCCCAACACGCTATATATTATCTTGAGCCACCAAATCTTGCACGCCTAGTAAAATGCTACGTTATTTTTATACGTTTATACCGTGTGCATACACCTATAGCTAGTTTCTCTCCAAAAAATTTAGAAAAAATTTATACATCTTGATTTTTTTTACGGTTTAAACTAGATTAAAAATTCACTAATACTCTCACCAGAACATTAGACGCTCTCAGTCAAAATCATTTAAAAAATGAACTCGTCTGAGACGGTGGAAATGATCAACTTAGGATTCAATTGTACCAAGATCTAGGAATGACATTCGATAATAGCTTGAACAATGAAGATAATGAGGCTGACGACATTGATTCAGTCGACACTTTTAATGATTGGATGAATATAGATGAGGATGATTAAGAGGAAGACCATCCTGAAGAGGTTGATGAAGATCAGGACATTGAGGAAGATGAAAATGAATGTGAAGATGAAGACATACCATGCGATGGAGAATATTCGGATGATAGGTACTTTACTAAGTCTCGCTTATTAGTAGGTCCAGTTACTGATATGGTTTTTTGTTTGTGATTTTCTTTGTTTGAGTTCTATAAAGAACATGCTAGATTAAAGGGCTTTTGTGTGATTAGAAGATCAACCACCAAAAAAGGTCGCGACCATGCTTTCTATGTTGTATATGCGTGTGACAAGTCAAGGGTTCCAAAATATCAAAGAACCTCTAAGTGGACAGGATGCCCAACTAAGATTAATGCCAAGTTGTACTTAGATGGTTCATGTCGTGTGAAAAAAGTCATTAGGGAGCATAATCATGATTTGGATCCTACCTTATCACGGCTAATGCCCGGACATAGATCTATTAGCAATTCTGCTATGAGGGATCTTAGAGCTAATGACAGTGCTGGCGTAAGGCCTCCTAAGAACATAGGACTTTTTGAGGTTAGAGCTGGTGGAACTGAAAACATGGGTTGTACCCCCAAAGACTGTAGGAATTTTATTCTCAACTCCACGAAGCTTGACTTGAAAGAAGGTGATGCAAACGCCTTATGCAAGTCCTTTTATGACATGCAGGCTAAGGATATGGAGTTTTTCTACATGATTGATGTGGATAATATTGGTAGGCTTAGGAACGTTGTATGGATTTACACACATTGCAAATATGCCTACGGGGAGTTCCATGATGTAGTATGCTTCGATACTACCTACCTGGTCAATCAGTTTAACATGCCATTTGCGTCATTTGTTGGCATTAATCATCATGCCCAGTCTATACTTCTTGGATGTGCACTTCTTGCTAGTGAGGACGCAGAAAATTACAAGTTGATATTCTCTACTTGGCTTAGAGCTATGAGGAATGTTTGTCCAAATGCTGACGGACCAATGTGAGAGCATTAAGGCAGCCCTTAGTGAAGTAATGCCAAATACAGTTCACAAATATTGCATGTGACACATATTTACTAAGTTGCCTTATAGACTCAAGGGTTTGGGGACTGCATATAAAACTGCAAATAGAGAATTCAAATCCATTGTCCTTGATAGCATTACCATTGTTGAGTTTAAGCGTTGATGGAATGACTTTATTGAGTTATATAATTTTATAAGAAGTGACTGGTTCATGAAGTTGCACGCAGATCGCGAAAAAGGGTGCCCGTATATCTAAACCACTACTTTTAGGCTGGTATGTTATCCACACAAAGAAGTGAGGGAATGCATGCCTTCTTTGATGGATATGTGAACAGGCAAAGCACGTCGACTCAGTATGTGCAGCAGTATGAGGTTACTTTGAGAGATAAGTACGAGAAAGAGTTGGTGGCTGAATATAAGTCTCGGTACACCATGACAAGATGTGACTCTAGGTTTAAGTGGGAGGTACAGCTCCAACAAGCTTATACTCATAGATTGTTTGAATTTTTTCAGACTGAGCTAAGGAAACTGTATCATTGTGAACTAAGCATCCCCAAAAACGTTGCAGTTGTAGAAGGTGTGGAGACATATGACATAGCAGACTCCTCAATTAAGAGCTATTATTAGATAAATCAATTTGTCTACAGGGTTGAGCACAGACCAGGGGGCGAATATTTTGAGTGCAATTGCAAATCCTTCGAATCTTCAAAAGGGATTGTTTGCTGCCACATTCTCAAGGTAATGGCAATTAAGAAGATTGAACACTTTAATGAGAGGTACATTTTGAACAGGTGGAGAGGAGATGTTGTTCGTCCGCACTTGAAAAAATTCTTTTTTGGAAGCTACCCTACCATGACGAATGAGTAAAAGATGTACACGGAGTACTTGAAGTATTTTGACAGTGCGTGCGATATAGCATTAGACAGTGAAGTGAAGATTGAATATTTAAAGCAAAAAATACCACAGACGATAAAAGATCTTTTGAATTGGGATGAGAGTATGATAGTGCGAAACACGGCGGGTGTCGCAACTGGGAATGGAAGTGCTGGACAAAATTTAGCTGGGAATGGAAGTGGCGGACCTAATTTCAATGAAAATGCAAGTGGTGGACCAAATTTATCTGGGAATGCAAGTGGTAGACCAAATTTAGTTGGGAATAGAAGTGGTGGACCAAATATATCAGACCTTGAAATGCGTTGCAGATGCATAAGGCCAAAAGAACGCCGGTATAAATCAGGTTTTGAAGCAAGAGGAAAGGCTGCAACAAGAAGGACTGATAGTATGGGTGGAGGAAAGGGTAAAGGAAAGGGAAGTAAAGGTTGTAAAAAAATAGGTCGGGGGGATCAACAAGCGCAAGAAATGAGGTACGAATCATTTTAATTATGCTATCGCACTCTTTTGCCTATCTATTTACGCTGATGTCATTTTTCTTAAAATTAAAAAAAGTATCATTTTAAATGTCGCTTTAATTCATATGAGTTGTCACTTTAGCTAATTGCATTTGTTGAATTTAATTGGCTTGGTCTTTGACTTTGTTCTAACTTAATTGCAGCAAAACAATATTGGTACATCACAAGGGCGCGACGAATCACAAAGTGAAAGAAATGAGGTACTGCTATAAGAATTTACACTATTAACTTCATTGGATTTTGTTGATTGTTCTTTGAATGTCTTCTAAATTTGGATACATCAATACAATGTTGCAATACCACAAGATCTCAATCTTGGTAGCCAACATGATCTCAATGTTGGTAGCCAACTTGATCTCACTCTTGGTAGCCAGCATGATCTCAATCTTGGTAGTCAGCCTGATGATTATGAATGAGATTTTTAGTTTTGAAGATTTATGCATGCATGGGGGTTGATGTGTTTTTTATTTTTTTTTTGTCTTGATGGCGCTTATTCCTTGATGTGTTGATGACGCTTATTAATCGATGCCAAAACTTTGTCCTGTCCTTTCTCATTAAACTGATTTTTTTATGCTCTTTTTCTCTTTGTGCAGCTCATAATTTTTCCACAATATGTCAAAGGGAGTCCTATGGCAAACCCTACTTAGATCGATTTTTTCAAGTTAATATACAACTGGGATACTTTATTAATTTTGGCAAGCTGCCAAGGGTCCTAACATTAAACGCTTAGCTACAATTAGCAAGTTAATAATACTATTTGTAGATTATAATTGTTTCAAGAAAATTAAAGATGTGTTTTGACACTGCTTGCAAAAAATCCTACTTACGCCACTCGACTAAGAGCTATCATGGTGTAGAACGGATGCTTGAGCCTCGAATTTGTTGTGTACACCACCATTTATAATGAATGAAATACCACTTTCCACCAAACATGAATCATTGCTTTTCATTTTTTTTAGTAAATGAAGTAATAAATGAACAACTAACCCCTCTACAACTTGCCTTCCACTTTCCTCTTTAAATAAGAATAGGAAGAGACTTCACAGGCTCATTTGAACTTTGCTATTTCCTTCAAAAATTCACAATGGACGAACCATCTCTTTCAAGTCTCTCAACTGAGATTAAGGAAATTATCATCAAGAAAGTGGTTAGCGACGAGGGATCAAGAACATCATTGAAGAACATATATGAAGTGTAAGTACTAGTTACTTTATTTTTTTTAGAAAAAGAAAAACAAAACCACCAAATTTTTGTGCTCTGTTGGAAGCTTATTGATATAGATCCCATATAGGATTTTATTTATACTGGAGTTTACATTTTGTAAGCCTTCTTAGATGACTAATGATAGAAGTGGCCTAGATTACACGAAGTTAGGTAATCAAGAAATGGTCTTTTATCCTAATTAGATTGCATGATGGCTACAACCCAACCTGTACAAGTAAAAAAAAGAGTTTATCCTTGTACGAGAAGTGACCTAGATTACATGAAGGTGGTTAGTTAAAAAAGTGATTTTTTTCCTTGTCTCGTTGATTCATATAAAGAATCTTTCCCTAGCCATTAGCTGATTGATTTCCTAGATTGTTATTCTAACTTGCCATATGATTTTGCATTCTCCCAAACTCAATGCATATAGAAGATGTAAAACACACCATATTAGAGCTGCTAACGGCGCAAGACAATTGTTTGATACAAAAAATATTGAATTTGGTATAAAATAATTTATGAATTTTGTTTGGAAGTTGCTAGAATTTTCGATGCATATTGTTATCGAGAATATTCCAGCGCTATCTGAATCTGGAAAGCATCAATTATAAACTACCCGATATCGATGTTGCAACAATTGATTTTTTAAGAAGGCTGCATGAAGCACGAATTGACTATATATCTCTGCTGTTTGGCACATACAAGTTTTTTTATGAGGGAAGTCATGATGAAGGATTACCCATCCTTCATGAAGCTGTTGACTCTTGTATTGACAAGGACGTCTATGTTTATTGAATTGTATTGATTTATACGGGGCAATACGATCGTGCAGCAGAGGAGCTTCGCATGATATGGAATGAAGAAGATGGTAGACTATATATATTATTTGTCGACTTGAGTTGAGACAAATGCTTGGTTCGCAGTGCTTCAACACTATCCCTAAGATCAGAGTTTGTATAAGGAGTAGCTACTCTCACTGGGATTACAGATCTCTATATAACATTTATGGCTATGCTGAGTTGGATGTAACTTGTGAAAGGTGTATCCTAACTATTGAGCTTTGTAAGAATAGAATGCCACTAGGTTGGGAAACTGATTTCGAGGAATATTAAGCATAGGAAGTAATCGAAGCTGCTAGTCCTAACATTTTGTTATTTTAAATCTGTAGACATCATTTGCAGCTATTGTATTTTGAATATTTTGTTGGACAAATTAGTCATCATTTGGCTCCTATTTCATGCACTTAATATTACTATGCTTTTCAAAATAGATTTAGTTGATGCTCTCACATATCTTGTCTTGCATATAGTAATGAGTATGCATATTTCTATTAGCTATTAGTAACAACTAATATTATGATGTACATATTGAAAAGGAAGGAACAAAGGTGATATATGTTCCAATGTTACATGGGGTTATCGTTGTGTGTCTATATTATAACATGACTATAAAACTTGATTAAGAAGTTGACTAGAAAAAAGACGCCCTACTTTATTTATCTTGCGATGATAAAAAGAGTGATGGAGTAACTTTAATTTAGTCCCTAAGGGTAAGGCTAGTTTTTCTGAAAAGCCAACACAATTAAGATCAAATCTTACATTCTCCAAGCCCATAGGGACGTTTACAAAGTACTCAATCACTTGGCTAGAAGGGGAGATGATTAGTCATTATAAGCACTGCAATGTTTCATACACATTCTGGTGTGGGACCTAAATTAAAAATACTCATGTAAAAAATTGTAGAAGTTCAAAAAAATAAACAACAATGACTCATTCCCTATATAGAGGTTCGAACCCATGCCCTTCACGGCGAAATCTTGAACTTAGTACCTATTTGCTGGAATAGCATCATCTGTCAAGTGGTGGTACACAAATTTATGATTGGGAGGTATCATTTAATTTGGGCAGGATATTATTTTGGAGGGAAATTTTAAGTCATTAAAGGAGTGACAAAAAACAAGAGACATCAAAAGGCCAGCTTACACTAAAGGAGAAGCTGAATCGCAAAGAAGAAGAACTGGAACACGCAAAAGAGTTGCTAAAGGTAGCAAGAAAAGCTCTGAGAGAGGACAAGGATTTCCCAAAATTGCGTGAAATATTTATGCCGCCACGTAAGGAAGAGACTAAATCTGTTAAAATTGAGCCGAAGCTTGGCGAATGTATGTTTGTTAGATCAAAAACTACTAGTAGCAACCCTCAGATGCATTAGTAGATTTAGTGGATGCTTGTTAGCTGGTTTAGTTTTGATATTTGGAGGTTTGGTTTTATCCACCTCAATGTGAATTTTATGTCGTCTGTTGCTTGTTCCTTTAATATTGTTATCCCTTTTTTTTTTTTTTAAATTTGAATGGAAGTATGTCGTTTTTATTTAATCTGCAACTTTTTTTAATCTTTTTTAACACTTGAAATAAAATTCACCCAAAGGGTGCAACTCAAGTCCAAATTGTACAAATATTCACCCAATAGGTGCAACTCTTGGTACCAACCTCTGTATAAACCATTAGTATTTCTGTAAACTACATTACATTACACAATTCAAAATCATCTACAAAATGGCAGAAAATCGAAATGTTGAACATGCTCAAGCCCAACAATATCAACATGCCCCTTATAATGTTTATGATCACAACGCTGCTAGAAACATAGCACATCAAATTGATCAATTAAACCGAGACATGGACATGTTGTGGGGACTTTACAATTTTCTCAGTAGAGATATTGATGATCTGCGTGGAGAACTTCGCTTTGTTAGGCAGAAGTTATTTGAACACACTGGTCAATTTGACGATGGGGCACTGTATAATGAACGAATGTGATGGTGGTAATCAAGTATTGAGTTTTCTTTAACTTTTTTTTTTGTTTCTATTAGTACTATTTTCATGTATCAATTTTACAGTAGTGCAATGTATTAAGGAATCTTGTCCTCCTTAATATTAAGTTCTATTAAGGAATCTTGTTCTTATTAATATAAATCAATTATTCTTTATATGTGTATTGTTAAGTGCTAATATAAGAATACATATGTCCCTACTTATTTGTATGTTTATGAAATTTGGTTTATCCCTTGTTAATTCAGTGATTCATTTTACAATTTAACCCAGTCATTCATTTTCCAATATAAGAATGAATATTTAGATTTTTTAATAATTACTAGTATCCTTGAATTCAATATTCACAATCCAAAAATTATAAGGCTAATTCACTACTTAATAACAAAAAAAAAAAAAAAAAAAAAAAAACTGACCTAAACATACCCAAACTAAACATTAAAACATACAGACAAACTAAACATGCACAAGCCAACCAGAACAGCAACCAGCAACAAGCTTTAATGCCAATAACCAGCAACAACAACCACAAACAGCCTACAACCAGGGCCTTTTACATGTATATTGGGGGACTATTGGGGTGACATATTGATCTACATCAATGTAAGAAGAACCGAGGACACCATGGATCATTCCTCTCTAGCCCTCGAGCCACACCATCCAAGCACTGAAGAGTCTCTTGTTGACATTCCTCAATAGCTCTACATTGTTCTTCCACATCAGCTAATCAAGTCATAACCTCGTTGAATCATACCACAAGGTTATCTTCAGCTCTGTCAACATGACTCATTATTGTCTCCATATCTCCTGCACAGAAAATAAAAAAATAAAGGATTATATTGTACATCCAAGAATCCCTATTTACAAAGTTATGAAATACTATAAAAGGAGTGGCTCAAAATAGACACAAATAGGTTACCTTTGTGACTTGTTTCCAGATTCAAAGTACAGCAGACAACAGGAATGTATGAGAACTTTAGAGGAAGGAACTAGGGAAAAGAGTAATTAGGGATGAAACAACTATGCGAATTTATAGACCAAATTTCTGGCTAACCGGTAACCTTATTAGCTGGTTGCTTTAACCTTATTTACTGTGATTATATGCTGGCAAGACGTATACTTGCCAACCACAATGCAATTAATAAAGTCCTAGTTAGTTGTAAGCATTGGGAAGGGAAAAAAGCTGAGTTGACGCATTAATATATAGTAATAACTATAAAAATTTATAATAACTATACAAACTTAGTATATTAATATTAAGGACCACAATCAATTTGTTCTGAGTTACATTCTTAAGCATTAGAAATACCACATCACAACTGCTCATAAACTAAATAAAGAGGCTAATAACAAATACGTCTATACAATCTCCTTCAGCTTGGTCCCTGAAGTTTGTGGGTCAGTCTTCATTGTCACAACAAGCATCAATAGTCTCTCATACCTGTTGATAACAAACTCCAACCTTAGCATCATAATCTCATGATTCTTGTTAAGTTGTTGCACATTGCTTGTAAGTGTTTCGATGTTACTACGCATTTCTCTCATTTGGATAGCCAAGTGGTGCAATGACGAGTTAACGGGATAAACGTGAACTTTGCTAGGAACTGAAAATCGATGAGCCATTGTGTACCTGCAAATTAATGCATTAATTAGGGTTAATTGCATGTAACTACTAAGGACTACGAATTAGATCAATTTTTTTAAATAAAAATAAAATAAATACTGAATATATAAAACAAGTTACCATCCGATTAGACAAGATGCAATGAGTGGAGAGTGCCCAAAATCTTTCAAAATCAATTGATGATATGTTTGTGATGGTTGCATTTTGCTAGTGTTTAAATAGATAGCTATAGGGGGATAGACACCAAAGGCCGCGATAATAATTGCATTTTGTTTAAAAAACCACGCCTATCCAATAAGCTTTGCCATAGTGCATTGAAATTGTTTATTTTGAGCTATGATAGATGCATGTTGCACTGATACACATAAAAAATTCAAATTCTGCACGCTACCCGCTTATTGAACGAAGTTTACCTTTCAACAAAATTTAGGGGTTGATTTGACCGTGGGTTATGAGTACTTGACTTAGTAATTTTGGTTTGAATTGCTTAGCAATATATATCTAATTAAAACTTAGAAATATATGTCTAATTAAAACTTAGTGTGTAAGCCATACATGTTACTAATGTGTAACTACGTAAAACTTCTACAATGTAGTGTGTAACTAATGATTTAAACTAAAAATTGAAAAGCTATTTGAAGACATAAATATATGGTTACTAGTATTACATAAAGATTGAAGAGACGCATATATTTGTTATTACATAAACGTTTGAGACATGCATATATTTTTTATTACATAAACGTTTGAGACATGCATATATTTGTACTAAGCTCTTAAATGTAGAACAAAAACTATAGTCAATTTTAAATATATGAATATGGTGAAGATTATAAAACGTAAGAGTAAGGTTTGTATAGATATTATACTAGGTGTCCATTATACCTTCGTTGACACATCAAGCAACAACATTAGTCACTTTTTTTAGTCTATTATTCATTCATTCATCAAACGAGGTAAAAAATACGAAGGAGGGGATAAAATGTGTTTACTTGACACTACAAGCAGTATTCTCCGGTGATTTAACACAGAGAGTGGAGAGACACACTATCAAGTCTTCCTACTCCTACTTTTGAAGATTTAACTCGATGCATGGTCAGTTAGTGGTTTGAGTAACTTTGACATTCCATTATTCATTTTAGCTAATAAATTATCGTCTATATTACAACTGTTCATTGACAAAGTCATTTCATATATTTCATAATCCATAATAATTAATTCTTATTATACTATAAATTAGTTACAATATTCATTAAAATTTACTCCATATTATCAGTTTTAGATTTTAAATAAATTAATTAAATTTAAATCATCACACCCTTTCTCACAAGTCACAATAATTAGTTAAAATATTAATTAGTAATTACTCCATTTTATCAGTTTTTGATTTTAAATTGAAACGACCTCGGTCAGTCGTTTCGGAAGTTAGGACTCTGATTGGCGTGCTGATAATTTTAAAATGTTCGTAAGGTCTATTAGGACTTGTCTGTAAAATTGAGCTAAATCGGACCTCGTTTGGTACGTATCGGAAGAAGATTTTAGTTTTTATTGTCGATAATTATTATAAAGAGATTTTCGAGCTCGATTTTGGCGAATGAACTCCGATTCGAAATCTGAAAACGCCTTTAGGTTCGTATGATTATTTGTGACTTTTGTAAACTTTCGAAAGTGAATTTTGAGGTTGTTCAGCTAGTTTCCGCTAATATGCCGAAAGTTAAATAATTTGACCTTTTTCCATTTAATTTGCATATTGAGTTTCGGGAGTCCGATTTCAGATCCGCCTTAGCAAGTGTGTTACATATATTTTGTACAAGTTGCTTGAGAAATTTGAAATCATTTCTAATTTCGTAGGGTTCCATTTTTAATTTAATCTTTGTTGCGAATTTTGTTTAAAAAAAAGAAGAAGAAAATAGAAATGACTTAGTTGGTTAGTAGGCTAAGGGATAATTATATCCCTTAGCTGCTGCACTTTTAACTGACAACAAACAGAAGCAGAACAAAAGAGAATACGCAGGAAAAAAAGTACCAGAAAATAAAAAAAGAGCCGAAAAAAGATAGAATTTTCAGCCCGAAACATTTAGGTAATGATCTTAATGCATTATTTTAGTTTATTACGTGTGTTTGAATATATTTTGACGGTAAAAATTGGGATATTAGACATCGTTTAATAAGTTCAATTAATAGTTTAAAGGATTAATTGGACCCTGATAATGGAATTGAGTATACATTCGTACTTAGTGAGTTGTGGGCAACATATAAATTTTATTTATTTAGAATTTGGTTATGTGATCTTAAACCCTATACATAGACCTGGCATGCGTATTGCTTATGCGAATAGGGTATCGGTTACCTAACCGGATCGCCCTAAGATATGAGGAATGAAGCATTTAGCCTAATTTGATATATTTTATGCTTATTGAATAAGTAAGATCGTTTGGCAATGAATCCAAAGGGCAACGCGGTTGTTGAGTAGCTTTGTAACAAGGTAAGTGTTTATATCCATTTCTTTGGAGGCCCTTGGCCTTGTGGATATTCTACCATGTGTTTCTTACGTGTGTAGCTGCCGATAGCCGTACTCATTACGTCTTAGCTTTGAATTTATATTGTATATTATATGTTATGCCTTGTTGTTGGTATTGCATTGAGCATATGAGCATTGCACTCTGGTTTTGAGAATTGCATATACTTCCTGGTATTCTATGAGAGTCCCAAGCCAGTGAGGGGTCATTATTGCATATACTTCCCGGTAATCGATGAGAGTCCCGAGCCGGTGAAGGGTCATTTTTGCATATAATTCCCGGTTGGCGATGAGAGTCCCGCGCCGGTGAAGGGTTATTATTGCATATACTTCCCGGTAATCGATGAGAGTCCCGAGCCGGTGAAGGGTCATCATTGCATATACTTCCCAGTAATCGCTGAGAGTCCCGAGCCGGTGAAGAGTCATTATTGCATATACTTTCCGGTAATTGATGAGTGTCCCGATCCGGTGAAGGGTCATCATTGCATATACCTCCCGGTAATCGATGAGAGTCCCAAGCCGGTGAAGGGTCATTGTTGCATATATCTCCTGGCAAACGATGAGAGTCCCGCGCCGGAGATGGGTATCAGGCACATGTGACTACATTGCATCATACCGCATTCATCCCATTTCATTGCACCGCATACTGACTATTGTGTGACTATTGTGTTGTGTTTTGTGTATGCGGAATGTATACCATGTTGTGGACATATTTTAGTTGCCTATATGTTTCTGGCTATTTTGTGCCCCTAATTGATTTATATGCTTTAAAATATAGATCGGGTTGCACGTAAGTACATTATGAATATATGGATCGGGTTGCACGCCACAACAGTATAAATATATAGATCGGGTTGTATGCCGCGACAGTATGAATATATGGATCGAGTTGTACGCCGCGACAGGATGTATTTCTGACTGTTGATATGTTCGGGAAACCTATATGTTCTGGCTATCTTATGTTCCTAGTTGTTAATGAGTTTATGATTCCACACTTGTTTCCAGTTATTATCTGGCTCTGCCTTTTTATAATTTAAATAAGAGGAATTTGGTTTATCTGCTTCTCTTCTCCCTAGCTAGCTATCCTATTCTTTGAGGTGGCTAGTCTGTCCCACTTATTGAGTCCTTTTGACTCACCCTTGTTTATTTTTTTTCTTGTCTATTTATTTCGTTCCGGCAGGTTAGCTCCAGGATTTAGTTCGCCACGTTGTTCAGGAGCGAAGATGACTTCAGCTGTCAGGGTGAGCCAGCTTTTATTCCGGATAGTCACCAGTTTATTGTCGAATCATTGCTATTTGACTCGGACCTGTTCTAAAAAAGTCAAGATATTTCGAATTGTTTGTTGACACGGACAAAGTCAGGGAAAAGAAAATGAAGAAGTTGCATGAGCGAGAAAATTTCTAAGCAAAATGAGAAGTATCAAGCTCAAGCTAACAAGCATCGCAAGTTTTCTGAGTTCAAAGAAGGTGATCTGGTGTAGGTTCATCTTCGAAAGGAGCGTTTCCCGCGAGGACATTCCTATTTATTCAATCTTTATGCTTGGCAAACGGGCCTCTACTTGAGCCTCCAAGGATAAAGGTACATGAACAGCCATTTGATCTCCTTTGCAAGTTATAGGAGAATTGTGCCACATCAAGAAGCCTAGCCCAATCCCGCTGGTTTGCACTCACAAAGTGCCTCAAGTAAGACTCAAGTATGGCATTTACCCTCTCGGTTTGGCTATTACTTTAGTTGCACTTTGCTCCCTTCAGGAGGTATCTGTCTTCTTTCGTACTCTTAGATGTCTAGGCTGGATAGTCCTAAACATAGTATGTTGGATAGTCAGCTGTAATTTCTTTTGTACAACTTAGAGGTATCATTACGTCTGTGCGTTTTCTAAGTCTTGTTCTTATTTATGAATTGAATTATATTTATTTTCCTAATTTAATTGGTAAGAGTTCGCCCGATGGTTCTAGGGGAAGATATCAGGTGCCCACACGGCCTAGCCGGATTCCGGGTTGTGTCATAAATAATTAAATTAAATTTTAATCTCACACCCCTTCAGCACAAGTCACAGTAGTTAATTAAAACAATAAATTACTCCCTCCGTCCCAATTTATGTGGCATCATTTGACCGGGCACAGAGTTTAAGAAAATAGAGGTTGACCTTGTTAAGTATCAATTTTACCATTGAAAAAGTAAGAGAGAGAAGATTTGAGTAATAAAAAAATTGTTGGTAGGTTTAAAAGTATGTAGGGTCCAGCAAGGGTAAAATAGAGATGATGCATTAAATAATTGTCAAATAAGGAAAGGTGCCACTTATTTTGGGACAAACAAAAAAGAAAATGGTGCCACATAAATTGGGGACGGAGGGAGTAATAACTACTCTATATTATCAGTTTTAGATTTTAAATAAATTAATTAAATTTAATTCATCACACCCCTCTCTCATAAGTCACAACAATTGACACACCCATTGAGCTGATGGTAAGCCAAAGGGCACCACTTACTGCCACCCCTTCCCCCCTCCCTCCTATATAAATACAAACCTGTGTGGTTATAATTATATATCAAAGGAAAATTTATTTTTCAGAGCAGCGTTCTTTCATTCACCAAGTACAAGGTACATTCTTTCTTTTTTTATTTAGTTTCCATTTATTATCTAGAACGTTTAGTTTTATATAGGTATAATTTTATATTTTATTTACGTAGATGACAAACAATCAACGATGGAACGATCCATGGGATAAGGACTATGCCGTTCGCAACCTCCCCCCCCCCCCCAACAAAGGAATGAAAGGCCGACAGACATCTACTACGAAGTTATTGATGCTAGAGAAAACAGTCAAGCAACTATGAGAATCGAGGAAGAGATACTGGGAAGAATTATAGAAATTGAAAGCAAACTTGACATGCTTGAGAGGTTATTAAAGTCAGCCCTGAAAGGAATCAGCGTCAAAACTGAAGATTATCCACCCCTCCTAATTCCCCCGATGTTTAAGTTAGTTTATTATAATTATGTCACTTTTGTTTAATTTTATGTTTGTAAGGATGGTATGTTGTGAACAAAGCCAGCATTATGGTACTTTGTTTAAGTTAATCTTTGTAAAGATGATATACTGTGAACTAAGCCAGCATTTTTAGTTAATTAATTTAGTATAATTGTGGATCTTTTGTTTAATTTCATGTGTATAATTAAGCATATTTTCTTCTGTTTATTTTCTTCATGTTTATAACTAACACATCAATTAAAATAGGAAGGAGGCAAAGTCACCATTAAATCTCACCCACTGCTAAGCTTGACGTTGATATGTGGATAGTTCTAAGTTCCGTTTTAAATTTAGTCCTACAATTTACCTCCTTTTTTTGTTACAAAAAGTGATTTATTGGATATTAGACATAAGAAAAATGTTATATATTATGAAAATGGATCACGTAAAAAAAGGATATGTACATTCAAATCCTACCTTATTAAAAAGAAGGCAACATAATAGACAAGTTCATTTGCATACAATAAAAAAACTATTACCTAATTGACAAATTCATTTACAAGTTCACTTGCATACTAATATTTTAAATTATTTTAATAATTAAGTACTTTTTTATTTATGTTAACTTATTTTCAATTTCTTCTATATGTAAGATATATTACGTGACTTATCTAAATATATACTAGTTTGGATTTTTTTTATTCATTTGCATACTAATATTTTGAATTATTTAAATAATTAAGTACTTTTTGTATTATGTTACCTTATTTCCAATTTTTCTATACGTAAAATATATTACGTGACCTATCTAAACATATAGTTTGGATTTTTATCTTTTTTCACAGGCTAGTGACTTTTTATTAAAGAGTTAAATACATTGATTCTACTCCCACCGCCCGGTCTATAAACCCCCTACCCTCCCACAAAATTTCCACGGATGCTTTATAAAAATGAGAATATATCGAGTCATCTCCATATATAACCTACATACTAAAAACTTCCAATCCTTAAACATTTCAAACATGTCTGCTAGAGCTAGAACCGTCGTTGAAATCCTTGGTAATATTTCTCATCAGTGCTTTGTTCTTAGGAACATTGTGGATGAAACTATGGAACTCCTCATGGATCACATTCAACTTGCTGAGAATGAAACCCGTAGGATCAAGAGGATGTTGCGTAACATTCTTCTCTACCTCGGCAATGCGGACGAGTTCAACACCCCCTAGATCCTCTGCACTAAGCTTGGACTGGATTTAGGGTTTATTTCAAGTTTTTTTGATGTTGTGTTAATGTTTATTTCTTGTATGATTGATGCTAAGTTTATGGTTTATTTCATGTTATGGTTGTTCAATGATCTTTTGTGGCTTTGTAAGAGCTTTTTAGGGAAACCCTCAACAAACTGAACGCAGAAGTCTTGAACAAATGGATAGGCTTCAAACTAATAAGGATCTTGATTACGTAATGAGGATCATATTGAATGACATCCCATGACCACTATCTATGACATGTTTATGGATCTGCCCGAGCCGACCTCAGCAGTCATTGAAATCTCTAATGACACTGCCTCTCGTAATGCGTCCAATGTCTCTAAGTACAAGCCTAAATCAGTTGCCGACGGACCTGGTGGCTCCTCTGATTAGTTTGCTTAACAAAGATCTCTCCATGATCGTGTTTAAGCTGGTGTCCCATGCATGTTTTGTTATAGCTAGTTGTTTGTGTTTCTGTTTGTTTAAGTTAAATGTGTCCCTATGCATGTTTGTTTACGTAGAAGTAAGTCTTTGTTTGCTAGTCCTTGAAGATGTTATTGAAACGACCTCGGTCAGTCGTTCGGAAGTTAGGACTCCGATTGGCGTGTCGATAATTTTAAAATATTCGTAATGTCCATTAGGACCTGTCTGTAAAATTTGAGCTAAATCAGACCTCGTTTGGTAGGCATCGGAAGAAGGTTTCAGTTTTTATTGTCGATAAATATTAAAAAGAGATTTTCGAGCTCGGTTTTGGCGAATGAACTCCGATTCGAATCCAAAAGCGCCATTAGGTTCGTATGGTTATTTGTGAATTTTGTAAACTTTCGAAAGTGAATTTCGCCGTTGTTCGGCTAGTTTCCGCTAAAATGCGAAAAGTTAAATAATTTGACTTTTTTCATTTAAATTCGCATCTTGAGTTTCGAGAGTCCGATTTGAGATCCGCCTTCATGAGTATGTTACATATATTTTGTATAACCTGTATGCAAAAGTTTGAATTATTTCGAATATCGTAGGGTACTGTTTTAATTTTCGTCGCGAAAAAAAATAAAAAAAATGGAAAAGAAAGGACAAAAGTGAAAAGGCGGTTAAATTCCTTAGCCTAACTTTTTGAGCGGAAATCAACAGAAACGTGAGAGGAGAAGCAGAAACATGAAAATATGGAAAAAAAAAGGCCAGAAAAATGAAAGAGGAGCCGGGAAAATAATAGAATTTTACCCCAAAATATTCAGGTAATGATCTTAGGGGTCGTTCGGTTTGACAGCATAAAGATTAATACCCGTATAAAATTCAGCGTTAATTTAGCGCAGCGTTCGGTTGGTTTTTGTGGAATTTTAATATCCGCATAAAATTAGTGTAACGTTTGGTTGCGTTTTTGTGTATTCCCGCATTATTAATACCCGCATTATTAATGCGGGAATCTATGTATTATTTTATGCAGGTAGAAGGTGGTATTAATAATGTGGTATTAATAATGCAGTTATTAAAATTTAAAATGACAAAATTAACCCTCATAATAATAAGGATATTTTAAATTTTATTTAAGGAGTAAATAAATATTTTAAATAATAATATTGTTTGTTAATTTGTAATATCAGTGATTCAACAAATAATCCCTACGTTATATATATGCATGACTAATACCCATATTATTAACCCCACATAACTAATACCCGCATTATCAATACCCACATTATTAATACACACATTATTAAATACCTACATTACTAATACCCGCATAAAATACAAGCCTAACCGAACGACCCCTTAATGCATTATTTGAGTTTATACGTGTGTTTGAATATGTTTTAACGGTAAAACTTGTAATATTATACATCATTTTAATAAGTTCAATTAATAGTTTAAAGGGTCAAATGGACCACCAATAATGGAATTGATTATATATTCGTACTCAGTGAGTTATGGGCAACATATAAATGTAATTTATTTAGGATTTGGTTAGGTGACCATAAACCCTGTACATAGGCCCTGGCCTGCGTATTGCGTATGCGAATAGGGTATCAGGTTCCTACCTGGATTGCCCTAAGATGTGAAGAATGAAGCCTTTAGCTTAATTTGATATATTTTTCTGCTTATTGAATAGAGTGGGATCGTTTGGCAATGAAAGCAAAGGATAAAGCGGTTGTTGATTAGCAATGCCAACTTTTTGAAAGAGGTAAGTGTTTATATCCATTTCTTTGGGAGGCACCTGGCCTCGTGGATTTTCTACCACGGATTTCTTACGTGTGTAATTGTCGATAGGCGTACTTATTACGCCTTAGTTTTGAATTTACATTGTATATTATATGTTATACCATGTTGTTAGTATTGCATTGAGCATATAAGCATTGCACTCTGGTTTTGAGCATTGCATATACTTCCCGGTAATCGATGAGAGTCCCGAGCCGGTGAAGGGTCATTATTGCATATACTTCCCAGTTGGCGATGAGAGTCCCGCGCTGTTGAAGGGTCATTATTGCATATACTTCCCGGTTGGCGACGAGAGTCCTGCACCGGTGAAGGGTCATTATTGCATATACTTCCCGGTAATTCGATGAGAGTCCTGAGCCGGTGAAGGGTCATCATTACATATACTTCCCGATAATCGATGAGAGTCCCGAGCCGGTGAAGGGTCATCTTTGGATATATCTCCTGGTAGACGATGAGAGTCCCGCGCCGGAGATAGGTATCAGGCATATGTGATTGCATTGCATTGTACCGCATTCATCCCATCTCATTGCACCGCATACTGACTACTGTGTGTATTGTGATGTGTTTCATGTATGCGGTATGTACACTATGTCGTGGACATATCTCAGTTTACCTATATATTTCTGGCTCGTATTCTGGGCTGCGGGGATCGGGTTGCACGCCGCAGCGGTATAAATATATGGACCGGGTTGCACGTCGCAGCGGTATAAATATATGGATCGGGTTGCACGCTGCAACAGGATGAATATATGGATCGGGTTGCACGCCGCAACAGGATGTATTTCTGATTGTTGATGTGTTCGGGATACCTATATGTTCTGGCTATCTTACATTCCTGGTTGTTGATGAGTTTGTGATTCCATATGTGTTTTTAGTTATTATCTGGCTCTGCCTTTTCATAATTTAAATAAGAGGAATTTAGTTTATCTGTTTCTTTTCTCCTTGGCTAGCTATCTTATTCTTTGAGGTGGCTAGTCTTCCCCACTTATTGAGTTCTTCTGACTCACCCTTGTTTGTTGTTTGTTTTTTTCTATCTATTTTGTTTCGTCAGGTTCGCTCTAGGATTGAGTTCGCCACGTTGTGAAGGAGCGAAGACGACTTCAGCTATCAGGGTGAGCCAACTTTTATTCCGGATGGCCACCATTTTATTGTTCATTATTTCAGTTGTATTTTGCTCCCTATAGGAGGTGTCTGTCTTCTTTTGTACTCTTAGATATTTAGTCTGGATAGCTCTAAACCTAGTATGTTGGGTAGTCAGCTATAATTTCTTTTGTACAGCCTAGAGGTATCAGTATATTTGTGTTCTTTTTTTTCGTCTTGTCCTTATTCAGGAATTGTTATATCTATTTTCCTAATTTAATTGGTAAGGGTTCGCCCGACGGGTCTAGGGAAGGATGTCGGGTGCCCGCACGGCCTAACCGGATTTCGGGTCGTGTCAGTTGGTATCAGAGCCCGGTTTAGAGTCTATCCAGACTAAGACAGTGTCTAGTAGAGTCTCGCTGATAGGTACGTAGACGTCCGTACTTATCTACGAGAGGCTATGATGACATTTAGGAAGTTTCACTTTCTTCATTTCTGATCGTGCGTCGTTCTAGGATGAAAAAGTATTTTCGTTAATTCCTTCGTGGTAATTGTGAACCCTCGTGCGATAAATCAGAAAACGGTATGAGTTTAAGACAAAGCAGTCTAGCCTGGGGTTAGCACTGACGAAGCCTCGAATGTTTTGATCGTGCTGACGATCTAGTTACGGAGGTCTCAGTTGTACGATCTCGTGATGGGCAAGGGAGCAGGGCCTTGTGGTTCCCTTAATTCTCTATGATGCTTTTATGAGAATCTTGGCGACGCAGATACCACAAGAACCTATTATCCGCTAGGCAGCTTATCAGGTTGCCGTAGATGCAGATGTTCAGTCTCAGGGAGCTTCTATTCCAGTTCTTAATATTGCCGCAGTAAAGTATGTTGCGGAGGCAGCATGTGTTGTTCCTCTGGTTATTCTTGCTGGTTAGCTAGCCCGAGTAATGGCTCGGTCCGAGCATCTGAAAAGGCTGCATTATTTTACCCAATTGAACCTTCCGATATTCTTAAGCCATGCATCAGATAATCCTTGCGTAAAATTTTAAAATACAATGATGTCAGCATATCCTTCAGGCTCTTGATTATATCGAGCGGTATGATGTTAATTATTCTGCTTTCCAGTTTCAAGGTCCAGCCCTGGATTGGTGGACCGCTCTCTTATTAGCTAACTTGGTTCGGTTTTTCTTCTAGATTCGTGGAAAAGTTCCTTTCGAGTAGCGAGCGAGCTGAAAAGTGTTGCCAGTGTGAGTGGATTGGACAGGGTAGCCTGTCAGTTAGCCTGTTGGTGTTTCAGAATATGAGATTGAATTCTATAAAGTGGCTGAATATGCATTTGAACTAGTCTATGAGCCTTTTGAATGATTCAAAGATTTATTGATGACCTTTCTCTTTCCTTGAGATCCCAGATGGCTCGAAAAATTGAGGTTGTGACTTTATTTGATGTCGTTGTTGATATTGCTCAGAGATATTAGACATACCATAAGTTAGAGCGAGAAGAGTTAGAGCGGGAGAGAAAGAGATCTCGTGGCCCTAGTGGGCAACCATGGTACCTCATTTGGAGGTAAGAGTTCTGATTATTTTGGGAGGTCACCTTCCAGGTTATCTCAGTTTGTGTCACGTGATTCTTAGAGTGCGCAAGTAGCTCGTCAAGATCAGATTCAGTCTTTTCTTTACAGCTATCAACAATCTTTCCAGCTTTTATTTTTCAGTGAAAAGGTGTTATCATTGTCGTGAGTCTGATTATCCTTTGAGGAGTTTTCCTGCTATCATTGTTGTGAGTCTGGCTATCCTTTGAGGAGTTTTCCCTTACTCCGACAATTTAGCAGTCGTCTTTTCTCTCGTCATCAGGTATCTGCGCAGTCGTAGAGGATTTCATTTAGATCTCAATCAGCAAAAGAAATGCCACCATCCAATAGAGGTGGAGAGCGTGGTGGTTGTGGTTCTTATGGGAGTGATTATCAGGGTAGTGGCTCAGCTCAGCTGTAGAGGCAGTTCTATGAACTACTTGTCTCGCGGGATACTGAGGTATCCGATATAGTAGACCCTGAGATTTCTTCTTTTCTTAAATGTGAGTAAGATTTGATTCTTTTGATCGATTTGGAAATGGTTTGTCATATCATGTTTCTATGGTTTCTATTAAGAATCGATTGCGATAGAGGGATGAGCATCTAGTATGATTTATTCAGGGTATTTGTGTGACCCTACTATTTTATCTGGCCTAAATATGAGAGATTTTACAGTGAGTGTCGGTATTGTCTGCTTGGCATCTTATCGTGCTAGCTTCTATTATTAAGTCAAATTAGTTTACCTCTTTCCTCGAAATTCAATGTTGGTAGGATAATGGGATCCTAATTTGTCACCATCAGAAAGTATTATCGTTTCTTCCGGTATAAAGTGATTAGTAAGTAATATTCGATCTACGTATCTCCTCATGGTTCGAGGGGCTAGTAGAGTCATGTTATTTTATGAGCTTGTCTTAGTTATAAAAGGGTTTCTGGTAAATCGTCAGAGTTTTCTTCTTATTGGGAGGTCAAATTGGCATTGATGTTGTTCCATAAAGCTCATTTAATATTTGTTTCTTTAATTGCGATTCTTTGGCTAGCCTGACTCGGAAATAGTCTAGCTCTGGTAGCCAAGCAAATAAGAAGATGAGCTTCTTGAAGCTCTAATTATTTCTATCCTCGGTCTATTTCCATCTTTTCTTTGTTCGTTACTGGTGAACTTAAGCGGTCAGTAACCTATTGTGATGTTCCCTGTATTGAGCCAGAGTGCATGTCAAGGTGGCCGGATAAACACATTATTGTGTTTCAATGCTACTAAGGGTAATAGAGGCGTCATTTGACCTTCGATTTGAGTTATCGAGCGGTGGTGCTTATTGTAAAGGTTTGAGAGTAGTGAACTCGAGAGTTGCAGCTGTTTGGCAACTCGATAGGGTAATTTGGTAGCTCAAAGCCGCATTCTGTTTTAGCTAAGTTTTCCTTAATCCAGTAGACCCTGCGAGGATGCCTATTACTATTCAACTTACCTGTATGAGTTGAAGCTCTAAGTGGAGGAGTCTTCCTCCAACACTGATTATAAATATTGAATCTCTAAGGCGTTGATACCACTTTTGTCACGACCCAACCTAGGGCCACCATAGAAACCTACAATGAGTGTCGATCATTGCTAAACCCACTATTAATCTATTAATGCTAGAGATAAGCTGGCAACCTGATCATATATACGTACCTATCTGCTGAAAGCATAAAGTCTGGAAAGATGACACGACTTTAACTTGCTGGCAATTAGAACAGTGAGCCAAAAATTCTGCTATGCCACACTTCATTCCGTCCCACCAATAAATCTGCTTAAGATCATGGTACATCTTAGTCGAACCTGGATGAACAGTATATTTTGGAATAATGTGCCTCTATCATAATCTGTCCACGTAAATTTGTAACATCAGGGACTCAAAGTCTATCTTTATACGTGAGAACACCGTCAGTAGTAATCCTGTATGGTAATTCCGATTTTCTTCTGGCTATCTATCTGTATTCAACTAGAACTGGATCCTCATACTGACGCTGTTTTACTTTATGAAAATTTAGAGTTAAAAGGTCTAGTGCAGCTTATCGTTCATCCATCATTGGCATATCTCTTCACACCTCAACCCTTTGAGAAGTTACTTTAGCGTTGTAAGTGCACATGTAATCAACTTTGTTGCTGGTATTCTGCCTCAGCTCATGGTCCAACTACATGTCTCTTTTATTTTTACTTTTCAAAGTCATAATATTTCCAATTCAAAGACAATACCCTGAAGCAGATGTTTAGTCTAAAGATCATTCCTGGTTTGCATCATACTATCCAGTAGTATTTACGTGATCCTTACCCTTATATGATAGACCCTGTTCAGATGAACCTTTGACACACATTAGGATATGAGTAACTACATTCTCACAAGAAGCTTGCGGAACAATTCTAACATCAACTGAGATGTTGCATAGTGCGTTCGTAAAAATAATACAGCTTGCATCAAATCTTCTATAGTGTGTAGTGACAAGGTACTTCAAAAGCTCCCCCTATTGCATCAAGTGTGAGCTAATTCTTAGTTCCATCGACCTGTTATATATCGAAAGGTATATCGAAGAGGTAATTATCGGCTGAATCATGTTAACCCATTGAAAGTTTCGTGTATCTTTGCTTCGAAAATGTAGAACTCTCTTCTCGTAATCGAGGAAGGATCAGCTTAGTCAGAATAAGCTGTGCAATGGTATTATCATATTATCAAGATATATTTTGTTCCAAAAGTTCTGTATGCGTGTTATAATTCTGATCCTTTAATCAGGAAATAAAGCCCATGAAGTAGCTCATGAAGGTCGTGCAAGTTCTCTTATTATTTGTGCGAATTTTCTTTAGACTTAGGCTCGTTCGAGGACGAACGAGAGTTTAAGTGGAGGAGAATGAAACGACCTCGGTCAGTCGTTTCGGAAGTTAGGACTCCGATTGGCATACTGATAATTTTAAAATATTCGTAATGTCCATTAGGACCTGTATGTAAAATTTGAGCTAAATCAGACCTCGTTTGGTAGGTATCGGAAGAAGGTTTCAGTTTTTATTGTCGATAAATATTAAAAAGAGATTTTCGAGCTCGGTTTTGGCGAATGAACTCCGATTCGAAATCCGAAAGCGCCATTAGGTTCGTATGATTATTTGTGAATTTTGTAAACTTTCGAAAGTGAATTTCGCCGTTGTTCGGCTAGTTTCCGCTAAAATGCCGAAAGTTAAATAATTTGACTTTTTTTCATTTAAATTCGCATCTTGAGTTTCGAGAGTCCGATTTGAGATCCGCCTTCGTGAGTATGTTACATATATTTTATATAACCTGTATGCAAAAGTTTGAATTATTTCGAATATCGTAGGGTATCGTTTTAATTTTCGTCGCGAAAAAAAAATTAAAAAAAATGGAAAAGAAAGGACAAAAGTGAAAGGCGGTTAAATTCCTTAGCCTAACTTTTTGAGCGGAAATCAACAGAAACGTGAGAGGAGAAGCAGAAACATGAAAATATGGAAGAAAAAAAAGGCCAGAAAAATGAAAGAGGAGCCGGGAAAATAATAGAATTTTTACCCCAAAATATTCAGGTAATGATCTTAGGGGTCGTTCGGTTGACAGCATTAAAGATTAATACCCGTATAAAATTTAGCGTTAATTTAGCACAGCGTTCGGTTGGTTTTTGTGGAATTTTAATATCCGCATAAATTTAGTGTAACGTTTGGTTGCGTTTTTGTGTATTCCGCATTATTAATGCGGGAATCTATGTATTATTTTATGCAGAGTAGAAGGTGGTATTAATAATGTGGTATTAATAATGCAGTTATTAAAATTTAAAATGACAAAATTAACCCTCATAATAATAAGGATATTTTAAAATTTTATTTAAGGAGTAAATAAATATTTTAAATAATAATATTGTTTGTTAATTTGTAATATATCAGTGATTCAACAAATAATCCCTACGTTATAATATATGCATGACTAATACCCATATTATTAAACCCCACATAACTAATACCCGCATTATCAATACCCACATTATTAATACACACATTATTAATACCTACATTACTAATACCCGCATAAAATACAAGCCTAACCGAACGACCCCTTAATGCATTATTTGAGTTTATTACGTGTGTTTGAATATGTTTTAACGGTAAAACTTGTAATATTATACATCATTTTAATAAGTTCAATTAATACTTTAAAGGGTCAAATGGACCCCAATAATGGAATTGATTATATATTCGTACTCAGTGAGTTATGGCAATATATAAATGTAATTTATTTAGGATTTGGTTAGGTGACCATAAACCCTGCACATAGGCCTGACCTACGTATTGCGTATGCGAATAGGATATCAGGTTCCTACCCGGATTGCCCTAAGATGTGAGGAATGAAGCCTTTAGCCTAATTTGATATATTTTTCTACTTATTGAATAGAGTGAGATCGTTTGGCAATGAAACCAAAGGATAAAGCGGTTGTTAATTAGCAATGCCAACTTTTTGAAAGAGGTAAGTGTTTATATCCATTTCTTTGGAGGCACCTGGCCTCGTGGATTTTCTACCACGTGTCCCTTACGTGCGTAGCTGCCGATAGGCGTAATCATTACGCCTTAGCTTTGAATTTACATTGTATATTATATGTTATGCCCTGTTGTTGGTATTGCATTGAGCATATGAGCATTGCACTTTAGTTTTGAGCATTGCATATACTTCCCGGTAATCGATGAGAGTCCCGAGCTGGTGAATGGTCATTATTGCACATATTTCCCGGTTGGCGATGAGAGTCCCGCGCCGGTGAAGGGTCATTACTGCATATACTTCCCGGTTGGTGACGAGAGTCCTGCACCGGTGAAGGGTCATTATTGCATATACTTCTCGGTAATCGATGAGAGTCCCGAGCCGGTAAAGGGTCATCATTACATATACTTCCTGGTAATCGATGAGAGTCCTGAGCCGGTGAAGGGTCATCTTTGCATATATCTCCTGGTAGACGATGAGAGTCCCGCGCCGGAGATAGGTATCAGGCATATGTGACTGCATTGCATTGTACCGCATTCATCTCATCTCATATACTGACTATTGTGTGTATTGTGTTGTGTTTTATGTATGCGGTATGTACACTATGTCGTGGACATATCTCAGTTTACCTATATATTTCTGGCTCGTATTCTGGGTTGCAGGGATCGGGTTGCACGCCGCAGCGGTATAAATATATGGATCGGGTTGCACGTCGCAGCGGTATAAATATATGGATCGGGTTGTACGCCGCAACAGGATGAATATATGGATCGGGTTGCATGCCGCAACGAGATGTATTTCTGAGTGTTGATGTTTTCGGGATACCTATATGTTCTGGATATCTTACGTTCCTGGTTGTTGATGAGTTTGTGATTTCATACGTGTTTCTAGTTATTATCTGGTTCTACCTTTTTATAATTTAAATAAGAGGAATTTAGTTTATCTGTTTCTTTTCTCCCTGGCTAGCTATCCTATTCTTTGAGGTGGCTAGTCTGCCCCACTTATTGAGTTCTTTTGACTCACCCTTTTTTGTTGTTTGTTTTTGTCTATATATTTCGTTTCGGCAGGTTCGTTCCAGGATTGAGTTCGCCACGTTGTGAAGGAGCGAAGACGACTTCAGCTGTCAGGGTGTGCTAGCCTTTATTCCGGATGGCCACCAGTTTATTGGTCATTATTTCAGTTGTATTTTGCTCCCTTCAGGAGGTATCTGTCTTCTTTTGTACTCTTAGATGTCTAGTCTGGATAGCCCTAAATCTAGTATGTTGGGTAGGCAGCTATAATTTCTTTTGTACAGCCTAGAGGTATCAGTATGTTTGTGTTCTTTTTTTTTTTTTAGTCTTATCCTTATTCAGGAATTGTTATATTTATTTTCCTAATTTAATTGGTAAGGGTTCGCCCGACGGGTCTAGGGAAGGATGTCGGGTGCCCGCACGGCCTAACCGGATTTCAGGTCGTGTCAGTTGTGAAGTTGTAGGTTTTCGTGGTTGCTATACATGTGGAGGGCTTTTGTTGTTGTAATGAAATATGTTATCTTTATTATGAACTTTCAATTGAAGATTTTCTAGCAATCCAAACCTAAAATAGTTGTAAAAGAGCCGGATAATACAAAAAAAAGCCGGATAATACGACTATATACTGAATAGCTGAAGAAATCATTAAAAATATATTATATTTGACTTTAAATCCGACAACCAATTTGTGTTCAAATGACAACAAGCATATCTTTGAGGATCACCTTCAAATCTTTCCATGTATCATCATACTTATCCCAATTCTACAAGACAAATCGGGTAAATAATCTTGCATAGCGTAGTCTATTCTTCTTCATTGTCATTATTACATTGTGTTTTGGCGCATCAATGAATAGTCATTTTTCTTCTTTTCTTTTTTGACAAGATGACCATGTATTATCCATTTCCAATTGTTACTTCACAGCATATCTTCAATGGTCCTATATGTTCTTAAAAGCTATATAAACTAAGTAGATGATTGAATACAGTGACAAGTCTTTTATTGTCAAATTTATAAATTGAATTCTAGACTATATCTTTTATAAAACATATCTTACTTCCAGTTTCTTCATAAATACAACCATGGCCTTAGACATTTAATATTTATAAAATTAAATATTTGTCTAAGGTGCAAATAAATAACATGGACTTATAGTAGTTAAACATAGATGAGACAATAGATTCAACATAAGTCACACATGCAGTCAACATAGATGGAAACATAGATGAAGAAGAAAGTTATTCAACTGACCATACATCAAACAAAATACACATTAAGCGACCATAGATGATCAATAACTTAGGAATAAACCCCCTAATTAAAGTCTTAATACTACACAACTAAAAACACATAGATGAACATATATAGCCCAAATACTATGTCTGGCCCTAACATCTAATCAATTGAAACCAGATGAGCAAGGGTTCTATAACTATCATCATCAAACCCTGGTGGAAAAGAAGAATCATCACTTGAACTTGATAAATCTGTGAATAATTCATCATCAGAATCATAAGCAACATTTGGAGGGTTTCCTATTATGTGAACTCTACAACAAAAATGACCTTCTACAGGATCCATGATCTGAAAATAAAGTTTCTTGCCACTACTCAAATTGTTGGCCCTTACAAATTTTATCCAACCACTGCCTAGCCTTTTACGCCCTTTAAGTATAATTAATCGTATCTCATGTATATCTTCCCCACATAAAACAAGTGCACCAACTGATTCATCAAGAAAAAGATGGAGTATATATTTTGAAAGATTTATCAACAAAAAAATTAAAAAATAACATATTAGAAGCTATGGGTAATTCAAACACATGAAAAGGTTATGGAGCGATAATACCAAATCATCCATAGTAACATAAAATTTGCTTAACTTTATTTTAAAGGTCTCACGTCCATGAGTGCTAGATAATACTTAGAAGAGCTGAAGTCAAATGATATTTTTTAGAAAAAGAGTTATAATGGAGAAAGGTGTAGATTTTTGACAAAAAAAAGGAGAACCGTTATGTCTATTTTATTAGTATGTTTCTTTGAATGACATAATCTTTTCCTTAAAAGAAGTGATATTAGGGTTTTGGTTAGATAGTTTGTATAAAATTAAAGAGGGCGTGGAGAATAGCAGATGTTGCTATTCCAGCAAAGTGGTGAAAATTTAGTATTATGAGTTGGGGGTCCGAGGTTCGAGTCTACATAGGCAATTTTTTTGGGGACACCTAACAGTAGATGCTTTATTGTGTATTCAAGTCTTAATATAAGGTAATTAATTAAATTAAAGTGCTCAAATCTCAACTTAATCTAAAATATATCCAAATTTTCATATAAATTTTTTGTATATGTTACTTTAATATATAAAATATTCCTTAAATATACTATACCAGTTATCTTTTATAAAGGACTTAAATTGCAGAGTTGGGAAAAAAATAGCGGATAATAGATTCGAACCCCCGACCTTAAGCTTACTACCATGACCAATTGCCACGTTGCTGGAATAGGATCATTTGTTGTAACTTCCCACCTTAACGTTTTTCTATATTTTACTATATAGCGTAGTGAACGTTTTCAAATGGCAACTCTTCATCTTATAGCGGATTGAATGTTTTCAAATTGCAACACTTCACAAATAGATGCTTTAGTGTAATGATTCACCATTCCACAAACTTCCTATAAATTCACAACCAATTAGGATAGACAAATAGATAATCACAAACATTTATTTACCTATTGAACACAAAAAAAATGTATAGTATACCTTCCAACCAATACCATTATCCAACAAACAACCGTCCTGCATGGGAACCTAGATGGGAGATGGCAATTATGCGAATGGATTTCAGAGAATCAACGGAAGAACTTCGTAGCAAATTATGTCGGTTATCGATAAAGTATGAGCAACACATCAGGGAGCATGAGCAACAACTCAATGAGAATAACAAAACACTAAGAAAAATCAAGAACATGGTTGCGCCATGCATACGCCAAGAATAAAGCGGATGAAATGTGTAGTTTAGTATCTTTAATTTAGTTAACTATCTTTCAATATTTTCGTTTAAATTTAGTTTAGTATTCAATATTTTTTGTTTCCTATCTCTATATATTATGTATTAAAAATGGTATAATTATAAAATGTATTCATTGGAAATGTTATAAGTGTTTTATTTTATGTTATCATTCCTTTGATTTGAGATTCATTTCTAGCAAATATTTGTTGGGGTTTTATGAATAGTTGTGAATAAAAAAGGCACCATTAGCACCTCTTTGTTGAAAAGGTTTCACACATTTTCTTTACACCAATCCTTGGTCTATAAATAGTGAGACACTTCCTTATTTTTTGATACAGACACAACAAAATATTTCTCCTTTCTTCTAGAGTCGTGTGATTTACTACCGAATTTGAGTTTGTTGTTTACTGTGATTTGAATTACCGCTATCACAGTAAGGTAATTTCGTTCTATCCTAGGAGAAATTAATCCACAACCTTGGGTAACTGTGAGGGGATTAGATTTCTTAAGGACAGACAGTGTATACTGTTGGCTCGGAATTTCCTACTTATCTCTTTCTGGTTTTCAGTTTATGTCCGAAAGTGCAGAATCTAACAGTCTTAAGAAATATAATCTATATTTTGGTCTGCTAATCGATAATAGACTATTTGTGGAGATTAAAAATCTGAAAAGATATTTTATTCCTAGTCCGGTTTGAAAATTAAAAACTTTACCGTTGTGCTAAATCGGTTTGAAGATTAAACACTTCACCGATTTATTATTATAGGACTGTGTCATATTCCAATAAAGAAAATTGGCGAAGTATACTAGAGAAGTAAAATTCGACGTAACTCCATGTTAATGGCAAAGCCCGAATCCAGATTGAAACTTATAGAAGCGTCTGAAAATTGCAAGAGTTGGATTTGCCAAATAGTTGCGCACTGATCATGGCCTTGGAAGGCAGAAAGGAATGTCTATGTGTAGTAGAAGAATGATGAAGTATTTACTCACAAATAATAAAGCCATTAATACCATATATTCTCATGGTTGGCATCATTCTGGTCTATTTCCATGGATGTAATGATTGTGTCTATGTGATGACCTATGGAGAAGGATAATGAAAATACCTTATATAATTCAAAGATAGTTCTCAAATTAATGGGACTTGTTGTGCTATGATAATTGGAAAATGATCCACAGTACGTATGAGCGTCAAGGGTGATTCGAGAGTAACCCTTGAAGCTCTCTGACTTTTTTATTTCTAGCCAAATGAGAAGCAATCAACTCACAATAACCGAGACAAGCAGTTGCGCCATTTGAAGTGTCGAAGCAACGTTTGGAAAAATCAAACTGCTAATCGGGTTTTAGTTTCTCAACTCTACTCCTTTATCCTATCTTTTATGATTTATCAATTATGAATCATTGTGATAGGGTAGAAGCCTAAGTATATCTCCTGAAATGCATGTGTGGTGTGTTTACAATAACATATTGGTTGTCTTATAGTTGACTTTGTTGTTCCATTGCTAAGTTAAAATCAATTAACTGGCATATACTACTGTTACATGTATAAAGCATAAGATCTTGTGGACATCTACGTTTAAATTGACTTGAAGAATGATAGTATAGGATGTATTGTGGATCATATCAATTCTTGAAATTAGCTATACAAGAATTTGAGACTTGGAGAAAATGCTAATTATTAGTAAATCATTTTTTTTATTAAAGGTTGAAAGACCTTTATAAGATGTCTATATGTTATAAAGATACTGGAAAAATGATATTTACGTAGATATCATTTTGGTTTATAATTGTTTGAAGACGACTTATAAAAGTGATGTTTATTTTATAAGAAATGTGGTATAACACTTTGATGTTCTATCTTGGTAACAAAATGTAAATTTGGATGGAGTACTGTTATCTATTATGAATAGTAAAAAAGCCACTTGAAATATTTGAAACCATCATAAGGAAATGGATGACAATTGCCATTACGTTGGTTGTTAATAGAAGTTGGATCTACTGATAGTTGAGATTACTTGGAACTATTTTAATAATCAGCTTCCATACACAGTATCCGTCGCATAAACAACTAATCTGCCGTGACAACACTTTAATGTGTAAATGCTTGAAATCTAATTTCACCGAACAAATAATATAGAGGAAGCTAGCAGGTCTTTACTATGTCTCTTTATGGGAATAATTGATATGGCATCAACTGCTAATTGTCAAGCACCAAAGACTTTTTGATTATTGGTAAAGAATGGTTCCAATAGAGGAGGAAAGGCAGTGTGCTTGAAGCCCTCGGGTGTCTTGTGTAAAAGAATATTTTATTTATTTGTAAATACTATCATATATGAATTCGTCAAAAGTCATACCCTAGGAAGTATAGAAAGATGTACGAAAGTGTACCGATGAAGTGAAAGATAGACCAAAGTCCATCAATTCTGTTTCACTTTCCGTAGGTGAATTGTGTCTTTTGGATGAATTTACGTAGTTTGTTTTTGTAATACATAATATATTTGAAATGTGGGGGTGTGTGGATTATGCTTGACAAAAGTCAATGTTAGACTTGATATCTATATTATTTAAATAAATGTATGATTTGAACCCCACAAATCTCTAGTGGATATTGACTTGGTAGTCATTGAATTCACAATGTTTTCATCTCAGTGATGACTAGTCGGTGAAACTACCAATACAATGGTTGGTCTTTACCTTTTCCAAATTTTCAAAAAGGTTGTATTTGAAAGGTTGTGACTTTTCATGCAAAAATGCATTAGTTGAAAGATTACCTTTTTGTGTAGACCTGGTCGTTCATGAACGGGTGTATTGGAACGCTCGTCTATAAATCGGTGAATCAATTGTTATTAATGTTAAAATCCATATCATAGTTGGATTTAAGCGGTGAACCAACCAGTTATAATTTTAAAATCTATTTTGAGTTGGATTTGTATAATGAATGAATGTGCAATAATTTTGGGCATCAAATAAATAGCAATGTGAAAATAGTTCAAAAATATTATAAATGTTAAAAGGTTGTGGCCACAACTGATGCAATCATTTCAAGCTATTTAAATAGTGATGATATATTAAGAGTAGCCAATAACTTCTATATGATAGAAGTTGAGCTCATAGCCTTAAACGAGGCTGGTGAAATAGTGAATGGCTACGTAATTCTTGGAAGACGTTTCATTTTGGCCCAAACCGTTGACTGATTTGCATAAATAATGAGAGCGAGCGGCAGTTGGACAGGCTGGGAATATTATGTATGACCGAAAAACCGTTTCAAATGGCGAAGACATGAAACTGTTAGAGAACTACTCTCTAAGAAAATTGACTATGTAAAGACAAATGATAATGTGTTGGATCCACTTACAAAAAGACCTACTAGAAAGGTAGTAGAGGCCATCGAAGAGAATGAGACTATGGCCGAAGACAAGTCGTCATGGCGGTAACTCTACCTAGAATATTGGAGATCCCAAGATCTAGGTTCAAAGAGCTCAAACAACGTTATGTACGATCGCTCTAACATTGTCAAACAACTCAACCCATTCTCGTAATAAGACAATGTTCAGTACCAAGGATAAAACATTAAAGACATTTTTTAATGATTATCTAAGTTTGAGATGGGAATTATCAAATAGTGTACATCTACGGGATTACACGTTTACAAATCACCTATGTGAGTGTGAAGTGGAAGCCGCTTCAAGGAGAATTTTGTAAGGCCAATTCTCTACGCACTCATGAACCAGGCGGTATTCATGGTTGAAATGAACATAACAATGAGAACCAAAGACGGTCAAGGGCTAATTGTATGACATATATTGTCTAGGTATACACCAAAGCTCGATGGTTCAACGATATCAAATCTACCGATTGACCGAGTATATCCGATATATGTTCACTATGGAAAGTTCAAAGGGAAACCTACTTATCCAGATGCAATTAATTCTTACTTGCAAATCACACAAGTTTCTGCACATTTTTTTTTCATAGAGCCATTCCCCTTTAATGAGGGGGATTATTTGGGTTTTATGAATAGTTGTGAATAGGAAAAGGCACCATAAGCACCTCTTTGTTGAAAAGGTTTCACACCTTTTCTTTACACTCATCCTTGGTCTATAAATAGTGAGACACTTCTTTATTTTTTGATACAGACACAACAAAATATTCCTCCTCTCTTCTAGAGCCGTGTAATTTGCCACCGAATTTGAGTTTACTGTTTACTGTGATTTGAATTACCGGTATCACAGTAAGGTTAATTCAGTTCCATCCTGGGAGAAACTAATCCACAATATTGGGTAACTGTGAGGGGATTAGATTTCTTAAGGACATGCAGTATATACTGTTGGCTCAGAATATATTTACATATACAACTTTTCAAATCTTTCTAGCCCAAAATATTATTCATTGTCAGTTATCTTGAATAGTTTCCAAATATTCTTCACTGAATGTATCAACCCTTGTTTCTTCATCGTCAGAAATTCTATCCATTGGTCTTGAACATTTCAAAGTAGATATTTTTGGAGAGATTACTTCTTAAATTTGTAACATATCATAGCACAATATCACTAAATTATCTAAAACAACATGAAAATACATTAGATTTCCTAAACATCATTGCTGAAACAACAAATTAACAAAAACAACATGAAAATATATTTAAATCCTAAACATAATTCCTGAAACAAAAAATTAAGTAAAAAAATAGGAAAATACATTTAAATACTGCCATAATGATCAGCAAGTACTGGATCGTCAGCAGTTCCTTCACCAACTTCTTCATCAGATTCATCAGACACAAAAAATTCAAGTTCATCCGGAGTCGGAACACTACGTATTAAATACAAACCTAACAGCTTCATCATTACTTTCAAGGAGTTGAAAGCTAACATGCTCTCCTACCTTACGATTGTTGTTTATTACAAAATCTGCCCAGCCCTTATTTAACTTTTTTCGGCATGTTTTACCAATGTTGAGCTTCATAGGTCATGGCTTCCCAGCAATTTCAACGATAGTAGACTTTGTCTCACTAGGAAGATATTTTCATATCTTCGAATGAAGAATCTGCGGAAACAAAAATTAAACATTAGTGAAAATTATTGCTAAAAAATTACTTTAAATAAAAAGTACCATTTAAAGGCAAAAGTGAAGTATCAAATCGTCCCTGTCAATGTATGACTTTGTAAGAAGAGTTTCAAAATATGGAAAGCCATTCATAATAATGAAACTGGGAAGGATCTGATCGAGTCTCATTTTCATTTTTACGAGAAGTTTGCAATTTGTGACTAAGGGAGGAAGAAGAAGAAGATAGAAACTAGGGTCTCTAGAAACTAGGTACATAAGGAAGAAAGAAGAGTGGTTAGGTCAATGAAATGAAACGTCAAAAAGTGATTAAAACGATGTGAGATGATGCCCTATCTTTAAGCATGTGGTTAATTAGAATAAGATTGGGTGGATAAGCAGCGATGTTATTCCAGCAAAGCGGTAGTGAATGTGATGTTACGAGGAGAGGGTTCAGGATTTGATTCTGGGTAGGCTCGTTTTAAGATTAAATCTATTGTTTGGTAGTGTGAACAATACATTTTTTTTACAAGAAATGCCGCTCCCGTTGAGCGGCTGAAGGCGAGCCACATGCTTCTTCCCAAAACTGTCTGGCTCTATCGACTTCTCTACGGTGACTCTTTACAATCCTTTATTTTTAGCAAGAATTCAATTATTAATTTTGTATTAATACCCTCTATTTTTCACAATGTGCTTTTAATTTAATAAGTAAGCATTCAATTATTAAAGAAGACCTTCTGAAATATATACATGTTAATAACAAGAAATTTTTTTTTTTACCAACTCGGCTAAATAGCAAGAGTAATTAAATAGGGAAAAATGTAATGTTTCTATGATGGTTCAAAGACATAATCTAATCTAAGAGTGGTACACTAGTTGCCTTTGTGCTGGAATAGCCTCATCTGCTCATATTTTTCGCTCATTTGTATTAATACTTTAAACTATTCTCTTGAATTCCTAATGCCTTCATTGACCCATCAGGCAACAACATTAGTAAATTTTTTAAATCTATTATTCATTGATCCATCAAAAAGGGCTAAAAACATGGGGGAATGTCTAAAATGGTTTTACTTGACACTACAACCAAAAATTATCCGGAGATTTCACACATGGGATCGACAAAAAATACTACCAACTTTTCTAAGTCCTTCGTCTAGTGATTTTATACATGTCACATATGTATTTATTCTTAATAATATATTGATATTTATTTATTAATCCGTAATTATCTAAATTAATTTCCTACTTTTTTTAGTTAATACATAAGTTATTTTATATTATTAAAATATAGGTACATTATTTTTAATCAAATATTATTTTTTAAAATATTTCAAGTGATAATTTAATTTTAATTAAATGTCATTAAAGGCAGCTGTGTAGAAAAATATGTATATTAATTACAAGAATATTTGGTTGATTTTTCCCAATTTTTTAAATTAAACAAATTAAGAGTAACAAAGGTTACTGAAAAATTTCAAAATGTTTCTTCCTTCCCCCAAATTTGAAAGGAAATTTAAACAAATTTAAACTTAGAATTCCTAGAAAAAGTAGAAATCATTGTTCCGTCTCCGAATTTGAATCTCAACCATAACTCTCTTTCTATCGTTTTATCTTCATCCCCTGCTAAAAACACCAAAATTTGAGCGCCTAAATTCTAATAGTCGATAATGAACAGGACTAAGAACCCACTCAGTATGGGTAAGAAGATGATCCGAAAAGGGAAGTTGTTATACGCAGAACCTTTAAGCCGTCCATATACGAGATCAAGAAGCATAGCAGAAAAACAATCCACCAGTAAACCTTCCGTAAGTTGTGTGAAGGACTAAAAAAGGAAGAAGCCTGTAGTAGTTAAAGAATCTTCAAATGATGATTCTAAGTGCATTCCTAACTCTGGAGATGAAGAAATGGAAGAGGAAGAAAGTAGTGAGGAAGAAAATGGTGGAAAAGAAAATGAAAATGGAGTAAAAGTGATGTAAATCCAAAATGAAATGGAATTTTTGGGTCATACGAGAGGTTTCCATCATTTTCGATAATAAGTCTTCGACGACTTTGGGGTCATAGTGGGTAGCAGTAGAAGAATATAAATCCATGGAGTAAGAGTCGATAAAGACTCTGATACCAAAATTGATGTAGCACCATAAGGAAAATGGAGATTGGAAGAAGAAGAATAGAGATAAGGAGAAGAATTAAAAGAAGGAATTAAATTTCAACTTTTATTAATCAACTGAATTGTCTAGTAATGAATCAAGGAGATCCTATTTATAGTACGAAACCTTGGTAAAATTCTAAAAGATAAATTTTATTTCTAATTAAGAGATAATGATAAATTAATCTAATCTAGCAAATTAACGATAAGGATAAGGATAAGGATAAAATCGATCACTAAATGATAATAATAACCTAAATAATAAAATAAATATTAAATTATCCAATTCCCTTAGGATCTACATCATTCTCTTCGGGTGGATCAAAACTCGACTCCGGCGAGTATGACTGGTGATATAATTCCAAAATAATTGGATCAAGCAAATAAAATCCATCCTTATGAATCCATGTAGCAACATATAACAAATGATTCTTCTGCTTAACAAAGTCTATATGTGAACCTTCAAATCTCACATTCACATTGTTTTCCTCCACTAATGATTCCTTTTCGAAATGAGAGTTTATTGCAGTGATAAAAATTGTATCATCTGAATAAATATCAGTGAAAACCTTGGAAGAACAATAAGAACCTTTTTCGAACATATGAGCTTTGGTCTATGCAGAATATTCGAACATTTCATCGAACACCTGAACATCACAAACCTCCTCAGTATTTTGCTTATCTTCTACCGACTTAACCACATCCAAAATTTCTGTAGCTTCATGGAATGCCATGGAGAATACAAACCACTTATTCTTGATGTCGTCGAATTTTTGGATTATATGAGGGGTAGTTTCTATCATTTTCGATAATAAGTCTTCGACGACTTTGGGGTCGTAGTGGGTAGCAGTAGAAGAATATAGATCCATGGAGTCAGAATCAATATTTGCTCTGATACCAAAATTGATGTAGTACCATAAGGAAAATGGAGAATTGGAAAAAGAATAGAGATAATGGAGAAGAATTTAAAGAAGGAATTAGATTTCAACTTTTAATAATCAATTGAACTGTCTAACAATGAATTAGGGAGACCCTATTTATAGTACGAAACGTTGGTAAAATCCTAAAAGATAAACTTTATCTCTAACTAAGAGATAAAGATAAAATAAAAGATAATGATAAATTAATCTAATCTAGCAAGATAACAATAAGGATAAGAATAAAATCGATCACTAAATGATAATAATAACCTAATTAATAAAATGAATAATAAATTATTCAATTCCCTTAGGATCTACATCATTTTCAACAATAAGGTTAGGGCTATAAGGGATTGGCCTCATGCTACCACTACGACCCCAAAGGCATGATAAGGTTAGGGCTATAAGGGATTGACCTGAGCCCAAAACCATTTCTCAAGCTCGTAGTTTCCATGGTTTAGCCTCTTTCTATCGTCGGTTTATTAGAAAATTTAGTGCTCTCATGGCTCTCATCACCGATAGCATAAAAAAGGGAGTCTTCACTTGGACCCCCAAGGCTTCTAGAGCTTTCTTGGATATCAAGGATAAGATTTCCACTACCCCTGTTCTTAGGCACCCTAACTTTGACAAAGTTTTTGAAGTTTCTGGGGTTGGGGTTGGGGGTATGTTGAGCCAAGAGGGACATCCTATAGCCTTCTTTAGTGAAAAGCTTAGTGATGCAAAGCAAAAGAAGTTTAGATCCTCAACATATGGTAGAGAGCTTTACATTGTTGTTCAATCCCTTCGACATTGGATATACTACCTCCTTCCTAAGGACTTAGTCCAATTTTATGACAATCAAGCCCTTAAGTATCTCAATTCCCAAGCAAATTTAGATCCTAAGTATGCTAGGTGGATTGAATACATCAATGAGTTTTCATTTGTCCTTAAACACAAATATGGGTTCAGAATAGGGTTGCTGATGCTCTTAGACATGTCATTACCCTTCTTCACACGCTTAACGTGGATGTTGTGGGATTTGATAGGTTGAAGGATGATTATCCATTTTGCCTGACTTTGGTCGTATCATTCAAGAAGTGTCATATGGTAATCGTAGGGATTTTAAGGACTTTATCTTGTGAGATGGTTATCTTTTCAAAGGTTCTAAGTTGTGCATTCCTCGTACCTCATTTAGAGATTTTTTGATTTGGGAGATGCAAGCTGGAGGATTAGATGGTCATTTAGGCCGAGATAAGACCATTTCCTTAGTAGCTGATAGGTTTTATTGGCCATCCCTTAAAAGAGATGTCGTTAGGATTTTACCCCAGTGTCATACATGTCAATTAGCAAAAACTAGGAAGCACAACACTGGTCTTTACACTCCTCTTCTAGTCCCACATGAACCATGGAAAGATATTAGCATGGACTTTGTCTTAGGCTTTCCATGCACTACTAGGAGTCACGACTCTGTTTTAGTCGTTGTGGATAGATTTTCCAAAATGGCCACTTTATTCCATATAATAAGACTATTGATGCCTCTCATGTTGCCAAATTAATCTTTAGGAAGGTCGTCAAGCTTCATGGTTTGCCCACATCCATAGTTTCTGATAGAGTTGTTAGGTTTGTTTGCCACTTTTGGCGGACACTGTGGAGACTTTGTCATACACAACTAAAGTTTTTCTCTGCATTTCATCCTCAAACTGATGGACAAACCGAGGTAGTTAACCGAAGTTTAGATGACTTGCTTAGATGTGTTGTTGGGGACAAACCTGGGAACTGGGACTTAGCATTACCATTGGTTGAGTTTGCCTACAATGATTCTATTAATAGGTCCACTGGAAAAAGTTCATTTGAGATTGTGTATGGATATTCTCCTAGCTCTCCTATTGATCTTTCATCGCCACCCTCTCATACACATATTTCACCATCTACTTAGACTTTTTCTACCCATATTCGAGATTCACACACTGAGATTAGGCAAAAGATTGCTATATATAATGCTGAATATAAATTAGCATTTGATGTGCATCATAGGGTTAAAGAATTTAATGTAGGAGACTATGTCATGATTCGAATTCGTCCTGAACATTTGCCAAGAAATACCTTTAAGAAACTTCATGCTCGTGCTATGGGTCCATTACCTATTTTAAAAAAATTGGGACCTAATGCTTACTTGGTGGATTTGCCTAACCATATGACTAATAGCCCAGTTTTTAATGTGGAAGACTTGACTCCTTACCGAGGCACCTTTGAGCCTCCCCTCTCTTTCTCTAGTGTCTCCGCAGGTACTCAAGAGCCTAGGCCTCTACCTTTCAAGGCTTCATCTCAGATTGTAGATGTGCTTACTGACGAGATCATAGGTTCTTCCAGTGGTGGTTCACGCAGATACTTAGTTCAATGGAAAAATATGCCACCGCATGATGCTACATGTATTAGCAAGGATGAGTTCTGTTTGCTTGATCCAGATCTTTTGGAGTTATATCAGCAGTCATACTCGCCGGAGTCGAGTTTTCATCCACCCGGAGAGAATGATGTAAATCCAAAATGAAATGGGTAATTTTCTATTTTATTTTATTAATTTAGAATAATTATCTTCTAGGATAGATTTTATTATTATCATTATCTTTTCTTAGATTTTATCTTTATCATATTTTGATTTTATCTTTATCTCTTAGTTAGAGATAAAGTTTACCTAGTTTTACGTTTTTACCGTGGCAAGGCTCCTACTATAAATAGGACCTTCCTGGTTCATTATGAAGCACCTCATTGTGATGAAAAAAAGCTGATTTTTCATTTTCCCTCTTACTTCTTCTCTCTTTCTGTGTTTTTCTCTCCAACTTTCGTTCCCTTCTTGTGATGCTACATAAAAAAGAAACTGGATAGGAAGAAAATGGAGAAAACCTGACTATAGAGAAAGATCGTGTAGATGACAACAGAGAAGACATCATCATACAGGATGTAGAAAGTCCCGACCATCAGGTATTTTTTTTCAAGGCTTATGTAAAGAAAATGTTTTCTCTTTATTTTGTTGTTTAATCAAGTGTAGGAAGAATATGTTAATGAAGAGGATCTCAATAAACCCTCAATACCTGACTGTGTGAGGGAGATTGACATATCCTCTTAGCGGTTCAGGACATCTTTGGATAAATATGGTCCTGCCCCTGGGAGAACAACCCAAAGATACTCGTTGCAAAAATTTGACGACTTTAAGGTGGTGTTAAAGAAATATATATATATATATATATATATATATATATATATATATATATATATATAAAAAAGTCTTCGAGGTGAGTTGTTTTGGTCAGTTCCTAGACATGAGTACCAAATGGAAATTCAACGGAGAGCTAGTTTCCAATATCCTTATATGTCAAACAAAGGACTGCAAGAAGCGACACGAGATATGGTTCTTATTCAATGGCAAACCACCTTTTTTTTTACCTAAGAGAATATGTGATCGTGACTGGTCTTGAATGCTGGGCTAGGCCCTCAGAAGAAGAGGTCAATTAGCTCTTACAAAGTCCTAATGCTCGTGCAAATTTGAAAAAGCACTTAATGGTAAAAAAAAAATAATGGGGCCAGACTTTGAGACGAAAATAGAGTCTGATGACTTTGACACTTTAGAGAAGTTCAAGATGAGCATGGCTTGGTTTGTGCATATGGTATTGATGGGACCCCCTTACAACAAGTTTGTGGAGAATACTTGGATAATGTTTGCAGACGATTTAGAGTTCTTTGGGAACTATCCATGGGCCACTGTAACCTTTTCGTTTCTGTTGAAGAACTTGAAGAATAATGACAGTATCACTCCCGTTTATAAGTTGCAGATTCTTGATTTCTCCTATGCCTTTCTGGTATAAATCTTTCTAATTTCTTTGGTTTTTTCTTGTTTTTGTGTGTGTTTGAATTGATAAGTTGGCATGATGGACTGATTTTAATTCTTCAATTTAAGACTTGGATTTATGAAGCTATACCTTCAATTGAAAGTATTATCCACAAAGAATGTGAGCTGAAGGTGCCAAGGATGCTAAAGTGGCAATGTGAAAAGACGGTGGCGTGGCCATTTGGCGCATGTGAAGGTGACTATGTAGATGTAAGCTAAAGACAATTTCACTTTTTATTTTCCTTTTCATTTGATCCTATGCTTGTTACTGCTTTTATATTTGTTCACTACAGACGGAGGTGCATCCGTTCCTTGTCCCTACTTTTCGAGAATCGTACATAGTTTCTTTGAGGGAATTTAGGCCACTCCCCGATGTACCTAATGAAAAAGTTGATAGGTTGAGGAAAGAGTTGGATGGGGAGACAGCAACAATAAAGGCACAAGTTGTGGAGCAAGACAATCAACTGTCTCAACCACCACAACATACAACTGGAATGAATGATAGTTCTTTACTAACACAACATGGTGGTGTAGAAGAGCATGGAGATAGAGGTGGTGTAGGTGATGCTTTTGTAGAAGATGTTGGAGTAGATGAGGCAGGAGATAGAGGTGGTGGAAGTGATTTTTTTTAGGAGATGTTAGAATGGAAGAGACTGAAGATAAAGGTGGTGGAAGTGATGCTTTTCTAGGAGAAGCTAGAGTGGAAGAGGCTGGAGATAGAGCTTGCGTAAGTGATGTTGCTGGGGCCTCAAGTGGCACTGGAATTTGCACACAGTGTGGCACCGATCAACAACTACAAATGTAGTTGCTAGAAAGAGTAAAAAGTGCCTAGCCTCTCAATGTTGGCCTTCTTAAAAAATTGTAAGAGCTGAATAAGAAAAATGATGCGAGTGTAGGCGGTATATGTGAGAAGATAGTAGAAGGTGCTGAAAAGGAAACAAATATCAGGGCCAAATGAGAGAGTAATCTAATGGAAATTGATCTTTACAAACCTGTTGATAGAGAGAAGAGGAAAGCATTCTTTTCCTGGCTGAGGAGTAAGCCCAATGAACTATATGTGGGTGTTTGTGTGAAGCGTGACTGGAAATGGTTCAAGGAGTTGAGCAGACTTGGCGCTTGGTTGGAAAGTGATATAAGTTAAATTCATTTAAGTTTGGGTGCACATTTTATTATTATATTAATTTATATTACTTGATGTATGAATTTGGTGATACGTCCATTTTGTGCAGCACCTGGAAGATATAATAGCGCTGATGCAAAGGCGCATGCAAGATTACTGTGAGTACTACAATCCAGGGGACGTCATTGTCGATGCATCTTTATGTCAAAATCTGTGTGACATCTACGGTGAGATTGTTATTACCAGTACTGCAAAAGATAAAGACATTGAAGATGTAATACAACAATATGAATTTGATAGCGTTGTACTGAAATATGTGGTTTTGCTTACCCAACTCCATATGGTAAGCCTTAGATAGAAGCAAAAAGACTATTTTGCTTGTGGAACATTGAAAACAAGCACTATGTCACCCTTGTTTTTCTCATTGATGATGCTGCAATTGAGATTTATGACTACAATCCCAAAGATTATAGAAGGGATGCTTTAAAACTGATAGTGCCCATCAGCAAGATGTTTCCAAGGTTGCTCAAATCCTCAGGAAAATTTGACCATTTGCCTCGAGAAAAACTGGCCAACTCATGAGAGGTTAGGTATGTCGCGGGTCTCCCATAAGTCGAAAGAGCTGAATCATGTGCTGTTTATGCCTTGAAATTCATCGAATTTGTTATGACTGGTCAATCTATGGAGGATTTGAATGAGAACACGATTCATAATTTCAAAGAGAGAGTTTTAGTTGAAATGTATCATGAGGATTTCGAACCATAATATGCATGTTTGTTTAGCTTTTTTGGTTAGTTTTGGAACAATCAGTTGTAATATCTTATTGAACTTTTATCAATCCTCTGTACTCGTTATTTTCTTAGTTATTATGGAACAATCACTTGTACTCGTTATTTTTGATGAACTGAAATCACATAGCACTCGTTATTCTTACTTGAACAAGACTTATAACAATTAACAAACATGGTCTAATGATCAAACACCTCAAATCATATGATTCATCCCCTACATTGTCCATTAATTTAACGTCTAAAATCACATAGCACTCGTTATTTTCATTAGTACAAGACTTTTAACAGTTAACAAACATGGTCTAATGATCAAACACCTCAAATCATATGATTCATCCCTTGCATTCTCCCTTAATTTAACGTCTGAAATCGCATAGCACTCGTTATTTTCATTAGAACAAGACTTTTAACCGTTAACAAATATGTCTAATGATCAAACACCTCCAATCATATTATTCATCCCCTGCATTGTCCCTTAATTGAAGGTCTGAAAATTTTGAATGAACGGAGCATTACACTGTGAGTTTTATGAACATTGCTAACAAATAACTATGATTCTTAACTTAAAATAAAGACATAGATAATCAGCAAGTGCCTTCTATACATAGATGTTTGATTAACTCAAAATCAAGTTAATATAATTCAAGAACATAGACACCACAAAACTAATAAGCATCCTTCATTTGTCATTCATCACAAAAGATTACACATGCGCATAGATACGAACTGCTAGATAACTAAGGAGAAGAGCAAACAAACTTCCAACTATAACACCCAAAACATATCGACTTGAAGCAGCTTCCCTCCCAGACGGTCCTTCAATTACACAATCTTTCTAGTAGTTGTTGTAAGCTTCAAAGACTTGCTCATAAGATTGGAATGACTGGAAGTAGCTTTCCTTCACACCATTAGTCATATAGGAACACTCAGACCATGAAAGGTATATGCATGGCCTCCTACCACGATACACAACATAAAATTTAGGTTTCTTCATACTTGAAATAAGATGGGAAAAAAGAAGATGAAGCTCTAGATAATATCGAAATGATGAAAAATGAGAGAGTAGGTGTAAGTTTCTCTTAGGGTTTCATTACATAAACTCCTTTTATATCTCCAGTTGGGAAAGTATTTGTACAGAAATGTTTATACGGTATTGCAAGTTTTATACGGTATTTGGAGGTGTATATTAGTTTAGGAAATACAGGTCTGCCTTATTTTTTGGTTAAGTAAATATAGGCGTGCCATTTTTATTTCTTCAATGCATGGATCAGACAAAATAATAATTAGGCTAAGCATGCTTAGCGCTAAACGGGGGCTAGTAATACGTGGAAGTGGCAATTATACCCCCAATTCCCTAGTGAAATGATTAATTTACCCCCAATGTGACCATTAGTGCCAAGAAAGATATGGTCACATATTATTTTCCTAATTTTAAATCCACGTAACTACTTTACAACAAGAGAAGTTCCTCCACCAAATTTATTTATTCTGGTTAGTATAAGATTGGAGACTTCAGTCATTTGGTTGGAGGGATAAGGGATTATAGTTCCGGAATTAATTCGAAATTAATTTATCTCATGTTTGGTTGGAGGTATTAGAAAAATTGAGATAAAACTAATCACCACAATTATAGGATTATCTTATGTTTGGTTGTAGTAGCTGATGTTTGTTTGCTTTCACTTTTTACTGTGATACAAAGACAGGAAATGATAATATTCAGTGAAAGAAAAAGAGAGTTGGGAAGGGAGGTAACCATAGAAAACTGGAAAACTAAGGTGACAAAGTATTTGAAAAAGAGGACACCATCTAAACTATTAATCTAACTATTGAATAATACTGGATAATATTAGGAATTTTTACACAAATATACAAATTTTCACCCTTAATTACATAAAAATAGCAATATTTTTCTAATTACAATGCGTGGCAATATTTTTCCTAGCAAAATGGCAATGTATAAATAGTTCATTCCAACTCTATTTACAGAAACTGAAACCCTTATTTCTTTCTCTATATTTTTTCTCTCGCTAGCTCCTTACAGTTTTCTAATCACTCTACCTCCAATAACAAATCTGCAACTACTCAAAATCGTATCTTTTCTGTTTCTATTTGTTTCTACACATCGTACTCTTTTTTCGATCAAAAATTCTACAAAGCTGCTACCGTTTCTCCACTGTGTCGCGTCTGTTTCTGCTTCGTGTCGCGGCTGTTTCTCCTCTGTTTCGCGTCCGTATATCCTGTGTTTCGCCTCTGTTTCTGGTTGCTGTTACCCGTCCTGTACAGTTTAAACATATCAAAATCGAAACTTTATAATAGATATAGCACAGATACAAATTCTACTAAAACATAGTGGAAGATGGGACAAATTCGACAATTATATTAATTTTGTTGTTGATGCAATCGCGATAAATTCAGATCCAAACTTTCAAATTCTTCGTGATACAGTTGCGAAGCAACTGAACATTGATCTGACGAGAAAAATTGTTAAAATAAAGTATAAGGTAATGGAAAAAAGTTCGGGTTTAGAAATACACAATGACATGGGTATTTTAGTGTATACAGGATTGAAAATAGAGAAAAAGGAATAGAAATCTATCTACTTTGTATCACACTGGAAGATATTATTGAGGATCAAGGGTTCTGGAGTGATAGACAAAGCATAAGGAGTCGTCATACAGTGGGAGACTGTGTTGATACTGACAGAAACAGTTGCACTATAGACACGAACATTGATGATACGCTTATCAGTAGTGCTGAAACGGTAGAACTACTGATTAAAGGAACTTGTGATGAGCACGAGGTAGAAGAAGTTGCAGTAATTACCAATAGCGTGCAAAACGAGATACTAGAGGGCCAAGTCTACCTTAACAAAAAGACTGTAGTAATGGCCATGAAACGATTTGCAATAAGAGGAAAGGTTCAGTTTAAGGTTCAGAGATCAAGCGCAACAAGGTATTAAATCTCAGTATTTTTATTTTGTATCAATTTATTTCACACTGTATCATTGTATCTGTTTCTGTGTAACTGTATCATAAGTACTCTAAGAAATGTTCTTGATATCAGTGTATCTGCTATGTGTCTTTGGTGTATATGAATTTTTATAGTTTATATTTTGTACCACACTGTGAGTTTGTTTTACGAACAAACAATTTGTATATTGTATCTGAAATGTGTATTTTGTTTCAAGCAATAACAATTTATATGTTAGATACAATTTGTGAATTATGTATCACATTGTATCTGATATATAACTCTACCATCTCTGATTATATCATACATGGGTGATAGAAATTAAGTAAATCGTATTTGTATCATACTGTACAATTTTGTATCTGTTACTTAATTTCTGTAGCTTTCTGTATCATGTAACATTTTTCTGTATCATACTGTATCTGCAGCTACTGCCTGATATGCAAAGGTGAAAATTGAAATTTAGGGCCTCAAGCTGAATTCATCAAGTTTGTTCAAAGTTAGAGAATTCACCAATGAACACACATGTCCATACAAAGAAAGAGTGTATGGGCAAGCGCAGCTTACATCACGAATGATTGGTATGATTGTCAAGGACAGGGTTGATGACCCAAAGTCGACCTACAAGCCTAAAGAGATAATGGACGAAATGCAGAGGTGTTACGGTATACACATAGATTATATGAAGGCTTGGAGAGCAAAAGAAATGGCCATTGGAATGATACGAGGAGACCCAACTGAATCTTACAAGAAGATGCCAAGTTACCTTTATATGTTAGAGCAAAGAAACCCATGGTCAGTTGTTGCTTTGCATGCAAGTGAGGACCATTTGTTCAAGTACGCTTTTGTTGCTTTGAATGCTTCAATAAAGGGATTTCAACATTGCAAACCAATCATAGTCGTTGATGGTAGCTTCCTAAAAGCAGCGCACAAAGGAACATTCCTAGCGGCAAGTACATTAGATGCAGCAGGTAAATCGATTTCTAACAGTACCTGTTTTTTCATACTGTTTCAACTGTTTGTATCATAATGTTTCAGCATCTCTCATTTGTTTCATACTGTTTCAACTTTGTATCAGACTGTTTTAACTTTGGTATCAATATTTTTAAGACCATATATTATCTGTTTCATCATCTTTTATCTGTATCACACTGTTTCACTTTTGTATCAAACTATTTCCAGCTTTTGTATCAGACTTTTTTAGACACATGGTTTATTTGTATCAGACTGCTTCAATTTTTATATCAGCTTTGTATCAGACCGTTTGAACTCTGGTACAGACTTTTTAAAGCCATGTATTTCTCTCTGTTTCATCATGTTTTATCTGTATCAGACTGTTTCACTTTGTATCAAAATATTCACAGCTTTTTGCTATCAGTTTCTTTGAGGACTATACTTTAGTCTTTAAGCTTTTTATTTGAATCAGACTGTTTCAATTTGTACTTGTGTGACACTGTTTCAAATATTTATCTTACTGTTTCTTTCCATAGGGAGCATACTGCCGCTTGCGTATGCAATTGTTGATTCAGAGAACGATGCCTCATGGCAATGGTTCTTTGAAAAGTTCAAATATGCTTACGGTGAGAGAGAAAACATGTGCGTTGTGTCAGACCGTAACGAGAGCATAATTAAGGCTACTACAATCGTATATCCTCAGGTCCCACACTATGCATGCATATGGCACTGGTGGAACAACCTCAAGACTAAGTTCAAGAAATGTGAAGAGAAGCTCCATGAGACATTCTTCAGTATGGCAAAGGCATACACCATACAGGAATTTGACACATACATGAACAGTGTGGAAAAAATGAATAAACGTATCAAAGCATACTTGCTAAACTCTGGATACCAGAAATGGTCAAGGGCGCATTCAACAGTAAATAGGGGGTTTACAATGACATCAAACATTGCAGAATCCTTGAATGCAGTCAACAGGGATGCGCGTGATATGCCTGTAGTCGCATTTATGGAGTACATGTGCTCACTGATTGGGACTTGGACTGATGATAACAGGAAGAAAGCACATGAGACATTCACACCTCTTGGATTCAAGTACAACAAAATACTGGATGGATACAGAAGCAGAGCAAGGTAGTATAGAAACTGTTTCATTTCCACTGTATCTAAATCCTTTCATCCTGTATCTTCCTTGTATTTTCTATTTCAAAAATGTATCATCCTGTGTGTTGTAGATACATTCAACAGGAAATGAAGCAGCTATCTATGATGGTAAAAAAAATTCATTGTTAATCTGAATGAACGGACATATTGTTGTGGAAAATTTCAAATGGAAGAACTGCCCTGTGTACATGCTTTGGCTATTTTAAAGTACAAAGGCCTGGAAGAAGAAGATTACAGCTGTAACTACTACTCAACAAAGTCCCTGGTAAAGACATACGAGTTCCATGTTAATCCGATACCAGATGAAAGCAGATGGGAGATTCCAGCATTTGTTTCAGAAATTGAACTACTCCCGCCAGTTGCTAGACGGCCACCAGGAAGGCCAAAAACAACTAGATACAAACCACAATGGGAAGTACATGCAAAAAGGACGAAGATTACGTGTGCAAATTGTGGTCGCGAAGGACACAACAGAAAAACTTGCACACATCCTCCGAAGCCCAAATAGAACTTTTTTTAGTTCTTTCTTTGTCATTGAATCTGAAGTGTTAGAAGTGATACAGTTTGAGAATTGTTGCGTGATTGTTTCAAGATATTCCCCAACTGTTAATACATTTAGCTGTCTGCAGCAGACTGTTTCATGACTGTATGAAACTGTTTCACCTTTATATTTTACTTTTTTTCCCAAATTGGATCTGAATGGTTAGAAGTGATTCAGTTTCACAAGTAATTCCTTCGTGTTTCAAGATATTTTCACTTGTTTTTGTGTCAATTTAGCTATCTGATACAGTTAATAATTGTGTCAAACTGTTTCATAGTTGTGTTTAACTGTTTCTTTGTCATTGAATCTGACTAGTTAGAAGTGATACAGTTTCACAAGTGGTTGCTGAGGTAGTCAAGATAATTTCAACTGTTTCTGTGTCAATTTAGCTATCTGATACAGTTAATAATTGTATGAAACTGTTTCACACTTCAAAAAAAAACAAAAATAAAACACAATTGCTGTAAATATAAACCTTCCGAAACTGTCATTACATAAATAGTGAGTACAACAAACAACATCCAGAACAAACAACATACTAAAGTAGAAACGGTTACTCCTTGAAACAAAAACATAGAAACATCACAAAAGAAACAGAACTAATGGTTGGGATTGGCAACTCGTAAACGACGCTTTATGGCGCCTTTTCTCTTAGCAAGACGCCCTGGATTTTCACATGCGCTCACTGCATCTAAATCAATCTTCCTTTTGCCATAATCCCAAAGCAGCGTTGCAAGACGGCCACGGTAAAGACCTATATCAAAGTCAGGCACACTTGTGATATCAGTCGAAGAAATAAAGTACTCTGCATACGCCATGATAAACATTCCACAATCCTTGAAACAGTGACAAAAAAATGACAATACATAAAGTTAGTAATTCTGTCACAGATGTGATTCACATACATGGAAAAGAAAGGGAAAAGAAACATACAGGGAATCATAACTCTGTTGCTGAAGGTCTGGAACAAAGAAAAACCCAAAAGGATCATCTAGATCTGCATCAGCATATGCTTCACTCGTAAGAATATCAATGCCGGGCCTTGACTGGTAAAATTCGGTTAGTACAATATACCGTGGCAACAACTCAGCAGTCTTTTCAACAACTTCAACAACAGCTGCATTATGACGAGCACCCCCACCACTCATTGAATCGTATATCCCAATGGACCTATCCTTGAATGATACTACACCCAACACCCAATGAGAGAGAGTCTTTATATTAATCAAGAGCAGAACATAGTCAACATCTACCCAAGGCACATTTCCAGGGATCTTGCAGCCTCTAATGTAGCTAGCAACAGAATCAACATCAGACAGCACTGAAACATCCTTGCCACTATTCACATACTTGTCATAGACAAGCTCGATCATTGTTTTAAACCAACAGTCAGTAGTAGTGAAGGATAATTCAGTCTTCGGTCGATACTTTCCTTGCTTACGCAAGTAGTAAAAAACAACATTAACATGCTGTAACATTCAAAAAAAATATTAATGATATAAATAGATGATACATTACAGAAACAATGAAGAAACAAACAAAATTACAGTTACAGATACACCAAGAAAGAAAAAGAAACAGTACAGGGGCATACGCACACACACAAATATAAAAGAAACAGAAACACACCCTCACAGAGTAGAAGAAACAGAAAAGATACATTAAAGATACAAAACACACACAGACTAAGAAGAAAAACAAAATAAACTTACTGAATCTTGCAATGCATAACCACCATGCATCAGAATATAGAACCGACACAGTTTCGACTCCGAATTGAAACTCATATGGAAGTATATTGTCAGTTTTGGAATAGGCACAAATCCTAAAAACAAAAACCAAAACAAACATGAATTAAAACAATATCAACATGATAAATGATACAATAAACAAGCATTTAAGGGGAACAAACCTTCCTTTTTTCCGCTTAGAAAGATCATCAACAAATGATACAAACCTATTTAATAATTCTTCATCAACATCCTCTGTGACGGCAACACAAAATGGATGCCTTTGCAACATCAAAGGTTTGGGCGAAACATAATTGGCACTAGCACCAGAAGCAAACTCACGCAGAAAAGGTGAAACATCATATTTACCAGGACGCTTCACCCTTACCAACGCCTGTGAAGGTGTACTAGTATCCGCACGTGGGCTCGCCTCCTTGTTCTCATGGTCACTAACCAACATAATATCAGAATCCTCAGCATGATCATCAACAGCAGCATCGTGCTCAATGGGCTCTTCAGCAGCATGCTGAACAGGTTCTTCATCAACACTGGAACTAGGATCTGCAGCAACAGTATCAGCAGGCATTTCAGCAACCCTAGCACCACGCTCTGCAGCAACAGTATCAGAAGCATCTTCAGCAACAGCGGCAGCAGCATCTGCTTCAATAGTATCAGTGGCCGCTTCAGAAACAGTGGCAACAGGTTCTCCAGCAACAGGGTTAATTTCAAATTGTTTCTTCACATTCATAATGGTGTCGGCAATGTTACGGTCCATCTCCGCAAACTGCTCCTCCGTCCAATTATCAAAGAAATCATCCGATGTAAAAGAAGGTCCAGGAATATCTTTCTTAGAAAATGAAGCACCATCAACAGAATAACCTTGAATAAACTAATACAAAAAAAAATATCATAAATAATGTACAAAGATATGATACAGTTTAGAAACAAGAGAGATACAAAAGGTTTAAAAAACAGAGAAAAAAAAAAAGCAAACGCGCACCTCATCAGGTTTAGGAGTCTTTAGAAACTCTTGGCTGAAATTCAAACCAAGGTCGAAGTTTGGGAATTGCAATGAAGGGGTCAAAGGAACCTTGGTTGAAACTGTTGCGGCCGTTGGAACCAATTTTCTAATAACAACTCTTTCAACATGACTGACACCACCATCAGCAGATAACACAGTAATATCTTTTCCGCTGCCGCTTGCTACATTAGTCGCTCCACCAGTAGTACGTGGCTAAAAAAACAAAACGAAAAATAATTCATAAAAATAAGAAACAGTAGATGTACAAATTCATTGGCTTGTTAAATTGTTTCTATTTGAAACTATCTGTAGCTGTTTGTATCTGAAAGTATCTAGTTGTTTCGACATAAATGAAATAAGATACATACCGTAACATAAGCCGTATCAACATTTAAACTGTCTGTATCACCAACATCTGATTGAAACTTTTCTGTAGCATCAACATCATCAGAATTGAGCTTCTCTGTATCACCACTAGCAGGTGGTGTCCTTGGTGAACCTTGACGATTAACTGCACCACTTTGAGTACCCTGTATAAAACCAAAAAAAAAAGGTAATTGAAATGGACATTACATCGACAAGAAACAATAAACAGTTTCTTCAACAATTAATACCTGTCCTTGCGCAAGTAACTTAATTGCATCAACAACTTTTCTAAGCTCCTCACCAAAGAATTCCTTGACATTATTAAACTGATCATCAACCTTCAAAAGAAACAAAGGCAAAACAGTATGACAATAATTCTAACTGTTTAAACAAAGTAAAAACACATAAACACAAATACAAAAAAAATACAATCCATACATGACCCTTTAATAACTCCAAGTCATTGCTAAGCTGAAACAAAAAACAAAAACTGTATCAGAATGTGCCAAAAAACAGTATCACAAATATTCAGGCGACTGAAAGACTCAATATTAAAAACTAAATATACCTTCTCAATTGAACGAGTCAATATTTCAATCTTAGCATCATTTTCAAACACCTGCGCGGGTTTGGACAAATTTGACTGTGCCTGCTTTACAGCATTTTCAGAAGGAATGTGGACAAAAGCGGCAGAAAAGGAGGGACGAGGCCCTCCATGGCGGAGAAAAATATCATCCTCAGTAGAATCTTGCATAGCATCCGCAACAGGTGCGACCGTATCATCCATCAACTCCAATCTGGCCAACTCAGCAATAATTGGCTGCATAAGCCGGAAAACAGGCTGCACCATACATAACAGTACACAAATCAATGAAAACAGATACAAAAACAGATACAAAAATATGCAAAACAGAAGCATGAAGAATGAAACAGATACAATAGAAATGAAAACAGATACAAAAACAATGAAAGTATACCTTGTTGACTGGGTCCTCTAAAATCTTACAAATTGTCTTATACTTTGAAAGATTACTCGTCACTTTCCAGTTCAAGATACGAGGACTTCGACTCCTAACGCGTATAGCTACTGATGACGGAATATTTGTCCAACACTCATAAAACCATACTTGCAACGCAGAAGGCAAACCTACCACCCGAAAATATGTACTAGTAGTTTTAGCCTTCTTGTGAATACTATCAAACAATTCTTTGAACGAATCAATACCCCATGGATAGTCATTGTAAAGACCAGACTCAACCAAATCAAAGTATTTCTTAGATACAGTTTGAACATCAGATACCGACATCACAAAATTCACAATAACATACAAAACTGTAATCTTAACTGCATCCTCATCACCAATCCACTTCCGTTGAATAAAAGCATTCTTAATATCTACATGAGACACCTTCTCCACAGTCGAGAAGTAACTACTCATCAACCGATTTGGACCACTCGTATCAAGAGAACTTAGAGTATCCCCAGAGCACTTTAAACCAGACACTAGTGCAAACTCACGCAACCCAAATTCCAAACGTGAACCATTCACACAAACCTCAAACGTACAAGGCTTGGAGGACGCAATCTCACGCACCAGCAAAGACCGAAGTAACTGATTCTGAACGGGCAAATGTTCTACCTGTAACAAATAACCAAAACAGGTCTTTTTGAACATTCCCAACAGCACAGGACCTAAGACATCCTTCCAATGCGTTCCAATATCACTATCCGTAATAAGCCGTAGATGAAACTCCTTCCAATTAAAATCCTGGGGTATATAAAACGATACAGCCTATAAAGGAAAAAACAAACTCAGTTAAAAAATAGTAAGTACAATACAGAAACAGTAAAAATCAATGCAGAAACAAGAAAATACAGAGACACAATAAAAAATACCACAGCAACAGTAAGTAACAAAAGCAAAAGTAACATACAATCCACAAACAAGAAAAGATAGAAACACTAAAAAAGCCTACAGAACCAGTACAAAAACTATAGCAACTCTAAATAAACTACAGCAACAGGAAAATGCAATTCAGAAACAGTAAAAGACACAGATACAGTAACAACGAAAAGCCTACCGAACCAGTACAAAAAGCTACAGCAACAGTAAATAAACTACAGCAACAGTAAAATGCAATTCAGAAACAGTAAAAGACACAGATGCAGTAATATATGCTAAAGAACAACGAAAAGCCTACCGAAGCAGTACAAACACTACGACAAACAGTAAAGACACTGCAACAGCAGTACAAATACAATTGAGAAACAGTAAAAGGCACAGATACAGTAAATACGCTAAAGAAACAATAAATACACTAAAGAAATACTAAATGCACTACACAAACAAGGAAAAGACTACAGAAACAGTAATAATAACATATAGAAACACTAAAACACACTGTAGAAACAGAAACAATACTACAGAAACAATGAATACACTGAAGAAACACTAACTTACAACAAATACAGCAAGAAACAACAAATTAATAATTTAATACAGAAAACAGAAATAGAAACAAAAGTACTTGTAATGCTACATCAGCCAACACAGCAATCCGACTTTTCTTCAACGGTGGAGCATCTTCTTCAAAATCATCATCAGCATCAACCAAAAGTTTAGCTTTACCTTTACCCGTAGCAGGAGACGCAGACGACCGTGTCACACGCTTCAATTGTTCCTGGGTTTCTTTCGGCTTAAAAACAGGAACTTTTACCTTTAAAATTGATTTCGACCCAATTTTAGGAACATTTGTATCATGTTTCGTTTTACTCCTAAGTTCCCTAGAACTAGAAGACGAACTAGAATTAGACATTGAAATGAAACCCTAAAAAAATCAAACCCTAAAAAATAAAAAAAAATCGAAATTTAAGTACTGAAAATCAGTTACGAAATGCTTCACAAACAGATATGATAGTGGAGAACGTGGGGGGAGAAAATGGGAGAGAAAAAGTAGGGAGAAACGGTTGAGAACAGGGATGATACAAAGGCAAAAGAGCAGAAACAGCGCTGAAACAATTGAGAAAAGCGTGAAATTTAGAAAATAAGGAAAAAACTTTATATTAGGCACCAATTTTGTAAAAATTACAAAAACGCTCCCAAACTGTACCAGAATAAAGAAATAAATAAAAATAGCAATATTTTTTGACATAAATTGCTATATTTGTAATTAGCTTGTGTTTTTCTCTATTTATGTTTATTTTGCTAAAATGTTGCTATGTTTGGTAATTAAGTTCTAAAACTGATACTTTTATATAAAAAATCCATAATATTACACTGGATGGGATCCCAACCCCCCATAAAGAGGGAGGGATAAGTTATCCCAAGCTTTAGTCCCACTTTTAATCCCAAGATAAGATTTATCCTAAATTCATGGAATATCCCACTTTAACAATCCAGTTTTAATCTTTTAGTTAGCCAAAAATGAAAGAAGCAACACAGAGAAAACTAAAAGGAAGAGTCTCCAATCTTACGCTCAAGGCGTTTGTTCTGTATTCCCCTTCGATCCTAAACTAGTTAAAGCTCCAATATGAATCATTTCCATCCATTCCCTGATGCTGACCCCTTTCATTCGACAGTTGAAAAACCGTCATTGTTCTTTTAATACTTTAGAAGTTCTGCAAATCTCAAATGAAATTGCTGACAAGTACCGCAATATTTGTGGCTATTTGAGCAATCCTGCCGAGTAAACAAAAGCCTTGAAATACTCGCAAACACTTGAAATTCTCACAATTGTATGTAAACAAAACCTTGCTGGGTACAGAAATTTCTACTGTAAAGCATGTTGCCCTTTCTATACGACCCTACAGGAACCAACATTCGTGGGAAACTTCACAGAACCTGGAAACGATTGATACTAGTAACAAATACAAAGACGCCAGGGTTCCTAGGTGCTAACTAGTACATTAAGGAACGGCTGCACAGGGAAAAAATGGGTAAAAATATAGTGTGTAATATACTACTATGACTATTTTCTACTGAATGATATAGTACAAACCGAGGTTTTTATTACTTTCAAGTCTGAAAGAATTTTCCGACTTTGTGATAGCTTCTTCAGCATTGTGCCACGGTGGAGTCATCTTTGTTTGACCAGCTCTCGCTGATTCTACATGCCTGAATGGAGCGCTCAATTTGGAGACCTGCAGTGCTTTCCTTCTCCAAGAGCGAGCAATAGCTTCCAAATGTTGGAACACTTACATGAAGTCGGAAATCCAGTCCAAACAAAAATTTCATCTCCAGCTTATTCAACTCTCTTGTGGTTACACCACCTACTCTTGCATAGTATGCATTGTTATAGAATCTGAAAATCACGGACAGCATCATAAAGATTCACGAAAAGCAGTTTTCTTAGGAAAAAAACATTCTCTCTCCTTTCTCCCTCTCGAATCCACCATCCCGAACCCACCTCTGCCAAGGAGTCAGCTGTGGTGATTTTCCACTTTGCTCCACTGGCGACTCAAACTTCCAACCAAGAGGTTGGAAGTGAAGTGCTCTTACCCCAGGAGATAAGTTAATCTTCATCTGTTATTTCTCAATTTCAAAGATTGGACAGACTGTTTTCCAATTATATTTAGCCCACAACTTTGATTGCGTTTCAGGCAGTCAGTTAATAAATAACAGCATATATGCATGCATAAAAAAATCAACAGACTTCAACTTATTAGTCTACTAAAATGTAATATTTCCTAACCACAACAAAAGAAACAGTATATGTATCTTTCTCGCAAGGGTAATCTTGCTCACGGGGTTGTGATGGGTTCGATCTTTAAGATTTTAACACAACTATCTAACAAGTCAGCAGGTATAGCTACTAAAGTTTTGATAATTTGGGTTAAAGAACAAGGCAAAAGAGAGTTTTATGTGTGAGGTATAACTTACGCATCATCAATGAATTTTGCAGCCACCATCACACTTGTGATGAGTAGTCGGTGAACATTGAGGGAAGTCAGATGAGCACTAGTGCATTCAATGAATCTCTCCATGTATATGTGTGCAACCACAAAGCACGAAGGGCTGCAACATGAATACTTAAAAATGCGATCCAAGTATTGTTCAATATCAAGAGCAGGGGCTCTTGATCCATGAAATATTGTAATCACGTCTTTTCCTTGTGTACTTTCCAATAGCCTTTCATTATTCTGAACAGACCTCTCAAGAAGTGTTGAAAGAAGTGATAGAACTCTGGGTTTTCCTGACTTGTCCTTGCCGGATGGCTTGAGCCCCAATGCCAAGTATTTTCCTGAGCATACGATCCCAGGTTCAGGCGCTAAAGTTCCCATGTCCTGGAAATTTAAGATTAAATGGCATAATCAAACTTAACACTGAAAAGGGAAGTACAGAAGTACAGATTAAACACTAAAGAAGATACAGAGTGACTGAGCATTTACAGGACCGAATGAATTTTTGTCACTACAAAAATACTTATTTAATTAAGCTTGGGAACCATGCCAGCGGGTAAAAGCAAGGACATGTATATTTGACTCTATAACCTGCAGAGTGCAGTCATGGACTCTCATGGTTAAGGAACTTTCTCACTCAGTTCTCTTTCCTCTTTTGATTTGATACGGCCGCATGAATACGAAAGTGCAACAAATTATGACATAGGCTCGATGTTGAGAAAGTAATTAAATTAATAAAGTGTACCACATCTAACAGCTTAACCTTTTAGATGAGTTGGTCACACAATTCAACATGGTATCAGAGCCAGCCCCTCCCAATTATTTGTTCACTGATGTTGGACCCCCATATTATATTGTCCATGCACCAGTTGCCAAAAAGGTCTGGACATGGGGTGGGGGGGGGGGGTGGTGTTGAGTTACCACATCGGTAGTGGATGTGGCAATCCTCACTCCATGAGAGCGAATCTCGGCGCCACTCAATATTAAAAATGATTTCCACGTGCTTGGCTCATCATAAAGAATCAAGCCCGCACGTAGGGGGTGTTGAGAAAGTAATTAAATTAATAAAGTGTACTACATCTAACAGTTTAAGCTTTTAGATGAGTTGGTCACACAATTCAACACTCGACCACTTGACCCAACCTTAGGCACCTTAGGCTGACATACCTCCCCACCATAGAGGTTAAAACCTTTTGGAGTATAATTACAATAACTATATATCATTCATTAAAAGATTACCTACGTTACATTGCTTCTTGGTTTGCTATGCATCTCATAAGAGGGGGTTGTAATAGTGTAAAATCTAGTGAATGTTTTTTGGTTTAGCTAATTTTGGTGTAATTTGAAGAATCTATACAAAGTATCCACACCCATGCAACACTCGCTTTCTGGTGTATTTTAAAGAATCTATACGAAGTATCCACACCCATGCAACACTCGTTATACACTAGACATCAAGGCAAATGAAGGATCTATGCAATAGAGATGACTATCCATGCATTCAGTCCCTTCATCTAGAAACGGTCTTTGCCATACCTTGTTTGAAATTAAAAAAGAAAGGAGACTAAAACTTACAACAATGAAATCCCTCTTGTTACAACGTGCATTAACAAAACCATGCTCTTAGGTTCTCTACAGTGATGTAAAATTTTGAAAACTACAGCAAAAGCTGATTTCAAAACCTAATAATTAAGCAAATAGTAGATGTTATAGTTATTAACAAAGGGGGACTAGTTAACTCTTAAAACAAGGCAAAATAGTTCATTAAATAAAGAAAATTAGTTTACCCTATCATTGACACGCTCAATTTTAGCAACGGAAGATTTTTCATCAGAAAACAATATTTAGAGGACGTTTGGGGTAACTTTCTAACCTAGTTTATAAGCACTTTTTGCCTTATCTAGATGTTTTGGGAACACCAACATTGCTTCTAAGCTAAAATCAGCCAAAAGACTTGTGGCTTTTTAGCTTGTACGCACTATTGGATAGACAAAAACTCTTATTTATAATAATTGTTTATTAACAAAATCTTCATCACTTATGAGTGTTTCCCAGCTTATATACTTTTAATCAACTAAGCCAAATGGGCTCATAGTGTTAGAAGCTGAACTAGTAGAATTAACTTTTTATTTTGATAAGGGTGAACTTGGAGAATTAACTTGTATTGTTCAATGCATTCGAGAAGTGTCACATACTCCACTCTGTAGACTGCTTATAGTAAAATTCACTACAATGCATTCTATGAAATATTGCACCAGGAGAAAATTACACATTACCCATACTCAATTCACAGATCTGAATGATTTGAATTAGAATCTAGTAACATCAAAAGATAAGATTGATTATTAAGACTGCGAAATATGAAAATTCTTTTAACAATAAAACCAACATTACTAATATGCTTTGCTTCCTAATAAAGTAATGCATACAAAGCACAAGATCAGTACTTCAATTGCATCCATAAATTTAAGAACCATAAAACCACAACCCTCCCACCCCACCCACCTCAGGGATAGTCATTAGCAAACTCTAAACAAAACAAAACAAAACAAAACAAAAGCAGTCTGACGCAAAAAGCATCCCACATTCACACAAGGTTTGGGAAAGAACCGGTGTGATGTACGAAGTCTACCCTAATGCAAGCATCAATGGTTGCTTCGACGCTCGAACTCAAAACATAGAAAACCAACATTTACAAACACAGCATAAATAAGAAGAATAGTAACAACACATAAGGGGGCTTACAGAGCAGAGAAGGTTGTCGTTGTTGAGAGATGTGGTTTAATATTTGAGTTGGGTGCTTGAAATTTCTACATTACAACTCAAATCTTGAAACCAAACTAACATAAACTCTAATGGCAGCTCTCTTCTACACTTTGAACAACCCAACCTCACTATCTTTCTTCTGTACCAACAAATAGGTGATGGTGTCTTTATTTATTGAAAGTAAAATTTGTTTCTTTAGTTTCTCTTTCTACACTATCCAGCTGGGGTTGTCTCTTTATTTTAGGTTGCTTCACATGGAGAGCAGTACATACATTGTATATTTATTATTACTTGGAGTATGGTATAGTGTATTATTATATGCACATGTCAGCTTGTATGAATAGCTGTGGAGTTACACTACCCCACCTATTAGGTGAGGGGGGAGAGTTGTATGTGTCTCTTTTGATCGAGTGTGAAGGAGAGGATGTGTTAGAGAAAAAAAATAAAAGTGTCGGTAGTCTAAAATCTAATCAGTAATACACCATTGTTATTATAAAGTGGGATAATTGCTTTTTCATAGGAGAACGGTGCGGCCATTGGTCCCCACTTTTCTTCTTTATTTCTTCACTCTACTTAATTCCTATCCACCTATATCGAGGGGCCTTTGTCTTGATATGATATGATATCGAGGTTCATTGACTCGAATAATCTACTCATTCAAGTTGTCTTTGGTAAGATCAATTAGGAATGTCAATGATTTATAAAAATAAATCAAAAAAATACTGAACCGTATTAAATTATATTTGTGAAACATATTTTATATGTTTGAGATATATTTATTTATATATCTATTTCTTTCTATTATATAAGTTTTATAAAAATAAAGCGTGAAATATTTTACATTTTGGCTTGAGCCTTGGGGTGGAACAATAATGCTCGAGGTCCCAACCCACTTTACTACTACAAGTACTACTATCCAAAGTTGAAACTTCGTGCTTCAATAATGAAGTGTATTTTCAACAATTTTCTATTCCATTATTCTTTAAATATAGTACTCGTAGAAGTAATGGTATATATGTTTTATAAGCGAATCATGTAATTGCGTTGATTTTATAAAATTTGTTCATTTTGAATGAAAGTTTATAGGGCCAGGCTGGATGAAGTGGAGACTCGTGTCCGGTGTCCTATGCAATAAGAAAGTGGCACCTAGAATGAAAGGTAAGTTCTATAAAGCGGTCGTTAGACCAGCTATCTTGTACGGCGCAGAGTGCTGGCCAGTCAAGACCACACATATTCAAAAATGAGTGTAGCAGAGATGCGTATGCTTAGATGGATGTGTGGGCACACGAGGTTGGATAAGATTAGGAATGAGGTCATTCGTGATAAGGTGGGAGTGGCCTCAGTAGTGGACAAGACGAGAGAAGTGAGGTTGCGATGGTTTGGCCATGTGAAGAGAAGGGGCACCGATGCGCCAGTGAGGAGGTGTGAGAGGCTGGTTGTGATGGGTCTACGGAGAGGTAGAGGTACACCAAAGAAGAATTGAGGCGAGGTGATTCGGCATGATATGGCTTACCTCCAAATCACTGAGGACATGAGCCTTGACAGGAAAGCATAGAGGTCTAGGATTAGGGTACAAGGTTAGGTAGAAAGCGATTGATTGTTGTCATTTTAGTAGTAGTTTTCTAATGCATAGTAGTTTTATCTTATCCTTTTTGGCTATTGACGTTTTCGGTTTGCGCTGGTTGTTGTAGTTTTTATATGAGAACTTGAGCATTAATGGTGTTTCTTATCTTGTTTGTTTTTATCTTATGTTCAAAGTATATGGTTTATTTTCATAAATTTTCAAATATTGTTTTTACCCGAGGGTCTATCGGAAACAGCCTCTTCACCTTGGTGGGGGTAAGGTCTACATACATCTCATCCTCCTCATACCCCACTTGTGGGACTGCACTGGGTATGTTGTTGTTGTTGTTGTTGTTAGATTTATGCCGACTTAAGTCAAGTTAAAATTTGATTTAGCATAGAACAATTAATGATGGTCAAATATCTATTTAGAAAAATGAATGAACCTGAGTTGATAATTGAAACAATCTCAATATTGTACTCCTTGTCCTACTTTTTGTTATGCATTCTTGAAAGCCTGTAAAAGATTTCACATCTCTTATAGTGCTCATGAATCCCAGTTAGACACCTCTTGTCAAATATTCAATTAGAACATAATATCATTATTAGTTTGTTATAGTATTCACTTACTCAAGATGGAATAAATGTTTTAGTCCGGTCACTACTACAAATAAGTTTTATAATGATATTGATACATCTTTTTTAATGTTATTGACTTGTATGCAAATACATATTTTTATTTTTTGAGATGGTTTTAGATACCAATGATTGTTGCAGAAATGTACCGAACTTTAGAAAGATGCAAGAAAGGTGCTAGCTTTTTCGAAGGTTGTGATTTACTCCTACAAATTTAGTTGATGGAACATTTACAAAGGATGAACAGCATAGACCAAGCCTTCCACCCCATACCAAGAGAAAACTACATCTTGACTCATACCGCCTGCATGAACAACGCTCTCGAGAAATGGGAACAACCAATGACTGCCAAAGGCTGGCACCACAGGCTTTCTCAGTTGACATCTGAAGACATACAATGGATGTTTGATTACTTTCCCTGTACAACAGTAATCACAAGATCCGAAAGAGCTTTTTTTCTTGTCTTAGTGGGCTTTAGAGGAATTTACCCATACACTCCTTTAAGGGTACTTAGACAAGAAGGGAGAAAGCAGACTTTACCCCAAATTGCAGAGATCAGAAGTTTCAAAACAGATATCTTCGAAGGAGTGCTTCTTTTGTAGGAATATGTTATTTAAAAAAAAAAAAAAATAGGCATAATTTTAGGAATAGAAGATAATACGATTACTCAGCAGTATTTTACTCTTTTGTTACATTACGAATTTTTGGAATTGAAAACTTTTTTTTTATTTCTTCTAAAACTTTACTTTTCTCTCTTCTTCTTTTTTCCAATTATATTTTAGGATTTGAAAAATAATATGATTCCTTCCTGAAAATGCATCTCCCTTATTTTGAAGAAAATATTTCCCAAAACTAAATTTTGACCAACCAAACAAGAAAAAATTTAAAATTATTTTAAGAACGAATGTTCATTCGGACCGAACACACTCTTAATTCGTGATCCTTTATCTCCTTAATTTTCTCATGTAAAGGCAGCTGATCACGAATACATTATGTTATTTTGTGTATCTTTTATTGGAAGCTTCTAACCAAACTATCTTCTACTCCCTACTAACAATTATTTTCTCTCGATAAAAGCCATTAAATAACGACATATTTGAAGACTTTGTTGCATAAACTAGTCGAGAGATGCTACCATCAAACTACCAAATTAGATGTCCTCTTCTCATAAGTTGAAGTTACTGATAGTTGTTTGCTTGTCCGATTGATAATTGCAAAATATGTTCATTTCTGTTAGCTCAGTTGGTAAGTGGGGTCTCAAACCACATCCCAAAAGAAAATGGAAAAATCTCGGCAACTCCACAAGGACCACAACCCATATGCCTTCCCATGTAAATGTTGTCACAGGCCACATCTTCCCTATGACAGTGGGACACAATTGGCTCATGCGGTGCTCGTAGTCTCACCTAACTACGAGCCAACCTGCTCCTCGTCCCAGGTTCCTTAGAAGCTTCTCTCAGTGATCTAGCTTCAACCTTGTCGCCCGAAAGTTCTCCATTGTGCGCATCTTATATGCAGAAACTATAGTGTGCACACGTCTGAAGTTGGTCGAGGACATGCCCGTCTCTTGCCTAGCACTAACTGTCGCTCTTGTACGGAGTGCAATCCTCAAGCTTGGCCCTCGCCTTGTGCTCTGGCACTCGGCTATGTTTCACCCGCGGAGAACAACTCTTAAGCACTTGGCTCTTGTCATGTGCGTCTCCAAAGATACTTCCCAATGTCTCCTGACATTGGAAAGTGTAGGCCTCACATCATGCCTCCATCTTGAGTAGTGCATCACCGCCCCACGACTGCACGTCTAGGCCAAAGTGTCCTTGCTTGCATGGTCGAACCCTTGGCATGCTCACAAGTCAATACACGAGGCTCTTAATAGCTCCTAGAGTACTCAATCAACACAAAGGTCTTTCTCTTATCCAAAGACAGCCTCTGGGGTGTAGTCTTTCCTCCCGTCAAACCTCTACAACCCGTTGTGTGCCCAAAGTTGGCCCTCCGGCCACACGCCGTCCATAGAGTCGCCTGACTTATATGGATACCTAGAACAGATGTCCATGCAGGCTCTTGAGGTTCTTCCTCAAGGCAGCTCACTTGGCGCGACTTCCTGTTGAAGTGCACGGGGAGGGCTGGTATGTTGTCACCATGTCTACCCCCATTATATAAGTCTTAAAAAGACAAACCAATGTCTTAACGGTGGACATCCTATATCCAAATAATCATACAATGGAATACCTCCCAACTCCGACCTCCAAATGAGGTGTCGTTTGTTCCTAGAGATTCCTCTTGACTTCCTTCACACCTCCATGAAGTTTCATCTCATCCCCATACTCATGGAAAAATATATACTCTCTAAAGATCAGCATAATTACAACAATACCACTTCTTATTGGCTAAGTCAAGTCCATAGGCAACCAAGTTCCGAATGACAACAAAGTTGGTTTGCACACTCTGTAGCATCTTAGGAGCAAGGCCTTCACCCTATGTTCCAAGATTTCCACTATAGCTCCAAAATGTGTGGTACTGATACTCATACCCGCATACAGCTCGACTGTTGACACTCAGCATGCGCCCAGCTAACACTCGTCCAACACCTTGTTGGCCCTCTTCTAGCACATGCCTAGCACTCGTCTAACGCATGGCCAACGCTTTCCCTTAAGTACACGGCTTACACTCTCCTAACGCCGGATTGGCCATCATCCAGCGTGCGACTTACACTCGACCGAGCGACTGACATTTGTCTAGCCCGCTTGTGGTACAGAGACATGGGGCGGGCCAAGGCATCAAAAAGGAGTCGCGCAACATTCTACCCTACTCAATCTAGTCATCGTCCTCGATGATTGCCTATGCCCACGAAATCCAGAGTTTGCCCCCTCGGGATTCTCTATCACGGTTCCCATTTCCAAGGCTCCTTGGACTCCTCAAGTCCTTTCTCTTTAAATAGGAGTCATGACCATCACTGTTTTTCCAAAGATTTGTCCAAGCGGGCCTCTTCGCTTCATCTCCGCGATGATCACTTGAACAGTGCCTCCGCACTTACACCTCCATGATGACTAATTGTTGCTCCCATCTGAAGACAACTCCCTTGTGTTGCCACACCTTCCAACCACGCCATAGCTCATATGGCTGTCATTTCCATCCGGCTAACTCTCCTCGCATTCGGCAAGTACTACAGGTACCCTCTGGTGTGGCACACGCAGTCCAACTGTGCCTTGCAGCCCTCTTCGTCACCTCTAGATGATTTTCTCTTTTTAGGATTTCACTTAAGCACAATACCTCATCACATGCAAATTCACCCCCACTCAAGTAGGAGACCCTTCTCAATTCAGGTAGGAATCTGACACGACCCGGAATCCGGTTAGGTCGTGCGGGCACCCGACAGCCTCCCTAGACCCATCGGGTGAACCCTTACCAATTAAATTAGGAAAATAAATATAACAATTCATAAATAAGGAAAGGACTTAAAAAAAAAATACAGACACACTGATACCTCTAAGCTGTACGAAAGAAATTATAGGTGACTACCCAACATACTAGGTTTAGGGCTATCCAGACTAGACATCTAAGAGCACAAAAGAAGATAGATACCTCCTAAACGGAGCAAAATGCAACTGAAATAATAAACAATAAACTGGTGGCCATCCGGAATAAAAGCTGGCTCACCCTGACAGCTGAAGTCGTCTTCGCTCCTTCACAACATGGCAAACTCAATCCTGGAGCGACCTGCCGAAACGAAATAGATAGACAAGAAACAAACAACAAACAAGGGTGAGTCAAAAGGACTCAATAAGTGGGGCAGACTAGCCACCTCAAAGAATAGGATAGCTAGCCAGGGAGAAGAAACAGATAAACCAAATTCCTCTTATTTAAATTATAAAAAGGCAGAGTCAGATAATAACCGGAAACACGTAGGAAACCATAAACTCAACCAGGAATACGAGCCAGAAACATATCAACAAATAAGCAATGCACGTATGAGCAGAACAGTAGTTATGTACCACAAGTCTACACGATGGTATGAAATGAAATGAAATGAAATGAAATGAAATGAATTATGATGCAAAGGGTCACATGTGCAAAATAGATGGAGCGGAATTCTCCTACTCAGGGGTGGAATCCTCCTACCCTCAATATGATGTAAGGAGCAGAATCCTCCTGCTCCTGAAGCGGAATCCTCCTACCCTCAATATGATGTAAGAAGCGGAATCCTCCTACCCTCAATATGATGCAATGGAGCGGAATCCTCCTACTCCGGGGCGGAATCCTCCTACCCTCAATATGATGTAAGGAGCGGAATCCTCCTGCTCCTAGGGCGGAAACCTCCTACCCTCAATATGATGCAATGGAGCGGTATCCTCCTGCTCCTGAGGCGGAATCCTCCTACCCTCAATATGATGCAGTGGAGCGGAATCCTCCTGCTCTTGGGGCGGAATCCTCCTGCTCTTGGGGCGGAATACTCCTGCACCCAATATGAATGCAATATAATGCATATTAATATTGCATATGAATGCAAAATAATGCAATAATAACCCATCACCACCGCGGGACTCTCATCGACAGTCGGAAAGTATATACCAACTCACAACCAGAGTATAATGCTCAGATCCTCAATGCAATACAACCAACAACAGGACGTAACATACAGTATACAATATAAATCTAAAGCTAAGGCATAACGAGTACGCCTATCGGCAGCTACACACGTAAGGAACACGTGGTAGATTATCCACGAGGCCAGGGGCCTTCAAAGAAATGGATACTAACGCTTACCTTATTACAAAGTTAGCACAACCACTCAATAACCGCTTTGTCCTTTGGATTCATTGCCAAACGATCCCACGGTATTCAATAAGCAGAAAAATATATCACATAAGGCTAAAAGCTTCATTCCTTACGTCTTAGGGCAATCCAGTTAGGAACCTGATATCCTATTCGCATACGCAATACGCAGGCCAGGCCTATGTACAGGGTTTAAGGTCACATAACCAAACCCTAAATAAATTACATTTATATGTTGCTCATAACTCATTGAGCACAAATATATAATCAATTCCACTATCGGTATCCAATCAACTCTTTAAACTATTAATTGAACTTATTAAAATGATGTCTAATATTCCAAGTTTTACCGTTAAAATATATTCAAACACACATAATAAACTCATATAATGCATTGAGATCATTACCTGAATGTTTTAGGGTAAAAAATCTATTTTTCTCCGGCTCTTTTCTCATTTTCTAGCATTTTTCTGTTTCATTTCTACGTTCTCTACTTTTTTCGTCTTTCTCGTTTCCTGCTTGTGTTCTCCGATTTTGTTTGGAAATTAAGCAAAGGGTCAAGGGATAAGCTTATATCCCCTGCCACCGCCTCTGCATTTCCTGTCTCAGTCCCCTTGCGATCTCGAATTTCAACATCAAACTCTTGCAATAGGAGAACCCATCTAATAAGTCTCGGCTTGGAGTCCTTCTTTTCAAACAAATACCGGATTGCGGCATGATCAGTGTAGACAACAACACGAGTGCCAACCAAATAAGATCTGAATTTATCAAAAGCATAAACCACGGCTAGCAACTCCTTCTCAGTGGTAGTATAATTAGACTGGGCTGCATCAAGCGTCTTGCTTGCATAATAGATGGAGTGAAAAATTCTTCCAATTCTTTGGCCTAGAACAGCCCCAATAGCATTATCACTCGCATCACATATCAATTCAAACGGCAAAGACCAGTCAGGAGCAATGATGATTGGTGCGGTCACCAACCTTTTCTTCAACTCTTCAAACGCCTTAATACAAGCATCATCAAACACAAATTTCACATCCTTCTCCAACAATTTGCACAAGGGAGTGGATATTTTGGAGAAGTCCTTTATGAAACGTCTATAGAACCCTGCATGTCCCAAGAAACTACGCACCCCCTTAACAGAGATAGGTGGTGGTAATTTCTCAATAGCCTCTATCTTCGCCTTGTCAACCTCAATCCCTTGCTTTGACACCTTGTGCCCAAGTACTATGCCTTCTTGAACCATAAAGTGACATTTTTCCCAATTCAGCACCAGATTTGTTTCTTCACAACGGCTCAGCACAGCATCAAGATTCTTCAAGCATTCATCAAAAGAGTCACCAACCACTGAGAAATCATCCATAAACACCTCCACAAATTTTTCCACCATGTCAGTGAAAATAGCCATCATGCACCGCTGAAAAGTCCCCGGGGCATTACACAACTCAAATGGCATCCTCCTAAATGCATAGGTGCCATATGGACAAGTAAAAGTGGTCTTCTCTTGGTCTTCAGGAGCTATCACAATTTGATTGTAGCCCGAATAACCATCCAAGAAACAATAATACTCATGGCCTGCAAGTCTATCCAACATCTGATCAATAAAAGGGAGTGGAAAGTGATCTTTCCTGGTGGCCTTGTTGAGCTTCCTATAATCAATGCAAATTCACCACCCTGTAACAGTCCTTGTAGGAATCAACTCATTGTTCTCATTCTTCACCACTGTCATGCCCCCTTTCTTAGGAACACATTGCACTGGACTCACCCACTTGCTGCCAGAGATAGGAAAAATTATACCAGCATCCAGCCACTTGATAACTTCTTTCTTCACCACCTCCTTCATGATTGGATTTAGCCTCCTCTGCTGCTCTATGGACGGCTTATGCTCTTCCTCCAAGAGAATTTTATGCATGCAGAAGGAGGGACTAATCCCTCTAATATCAGCAATAGTCCAGCCAATAGCTCTCTTGCGCTCTCGCAACACCCGCAACACCTTCTCAACCTTCACATCAGACAACAAAGAAGAAAGGATCACGGGTAAAGTATTACCTTCACCCAAATAAGCATATCGTAAATGTGCAGGTAAAGGTTTGAGCTCAAGATTAGGAGCTCTCTCAATAGACGGTTTAGCAGGAGCTAAGGTCAACGGTCTATCAAGCTCCTCAAATTTCTTCCATCCTGGGACGAATCTACTCTGCATATTAAGAACCTCCACATATTCTTCAGTATCTTCATCCTTCAGGATATCATCATCATCACATAAGAGTGCCCTTTCTAAAGAATCAACACTAGAAGCCAAAAAGGACCTCTCTTCAGCAGTCAATTCATCATCTATCACTTTTACCATGGACAACTCTTCATAGTGAGAAGGAAGCTGGGTAGCTCTGAACACATTAAACACAGCTTCTTCCCCATTTACTTTCATAATCATCTTACCAGCCCTGACTCGAATAACAGCATCAGCAGTAGCCAAAAATCCTCTTCCCAAGATGAGAGGAACCTCAGGATCAGCTTCATAATCAAGAATAATAAAATCAACGGGTAATATGAACTGACCCACTTGTACAAGCACATCCTCAATAATCCCCTCGGGGCATGTCAAAGATCTATCAGCAAGCTGCAGGGTCACAGTAGTGGGTCGTGGCTCACCCAGGCCTAGCTTCCTAAAAACTGAAGAAGGCATCAAATTCACACTAGCACCCAAATCACATAAAGCACGACCAACCTCATGTTCCCCAATTTTCAAGGGGATTGTAAAACTGCCAGGGTCCTTCAATTTCTGCGGAAGCTTGCTTCTAACTCTGGAACTGCACTCCTCAGTAAGTGCAACTGTCTCAAACTCAGTCAATCTTCTCTTGTTAGCAACAATATCCTTGATGTATTTAGCATATTTGGGAACATCCCACAAAAGCTCCACCAAAGGAATATTTACCTGAATTTGACTCAAGATCTCCAAAAATTTCTTGCATGCTGCATCAACTTTCTGCTTCTGAAGTCTCTGCGGGAAAGGTGGTGGTGGTCTCACAATAGCAGACTCGGGCTGCTTTTCAGTTACCTTTTCTGCTTCTTTTTCCACTTCCCTATCAACATTTGGCTCTAACTCACCAACAGGCTTCTTTGGCTTTGGGGGAACTTCCTCCAGTGCTCTTCCATTCCTCAAAGTCACTGCTTGCACAAATTCTCTAGGATTATTCTCTGTATCACTCGGTAAAGCACCCCGAGGTCTATTATTTTGCGCTCCAGCAAGCTGCCCCAATTGTCTTTCAAGATCTTTCTGTGCATTGCTCAAATCTTTAATTGTTTGTGCCTGAGATGCTGACTCATCAATGAGCTTTTGCTGACCTGCAAGAATTTTCTTGAGCATATCCTCCATAGTATTAGATTGCTGTGGTTGAGCCTGAGACTGCGATCCCTGCTGTGGTGCATTGTTTTGAGTAAATTGAGCTCTCTCATTACCCTGAAACTGCTCACGGGTATCCCTCCAAGAAAAATTTGGGTGATTACGCCAACCCGTGTTATAATTATTACCATACTGATTTCGGTTTTGGCCCTGTGATCTGTTCTGATTACCCACATAATATACTGACTCTGGGTTAGAGGGACAAACCTCAGTGCTATGATCCTCACCACATACCTCACAAAAGGTCTGAACTTGCTGCACTGGAGCTGGTTGTGGCTTTGCTTGGAGAGCCAGCTTGCTGATTTGATTGGAAATCGCATCCATCTTCGCTCGCAACTCTGTAATTCCATCTAGTTGAAGTACCCCAGCAGCTTTCTGCGTAGCAGCTCTGCTAGCCCCCTCACTATGTATATTAGCTCTGCCATCACCCTGCCAATCAGGATTGCTCTGTGAAAATTTATCAAGTAAGTCATAGATCTGTTCAAAATTTAAGGCCAGCACTTGGCCTACAGCAGCAGCATCAACCACAATCTTAGTATGTTGGTTCAACCCCTCAACAAAAGTGTGTGCAATAACCTCATTAGTTTGATTGTGGTGAGGACAATCTCTCAATAACGCTTTAAATCTCTCCCAGGCTGCATATAATGATTCGCCTTCAAACTGCCTGAAGGACAAAATTGCACTCCTCAACCTGGCCGTCTTAGCATACGGATAAAACTTAGCCAAGAATTTCTTAGCTAAATCCTCCCAAGTAGTGATAGACCCAGGCTTTTCAGCCTTTAACCACTTCCTTGCTGTCCCAATCAATGAAAATGGGAACAAAGTCATTCGCACATAATCAGTAGGCACACCTGCCGGTGTATACGTATCACTGATCTCCAGAAAGTTCTGCAAGTGTTGCTGCGGATCTTCATGCAGGAATCCACCATATTGCCCCGTCACATGCAGCAACTGAATCATGCCGGGCTTGATCTCAAAGTTTCCAGTAATAGCAGGCTTCACAATACTTGACTCTACTCCTTTCAGACTAGGAAGAGCCACATCTCGCACTGCTACTGCTTGTTCGTCAGCCATTTCAACAGGAAGGGAGGCAAGTACGATTGCTAATGCTTCTCGATCTCTCGCTTCTTTCCTTGTCTTCCTCAAGGTTCTTTCAGGCTCGGGATCAAAAGGTGCGAGTGATTCGTCCTTTTTGTTCCTTTGCATTCAAAACCTATTGCCTGAAACAGCACAAGAAACTCAACAAAAAATTAAACCTGAATAGCAATTAAGTAATTGTTCAAAAAGAAAACAGTCCGTAATTAGTCCCCGGCAACGGCGCCAAAAACTTGTTGCTCCCAAACGCACACGCAAGTATACGCGGTCGCCAAGTAATAAAGTGACAAAGTCGAGTATCGTTCCCACGAGGACTATGCAGACTAGTGCTTAATAAACAATTCCTGAACAAACTATCCAGGGGTCTTTTTCCAATGGTTGTAAGAGTTTTTATACTAAAATGCAGTAATTAAAGTGCTGGAATGTAATCAAGCAATGGGTCAAACTTTGGTTGTTAACAATATCAAGGGAGCGATCCAGGGTCAGAGTTACGAACAATCCAGTTGATGTATTCAATTGATTTCACTTCTTAAATCCTGGGTTACTAACTGACAGGTTAATTGTAATTATGAAAACCTTTCAGTTCTTCACAATCTATGCAAGCTACTTTAATCCCTGTATGTCTACGGGTTAAATCACATGCACGCATTAACGATCCTGTAATTAGTTAAACTAGGCAAGCAAGTATATGTCTATCCTACCCGCGAATTGATTCCCCGATGCCCTGGTTCACAAACTAGTTCTATTCTTCCTTATTACGTAATTAGATTCTCTCTTTCGAGTGCAACCCAAAATCCATAGATGATGTATAATTATCGAGCTCTAACAATTATACAAGTTAAATCAAGAAAGAATAAGTAACCCGTTATGTGATTCAATCAATGGAAATCAACCTTCAACAATCAACTTTCATGTAAACTCTAACCCCAGAACGTTAGGAAATTAGCCACACATATTCATAATCACAAGATAAAAATTTGGTGTAATAATGAAATACTTGATGTAATAGATGAAAGATTTGGGAATAACCCTTGTTCAATGAAGTGTGTAGCTCTCAATATTGCTCCAAAGTCAAGAACCCCTTACAAAAACTAAGTAATAAACTATTTATAATGTTTCCAAACCCTTGGTAATAAGTTAGACCCAAAACTAGAAGGAATAGGGAGTAAAATCGCGCACAAGGGGCGCTATAACTGGCGCCCCGCGCCCCGAAAAGCGTGCAAACGACCAGAACACGCCTCCAGGCTTCGTGCCTTAGCCCTGCGTCGCATGCCAAAAGCGCCAGGCCACTGCGCGCTACAGGCTGCGCGGCGCGGGCCCTAGAGCGCCAGCCAAAAGTTGCTCTTTTCCGCTCCAAAACTCGGCTCGTGTCGTGCCTTTGTGTGCTCGATCCAATCTTCAATCAACATCCACTCAATTCATGCTAAATCAAGCTCCGAAACGCTCCAAATGTATCGCGTAATGACCTACACACGAACAACACAACATCAGCGTAAAACCACATTCACAAGCTACCAAACAAGTGCAAAACAAGCTCAAATGTGCGGAAATATTAAGGAAAAGTAGGCATAGAATGCCAAACATCAGCATGCAAGGGACCAAATATGCTAGCATCAAACAAGTTAAAGTTAACTAAAGAGCTAAGTATCATTTTTTCTTCTCTTAAAATATTTTCAAAAATAATAAAATCTGACAACTACTCCTAAAACACCTGGTTCAAAAGAAATGACCTCCTCTAGAAAGAACCATGGCTTGAAGAAAATCCAGGAAGGGTTACTATCTAAGAAAACACTAACTAGAATGCAAGAAACAAATAAAAATAAAGTCAATGACGAAAATAAAAACAATTATTAACAAATATCAGGAATTCCCCTAGCCCACACTTAAAATAGTGCAATTCTCTCAATGCACTTCAAAATTCTAAAATACAAGGTGGGTAAGAACTCTCTGATGGCCTAAGCCTCATCGCCAGTGCCGTTAGTGGCGCCAACAACAGCTGCACCAGACTCATCTTCACCAACAGTGATGGATCTAGCAGTAGTTTGCTCATCTCCAGTATTACAATCTTCGTCACATGGTGCATCTGGACCCAAATAATAGTGAAGTAAGTACCTACAAGAACAATAAACTGTTAGTTTCACTTAACTAGTAGCTAGACGTCATAATTTGGGTCGAGAAGACCCCGCACTTGAGCCCTTGCAACAGTCAATGCTAGCGTCTCTAAAAAGCTATCCCGAAGATAATTAGAGACAAACAAGTTAATGAAAACAAACATATTTTGCAACAACTTAAGAAACAACAGTGACCCAACTCATTGGATTCCAAGTCTCAAGTGTTACTATACGTAGTGCGTGAGCTACGCAACGTAGTTCAAGTATATGTCAATGCGCTCAAAACCTTCATAAAATCAGCCCCTCACACATAAATTCATGCCTACACAACTTAAAAATAAGTTTAGCTACTCTGACTTTACCAAGCACATGAAAATTTTTGTTTAGGCATTCCATCGAACAACTTGTGTGCAATATCAATGGCTGCAATTGTGGACAGCTTTGAGTTCCATTGTTCCTCCCAACTTTGGGAGCTTTCCACACACTAACAACTACAACAGTGCCAACCTCTCACCCCCATAATCAAATACCAAATCAAGTTTCAAACTTTTCCTACAAAGTTTCAAAGAGAAGACATATTAAATACCTTTATCTAGGGGAGAATTGGAACAATGAGAGGGTTAGAAGGAAAAGAGAACACATGGGCGAGAAATAGAGAAATAAGGAGGGGAAGAAGAAACAAGAATCAAGAAGCTCATACCTGGAAGTTTGATGTTGTAGTCGTGAGAGTAGAAGAAGCATATAACGTTGGCTTTTGGCTTACGAGTTTAAACGAGAAACAAAAACGTATTAGTGTTCCGTGTTTTCTTTTAAGCATAGCAGATGTGTGTTGCTTTTATGGTTGCACAAAATTAGCACCTAGTACTGAAGGTTATTTTTTTAGTGCTGTGTATGCGTGGCTCAAACTCAACGCCAGGTCTTGAGACTTTAATTCTTGTGCTCACCTTGTGCCAGCATAACCTGAGCTTGACGTACTGTTTATGCCTAAATTTGTAAGTCTAGGTTAAATACTTAAATTTATGAAGGGAGTCACAAGCAATATAGTAAAATACGACGAAAAGTAAGTAAATAGAGAGAAAAATAATATACAAGAAAGTAAAAGAGTTGTATTTCTTGAGAATAGTCGGATTCAGTGGTGAATCACTTGATGTACAATACAATGTAAGGAGGGGCTTTTATAGTAATGGATACCCAATTCTAATTATGGTAAAATACAAAGACTAATGAGGCTCATGGGCCTATAAACTCAAGATAGTGGTATATACGAAACCCTAACTAGGAGACTGTGACCCTAAGGCGGCAGGATGTATGCCTTGCATTCTACGCTCATACCGTCTGAACGGTCGTAACTCGTAGAATAAACGTGCATCCAGTGCGCCCACTGACTTGTAAGATAAGTCTAATCTCTCTAGTTGGACTTGTATCCACATAAATAGGTGGCGTGTTTTTGTCCACACAGTCAGTCCCCCCCACTTGCTGAGTGCTGACGCAAACAGTCAGGAAGTGAAAGCGGTATGAAAAATATCCCACTGAATCCTTGAAACTCGTACTTCTTTGACCAAGACTGATGCTTATCTGTTCGAGCACTCCATGTGTCTTCATCTGATTGGTCAATATCGATTCCATGCACCTTTCTAAGAATGCCTTTTACTGCACCGATTCATTTCATATCTAAAGCCATAATTACGCTTGGCCATTTCGTGAACCTTTTTTTATCTCTTCCAGCCTATAAATATAGGCTTCATGATAGTGGTAGAATCACAAATCTTCTTCAGAGAAATACTTCATCTTCTTCAAACTTCCTCATGAACGAATGGTTCTTCTATCTCCAAAAATATTTGCCTTTGATGCTGGTTTGATATCCCACAAAAACTTCTTCATCCTGAATGTATGATACATGATAAAACTGTAGGGAAAGACCATATACGTTTTTCTTCTTCTCTTCTTCCATCCATAATTAGAGGAATGGAGCCCCCCGAGTCATGGAGTTTAGTCGGGATCCTAATGATGTTCTTCGAAATGTCTTTACTGTGGCATGCGCACTGGTTGCTACATGCTCCGGTTGTTGTTATATTCCTCTTGTCATGCAGGGTTTGCAAACAGAAGAATGCCATCCCAGTGGTGCTCCTGCATCTGCTCGTCTTTTGGTCTCCGAGGGCCATTGTCCCTGAAGCACCTCTATTTTAACGAGAAGAGTGTCACTAGGATATCCTCTCTTTTTGCGGTTTCAGGGACTGCATCTGCTTCCAATCGCTCGGGAAGAGGGGACAACATAGTGTTCCTGCGGTCGCCGAGTGTTCATTATTGGAGTCTCTCCAAGTCAATCCAAGTGAAGTCTCAGACCACGTTCTGCTTCCTCCGCCTTTCTACTGAGGGATTTCTCAGTTGGACTGATTTTCCCAACTCCCGTGGCGCAATGTCACAAAGATGTTGCTGCTTGAGGTATCAACTTGGGAATTTCGCCTTCTACATGTCGAGATAGACTTCGATGCAAGAGCTATAATCCAGATGAAAAGTCTCTGGCCGTGCAAATTCGGAAGAATTTGTGAATTTAGTCTTCCCTTTCCGATTTTTGTACAATTCTTATGAACAATGTTGTGTTAAGGAAGAACTAATTGTATATTGTGAGCCTACATGCTATTTTATATTAATGAAACGAATGTCCATTAATATTTTTATACGTACTTGTATAATGTAAGCAACATGTTTGTGTGTCTTTCTGGGCTAGTGTCTGTAAAAGACATGTATGCGCATTGAAGAGTGCTTCATTTGCATCAGTAGTTGATGGCTTATGTTGCGCTTGTAATAGACGGATGTTTTGTGCCCACAATGGGACGACTTTAGCCCGTGTGGAAACAAGCACTTTCACGTTCTAATTCAGAACGTTGTTGCTTGTTTACTCGAGTATTTTAAGACTTTTTGGCACTATACGGGCGGGCGTCCCCTCCGGCATATAGGTGCAATTTTGTTGAATTGACGAGTTCAACTTGCGAATAATGCTTGGTGATTGAGTTAGACGTGGTCTAGCTCTAAGCGAGTAGTTTACCCTAGTTTTTGTAGTGAAAAATGGGTATATTACTTTAATTTAGGTCTGGCCGGGGCTATGAATAGTTGTATCATAAATGGATCTGAATTGTAATCGTAAAAATTACTAAGTAATTTAGTAGTTTTATTGATAAGTAGGGCGCGGAGCTACATGAAATATAAAGAACGGGGCTAAGGGCCCGTTATGAGATAATAACTATTAAAGAAACAAGAAAGGAGTAAATACATGTCTCCAGTATATTGGCTTTGTTGGTCTTTCGAGAGTAGTACTCTTTGAGCCATGAGATGTTAAAAAATTGTGGTATGGTTGTTCCTTTCATGTCTTCAAGAATATACGCACCTTTTCCAGCTATGCCTTGTACTTTGTATAGTTCTTCCCAGTTCGGAGCCAGTTTGCCTGCGCTAGCCTCCTTGGTTCTTTGAGTAATTTTGCGGAGGACAAGGTATGCTATGTCCAAAGAATGTAGATTAGTCCTTGCATTGTAGTATTGCCTCACCCATTGCTTCTGCGCTGCGAGGCGTATGGCTGCTATATCCCGTCGCTCGTCCAAAGTATAAAGTGAAGCCTTCAAAGCCTCGTTGTTTGATTCTTCCTCGGCAAACGGCCGTCGCAGGCTGGACTCTCCAATCTCTAAGGGAATCATTGCTTCAGTTCCATATGTTAATGAGAATGAAGTTTCTCCCGTGCTGGCTTTGGACGTGGTGCAGTAGGCGCATAAGACTCCTGACAGTTCCTCTGGCCACTTCCCTTTGGCTTCCTTGAGTCACTTCTCAGGATTTCAACGATCATTTTATTGGAAAATTCAGCTTTATCATTAGACGAAGGGTGATAGTGCGTTGAGGTTATCCTCTTTATCTCCTATTCCTTCATGAAAGCGGTAATCTTGTCTCCTATAAACTGAGGTCCATTGTCGCAAGTGATTTCTGCTGGGATGCTGAAGTGGCACATAATGTTCTTTCATATGAAATCTATCACTTACTTCTCTTTGATCTGAGCATAGGCCGCAGCTTCGACCCATTTAGTGAAATAATCTGTCATAATAAGCAAAAACTTAACACCACTGGGCACTTTAGGCATGGGTCCTACGATGTCCATTCCCCATTTCAAGAAAGGCCAATGGGTTGTTATTGAGTGTAACAGCTCTGCTGGCTGATGAAGTATATGGGAAATTGCTGACAACTGTCACATGCTCGGATGAACTTGCTCGCCTTATCTTCCATTCGGGGCCAGAGGTAGCCCGCCCTGATTAAATTGCGAGCTAGAGATCGTCCGCCATAGTGGTTTCCACATTGTCCCTCATGAATTTCCCTCAGCGCGTAATCAACCTGAGAGGGTCCCAGACATTTAGTTAAAGGGCCGCTAAAAATTCGGTGATACAGCTCCCCGTTTATCAGGAAATAACAGGCTGCTTGGACTCTTAGCTTTCTGCTCTCCTTTTTTTTCACCTGGGAGTATTCCCTTGTCGAGGTATTCGATGATTGGGTGCCGCCAATCCCATATTGATGCCATGACATTGACTTCGTGGCACTTGACGTCTGCATAGGTTACTCAATAATTGATCCCGGGCTGTCTGCACTCATGTGTGCAGTGGTCGCTACACTGGCTAGGACATCAACCTCCATCTTTTCTTCCCTTGGTATTTGGTTGATCTTCCATTTTTGAAAATTCTTCAGGAGTTTTTCCACTCTTGCCAAGTACTCCTGCATGTGGGCGTCTTTTGCAGCATAAGCTCTAGTTACTTGATTGACGACCAGCTGGGAGTTGCTGTTGAGACTGATCTCCCTGGCTCCCAATATGTAAGTAAGCTAATTTCAAAGCTTGAATTACTGCTTCATATTTATCTTCATTGTTAGTCATTGCCGGGCAGCTGAGAACCTTCCGAAATTTGTTCTCAGTTGGGATTTTATCACTAAACCAAGTCCGACCCCCTTTACATTTGAGGCGCTGTTGGTGTAGATCACCCATTCTCCGGGAGTAACATCCTCCATTATTGTGTGTTCCATCTTAGCCTATACATTTAGTCGGTACTGAAGTCGGCAACAAAGTCCGCGAGCACCTGGGACTTAATGATAGTACGTGGCTGGTAAATGATATCATATTCTCCCAGTTCGACGGCCCATTTGCTGGCTTACCAGAGAGTTCGGGATTGTGAAAAATGGTCCGCAAAGGGAAAGAAGAAACCACAATAATCGTGTGACTTTGAAAATATGACCGTAACTTCCTTGCAGCCATTACCAAAGCGAGTGCTAATTTCTCTAGGTGCTGGTACAATGTTTCTGCATCCAGGAGCGATTTGCTGACTTAATATATCAGCGATTGCACCCCTTTTTCTTCTCATACCAAGATATCATTGACAGTGACTTCAGACACTGCGAGGTATAACAAAATGGCTCTCCCTCGAGCGGTTTTGTTAGCAACAGGGTATTGGCTAGATACTATTTAGTTCTCTGAGCGCCTTGGTGCACTGCTTTATCCACTCGAAGCTTTTGTTTTTCTTTAAGACGTTGAACTGATGGCACCTTTTGGAAGACCGCGAGATAAAACGGCTAAGTGCAGCAATGCGGCCATTTACCTCCACTTCGATCTTCAAAACTTTTTGAATGGCATCGATCGCTGCAATTTTCATTGGATTTTCTTCTATGCCCCTATTGCAGACAATGAACCCAAGGAACATCCCAGAGGATACGCCAAAGGCACAGTGCTCTGAGTTGAGCTTCATACCGAACTTGTTCATGATGTCGACTTCTATCTCTAGGTGGCTGATGTTATTCCAATTTCACCAACATGTCGTCGATATAAACCTCCATAGTTTTGCTGATCTACACCTTGAACATCAGGTTCACTAGACTTTGATAAGTTGCTTCTGCGTTTTTCAAACCAAAAGGCATTATCCTATAGCAATATGTCCCATGTCTGTAATAAAGAAAGTCTTCTCCTGATCATCCAAATTCATGAGGATCTGGTTATACCCTGAGTATACATCCAAAAAACTTAGAGCCTCATGACCTGCCGTTGAATCGATGAGTTGATCGATGTTAGGCAATGTGAAAGAGTCCTTTGGAAATGCTTTATTCAAGTCCGTGAAGTTAATGCACATCCTCCAGTTTCTACTCTTCTTTGGGACCACCACAACGTTGGATAACCAGTTGGGGTAATAAATCTCGCGAATGGAACCGTTGTTCAACAGCTTCCCAACCGTCTCACGCCCTGCCAACCCCTTTTCGCGGCTGATCGATCGTTTTTTCTTCTTGACCGGCTTGTTGATATTGGGGTCAACATTTAAGTTATGTGTAATGACCTAGTTGATATTCCAGGCGTGTGTCCAGGCGAATGTACCCGACCGACCTTGCAGGAAATTAGTGTATTCTTGTTTGGCTTTGGCTAAGAGCTTGGTCCCCACGTAAAATTTCTTGTCGGGGATACTCTCATCGAAAATCACTGGATCCAGGTCGTCGACCATGACCTTGGTCGACTTTTCTTCTTCTTGGAGGTCCGAGGGCGTGACAGCCGATTCTCGGGATCCGACTGCTTTGTGAGATCCGAACCCAAAAGGTCTGCTGGTTACTAGGCAAGGCCCGAGTAGTTTGTCCAGCTTCCTCTTTTTGGTTCTTTGTTTCCTGACTGTGCATGTTACACCAGTCACATAACAGCTTCGAGATAATTTTTTTCACCCGGAATCTCTCTCACTCCCCAGGGAGTCAGTTACTTGAGGATCTGATGAAGTCTAGACGGCACTACGCGTACTTCGTGAATTTAGGGTCTTCTTAAGATAATGTTATATGAGAGATAACATATCATCACTTGGAAGGACGCTGCCCTTACTGCCCCTGGTAGGTGTACCTAAAGAAGTATCTCCCCTACGGATCTCTCGGTGGAACAGTACTGATGTCTACCAGTATGCGTTTGACCTAGTCATCATGCACCTGCAAGGTAATTGTCAGGGCGCCGTAGTGGGGGTATAGAACTTGTTGTGAGTCTTTGTTATCGAACTCGGTGGCGCTGATACGAGGTTTTTTGGTTATCTCCTGATGCGCCTCACAGACCATGACAGTTCTGGTGCTGGTACTGCTAACTTTGGGTCCTCCAAAAATCATGTTGATAGGCTCCTGGGCCCCTTGGACTGCCAGTATTGCTTCGTCTACATCACTATAAGGCGTGGTATCCTAGCTGGACTCTGGCCATAACAGCGAATAAAAGGACGTTGACCTTGGAGATCCATTCATAGTTTCAGCCGTATTAGCCAAGTTATGAACCGTCTGTCGGATCTCGATACCGGCATCCTGTGCGGTGTAGCCGTTGTTGTTTGACTTGACTGCGCCTTTTCTTTATAAAATACCTACAATTGTCTGGGCTCCATGGTGGGTGCCAAACTATTTATGCCAAAGTTTGTAAACACTTAAATTTATGAAGAGGTCACAAGCAATACAATAAAATACGACGAAAAGTAAGTAAATAGAGAGACAAATAATAGACAAGAAAGTAAAAGAGTTTTATTCCTTGAGAATAGTTGGATTCAGTGGTGAATCGCTTGATGTACAATACAATGTAAGGAGGGGTATTTATAGCAGTGGACACCCAGTCCTAATTATTGTAAAATACAAAGACTAATGAGGCTCATGGGCCTATAAACTCAAGGCAGTGGTGTATACGAAACCCTAACTAGGAGACTGTGACCGTAAGGTGGCAGGATGTATGCCTTGCATTCTACGCCAATACCTCGTAATTCGCAGAACAGACATGCATCCAGTACGCTTGGTGACTTGTATTATAAGTCTAGTCTCACCAGCTGGACTCGTATCTCCGTAATAATAGGTGGCGTATTTTTGCCCATACAAATACTGCAAGTGAAATTATTGTACCCAATTTGTGCTAGCAAAGTTGGCCTGGGATCACAGTTTTCATAGAGCCAAATTTGTCCCCAACTTTCCTCCTAGAACAACACCTGTGGCTGTCAAAATTTCCTCAAAACGTTAACAACAACAAATTAAACTAACTACAAGCTCCTACATCACTAAATTAATCTCTTTTTGTTCATTTTGTTCATTTTTTGAAGTTAATTTAACTTCTCGAGTATTCTTCCATCCTCAACATTCACCACCTTCCACTCAACGACGTCTTTCAATTTATGTTCGGGTTCTTGTTTGGCACATTCGATTAAAGAACACTCTTCAAATTTAGCTTTATGATCCTTTTCGTTATAAACCTTGAAAGTGATCTTTTCTCTATGCACTCTCATGATCATCTCTCCCGACTCCATGTTAATGATAGCTTTAGAGGTGATTAAAAATGGTCTTCCCAAAATTATTTGGGCTTCTCGATCCTCTTCATAGTCTAGGATAATAAAATCGCCAGAGAATGTGAACTTTCCCACTTTAACCAACACATCATCAATCTTACCATCGGGGCGAGTGAATGATCCATTCGCCATCTTAAGAGTGATTGAAGTAGGCTTGACTTCTCCTATGCCTAACCTTTTACAGACAAACAAAGACATGAGATTTATGATCGCCCCTAGATCACACAAAGCAACACAAATATTTTGTCCACTAATAGTACAAGGAACAGTGAACCTCCTAGGATCTTCAAGTTTTGGAAGTAGTTTACTCAGGATTGTACTACACTCCTCCATCAACTCAATTTTATTAATCTCTTGTGGCTTTCTCTTTTTAACTAGAATCTCTTTCAAGAACTTTACAAACGACGACATCAATTGAAACACATCAGTTAAAGGGGTGTTAATCTGAAGCTCTTTCAACATACTCACAAATTTTTGAAACTGAGCCAATATCCGTTGATGGTTGAAGTCTTTGCGGAAATGGTGGAGGAGGTAGAGGTGCCTTCTTTTTCTCTTTTTTCTAATTTGCTTTGTCCAATTTTTCCACTTCCGCCACTATAGGTTGCTCATTTTTCTCACTATTGACCACCAATTCTTCACTATTAATTAGAGTTATAACAAGACATTGCTCAACTCCCTTTTGATTTCGGTTCAGTTCAGTAACATCAGGGAATATTCCATGTCATCTATCACTTTAAGCGCTCACTATCTGCCCATTTGGCGTTCCAGATCCTTTTGAGCATTAGCAAGATCTTTTATTGTATGTGCATGGGCTGTATTGTCAGCTATAATTTTCTGCTGGCCTGCTAACATATGCTTTATCATATCTACAACTGAATTGCTTGCCTGATGTGCTTGAACCGAAGATGGTTGGTAATAGTTTTGAGCTCTCATGTTGCTTTGATTACCACCCCAAGAGAGATCTAGATGATTGCGCCAATTAGGATTGTAGGTGTTAACAAACTGATTATATGCCTGAGACATGTTTTGATTCCCCACGTAATAGACTGACTCTGGATTGGCAGGGCAAACCTCAGTTGCATGATCTTGTCCACATACCTCACAAAAACTTTGGATTGTTGCACTTGTTGAACTGGTAGCGCTTGTTGCTGAGTTGGTGGTAATGCTAGCTTACTGATTTGGTTGGCTATTCCATTCACCTTTGCAGTTAATGTCGAGAAAGCATCCAATTGAAGTACTCCAGGATTTTTATGACTTGGCGCTCTACCATCACCCTGCTAGTCTGGATTACTTTGAGAAAATTTATCCAGCAGTTCATAAATCTCATTAAAATTCAAGGTGAGACTTGGCCTCCGACAACAACATCCACCATGATCTTGCCATAAGCATTCAAACCTTTCACGAATGGGCCAACACCTCATTAGATTTGTTGTATTGCAAGCAATCTCTCAACAGTGACTTGAATTTCTCCCAGGGTGATTACAAAGTCTCTCCGTCTCTTTGTCTGAAAGACATAATCTCGCTCACTATTCTGGCTGTTTTGGCAGATAGAATTTTGCTAAAAATTTCTTAGCTAAAGCATTCCAAGTAGTGATAGACCTAGGTTTTTCAGCCTTTAACCACTTCTTTGCTGCTTTGATCGAGGAAAATAAGAAAAGTATCAATCAAGCATAGTCAGTTGAGACATATGTTGGTGTGTAGGTATCACTAATCTCCAAAACGTTTTGAATATGCTGTTGTGGATCCTCATGTAGTAACCTAGCATATTTCACCATCGCACGTAATAGTTGTATCATGGCGGATTTAATCTCAAAATGCCAGTAATTTCAGGCTTAACAATGCTCGAGACTACTCCATCCAAATTGGGGAGAGCAACATCTCGCACGGAAAAAGCTCGATCTTCTGGCATTCCTATAGTAATGACTAAGAGAGAACTAATACCTGAAACAACAGAAGAACTCAAAACAAAAATTAAATCTGAATAAAAAATAATAAATCATTCAAAAAGAAATCAATTGTTTAGTCCCCGGGAATGGTGCCAAGAACTTGTTGCTCCCAAATGCACACATAAGTATATGTGGTCGATAAGTAATAAAGTGATAAGATCAAGTATCGTTCACATGAAGACTATTGTTAATAACCGTACCCTAACAAACTATTTCCTATAAATTATTCAGGGATCTTTTCGATGGTTGTGATTTTTTCTAACAAAATGAAACAATACTTAAAAACAAGTAATGAAGTCTAGTATTCGAGAGAAATTAGTGAGTTGTTATCAATAAGAGAGAAGTGGTCCAAATTCAGAGCGACAAACAATGCAGTTGAGTTTTCTAGTTGATTGTTTTTCTTGATTTTCTAGATTGCTAAGTAACAGGTTAAATATATTCATGAAAGCCTGTCGATTCTTCCCGACTCTATGAAAGCTACTCTAACGCCTATATTTCTATGGAATTAAATCACATGCATGTATTAAAGAACTCTGTATTTCGCTAAGCAATGCGAATAGCTAGATGTCTATCCTATTCGCAAATCAATTCCCTGATGCCCAGGTTCACAATCAAGCCCTATTCCTTCTTATGTGCATTAATAAGTTCCCTCTGTCGAGTTCAACTTATGGACCGTAGATAGTGTTCAATTATCGGTCCCTAATAACCAAACAATTATGCTCAAGAAAGAATAAACAATCCATAGTGGTAAATCAATAGGCAGAAATCAACTTTCAAACATCAACCTTTATGTAATTGCCCTAACTCTAAAACGATATGTTTAGCTACACATATTCATGATAGCAAAATATGATTTCATGTAAAATAACATAAAACAATAGTTTAGAAGAAGAAATAATGTAACCTTAAGCTCCAATTGTTTCTAACCACTTCCAAGCTCTAAAAAATTGACTAACTCCCTTCAAAATTGAGTTTGCATTGCTTTTATAGTGTTAAAAAAAAAACTAGGTAAAAATTGCCTTTTTCCGCTCATACTAAGACTTCTTAAGTTGAGCGTTGTTTCATTGACTCTTGGCTGTGTGCCGGCACAAGTTGGGCACAAGCTCTGCTTCACATGCTGGGTATATGCTGGCACAAGGTGCTAAATGTATTTTCTATAGGCTGGAGTTATGCTGCTAGCATGACATTGGCATAACTTCACTCCAACTTCCAAATTCATCCGTGTAACCTCCAAGTCATCAGTTCTCTTTCTACTTTCATGAAAATCAACACTTACTTATTCAAACACCATTATTAAGCTAAATGAACTATCATAATCAATTTAAGAACATAATTATTACTAAGAAACTGGGTAAAAATCACAAAAATATATATCTTTTTAGCCAAACATCAATACTGCAATGACACCTAGTCACGACCCTTAGCCACCTATCTTACGAAGTATTTAAGCCCTAGGAACTTACAAAACTTCTTCTCGGTTTTGGGTTTAGGTACACCCACCTTCCAATGCTATAAAGTCAAAATAGGTGAACCCAACAAGCTCATCTAAAGTAGGACATAGCTCGAAATCAGAAAAGAAAAAGACACCCTGCTCATAATTCTAAAACTGCAACAGAGCTCGAATAAGTCCTTTGTCACCTCAGATGTCCATAAGAGAAACCAAATTCCCAGTCTTTTCTCTAATCTCCGAACCATGCTCTCTTGTAATGTTCTCCCACCAGTCTCTGAGCACACGAAGGGTGGAAGTGATCATTTGGATATCTCTGAAGGGTGGGAAGATGCGGTTTAGGTCCATATCTACAAAAAAACTACTTCTAAAATTGATATGACAATTGGCTTTGGTTCACTATAATATCAACACGATCACATAATATGCAACGTCGTTGGGTTGTAATAACCCGTTGAAAAAAAAGGCGGTTTCCTAATACGTGGAAACGATGCCAAGGACCAGGTCTAAACTAAGGTGTATATGAATGAATGTCCTAAAAGCTCCTTCTAAGAGTGGGTTAATGGTTGAGGCTGACTCGACCTATGCGGGACATAACCTGGCCACATAAAACTAGTAGAATCGGCCAATGTCAAAACCAGACAGAGATTATCCCTCTAACTTTGCACGTCCCGTATATCTACATGTCAAGCGTGTGCCCCGTGATCAAATTGAGGAGGTGAAAAGAATTGACAAGTTTCCTGAATGGAAGAAATATGAACAAAATGTTGATTTTATATGTGCACAACCAAAGTGTAGCGACATGCTTTAGTGATATACATCCACACAATCAATCTAATCATGCTAGTTTAGGCATACAAATAAACAATTAAGCTACACGTACAAGTTTTAGCATACAAATAAACAATTTAAACTAAGCATACTAGTTTAAGCATTCGATTCAAACACATAAATAGGGCTAGTTCATGAAAACCTTATGGTTAGAACCATTTTCTTGTCCCCAGTGGAGTCGCCATGTTGTTAAACCCCAAAACATACGTTAAGTAAAACTCCGGTATTTTCAATAATATGACGATTCTAAAGGGTTTTTTTGGTGTGTCCACCTAATTTAGGAAAATTAAGAACCAATTATTAAACAATGAGTGCAATTTTCCATTTATTTTCGAAAGAAGGTCTTTATTAAAAGAGTACTTTCGAAAATCCACAAAAAATGTGGTTATTCCAGCGGTTTTCACGAAAATAGCATAAGTGCTAATTTTGAAAAATATTAACTTTTGGCACATTTGAAGCAAAATAAATCATTTTTATTTTTTTAAAATAAGATAAATAAATAAATAATTTATTACTATTTAAAAGTAAATGATAACTTACGGATATAAAAAAAATTCAATTATAATTTTATTGCACTCATTATTTAAAAATAATTCCTAAGATTCGCAAATTAACTGATAAATCCAAAGAAAGTGAAAAAAATATTTATAAGTGTTGTTCTAATATTCAATAAACATTAATTCATAATAAATCTATCCTACAAGGCACCTAACCGTTCTACCGGGAATTCCTATTATTATGGATTCTAAGGAAGAGGGGAAAGAGAGGGTTGAGAAGATAGAACCCGGAAGTTGACAACTCGCAGCGAGTCTTGATACATCTATTTTAACTTGAGACAAATTTAGAATGCAGACGTAGATGGTATCAAAGGTTTGCAGCAATCAAGAACTTGAGATGAAGAGACTGATTCCCCAAGCATAAGAAGTCATAGCCTGACTAAGGTCTATCCTTATTTGGATTAACTTAGAAAAACTCGAGCAGTAAAGCCATGTCAAACGACAAAGAATTTCAATTAGCATAGGAGTTTCAAAACTTAATCAGAAAGATTTCAAAAGAACCAGCAACACACTCTCTGTACATTCATAAATTTCAGACTTTAGGAGCCACATCCATGTTGCAAAAAAACATTCTTTTACCCAGTTTACTACCTATCACTATTGTTCTCTTGTAACTTGCAGAGGTTGTTTCACTGAGGGCAACATATCAGAGTCATTACTAGTCGAAGTCAACCAACAATCAGGAAAACGAAGTTCTCTTTAGATTTCATTACTCTTTCGGCTTTAGGACACATTATGTTAAAACAAGCAGACCAATTGTTCACAACAATTTCTTTAAACAAATTGCAACTATAGAATTAAGACAGTTTATCTTATAACAAGTTCTATTCAAGCTAAGCAAACAGAAAAGACCATGCTGAAGGGTCTCAAAGAGAAAGTTACCTTGATAATTCAATGTTGGATAAACAATCAAGAGAAAACTGGAAAACTCAAAGCAAACCAACTAAGATTCTCTAGAGCTACTGCAGACATCATGAATAAAACTGAACCTGACCCCTCCAATTTTATAGAATAGAACTAGAGTCATGGAATTGGGAAAGGACTATTGGAAACTGAAGGCTAGGCTGAAGCAGGTTGCATTTATCCAAAAATTAGTCTCAATCGCTAGGCACCCCAACAGTCAAGCTTAAAGAAGCAGTCTACACCTCAAAGACTTCAAACAAGAACCAAACACCACTTAGAAAGCCACAAAATTAGCATACAAATTGGTCACATACCTCACCAAAAGCAACTTCTATATCCTGAGATTTAAAAAGAGACTAAAGGAGACCAAAAGAATTAAACCTAATATAAAGCCTAGACAATACTTGATGACACTTATGGCTATTTAAAACCCGAAATAGAGATAGACTCAGCATGATTCAAACAACAACCTGAAATGAAGATTGAAACACACATGACAGGAGCTTGATTGGATTTAAACTAAGAGGAGAACACTGCTTAAACTTTGAAATTACTATAGCTCAAGAGAGTTTTTAACATCCCTAAAAAACCTGAAGCTTCTAACCCCTTCAGACTTCTTTCACCTGACTCTTAGGCACCCAACATTCACAACAGAGAAACCTTCCACTAATCTACTAAAGCACAAATAACTAAGAAAGAAAACAGACTTCAGAAATCATAAGCTACTATTACACACAACAAAATAGGCTGGATCAGAATAGGCTTATACCGAAGGTTTTAAACTTAAGAATCATTGTTCAACTTCACAAAATCTAGGAAAACAAGACTCACAGAACTTGGATCTTCATTCTTTATATGTTTTCAGATTATTCAAGTCTTAAGTTGCCTTTACCTTGATTTCTATCAAATTTTAAACTCTAAGACCTTAAAACAGTTATCAGACTTTCTTAAAGGATTCAATTCCTTGTTAATCATCATCTTAAGGCATTTTCCCGGTTCTAAAACTTAACAAAACTCTTTTGCACACATTTTACATAACATATCAACTTCCTTAATGGTTAATGATCTAATTTAATCTAAAGCTCAAAGCAAGAATAACTTACACATAATAAATATGTTAACTAACACTAACATTGAACTCATAAACACTGTTGCAAGGCAAAACATATGGAAGTAAAAACATAAAAGTAAAGATAGAAGCAAGACACAAATTCAACTTTGTCCGAGCAATATCAAGGCACTAGTCTTGATAACTTTCGAATAGAAAGTAAATAGGCACCTATACTAAGTAATGATTCTCAAGAATACAATGACTCTTGAAAATCAAATGATCAAATAAGAAAAGTTCAACTGGATTCTACCAAATGGCACAAGTTTCGAAAACCGGTTCCCCTAGGGGTTTCTCTCACTAGTGTTCAAGCTCAATGGCCATTTCAATATTCAAAATCAACTAAGAAAAATAAACTACTGGTGGGGGTATTTTTAGTAAAGCTCCCCGATTAAGTCTAGAAATAAGGCCACAAGGGTCAATTAAACAAGGCCGAAACTAAGTATTTTGGCTCGGGCGCTCTTCTACCTCAGGTGCTCTTCTACCTCGGGCACAAGTGTGGCCCTTCGGTCGCTCACTGCTCAGTGCCGATCTTCAAGTTTTGGACGCGTTTTGCCTTGGGATCAAGATTGAAGGTACACCTTCTACATCTGGCACCTGCCCGCTTAGTCTCCGAGTTGCTGCTTCCTCCTGGCCGCACTAGGTAAACATGAACATCATGCGGAGTCTTAGCTTGGCTTCGTATGACTGGTCTTGATGGCACGAACACATCTTGATCAACACGGATATGGGCTACATCATCCTCCCCTTCTTGAGAGGTTTGTCCTCCAAATTGCGTCATCTTTACCCTCTAGTGCACGTCCTGCAACACAAGGAGTCAAGTCAGCAACATTAGAGGTGTTGGAAAAATTATACTCACCTGGGAGGTTGATCTCATAAGCCTTTTTGTTGATCTTGTTCAGCACTTGGAAAGGATCATCCCCTCTCGGAGCCAACTTCCCTTTCCTTTGGTTCGGGAACTATTCCTTGCGGAAGTGAACCCAAACACAATCTCCCTTCTTTAACTCCAACCTTCTACGCCCGTTGTTCTTCATTGTTGCCATCTTTTTTCAGCAAATACCACTAAGCACGTAGCTTAACGTGTAATTTTATTAATAATATAATAAATAATAATAAGTTCGATCTTTACAATCATGAATGAAATACGACCTTGCTAATACTAAATAATAACTAACTAGTGGTAAATTAGCAATATACCCAATTATTGCATCTACCTCATTGGATTGAGCATCATATAATACTAATATCGCCAATTGAAGTAAATTTAATACTTGGGTAATATACTTCACATGAACTACCACACTAGCTAGAAATAAAGTGAATGAAAAATTAATGAAATAACTAGCTAAGTATATGAGTAATGCTAATGAAATCCTACATAGTTGTTTATGCCTAAATTTGTACGTCTAGGTTAAACAATTAATTATGAATGAGGTTACAATATCGCCAATTGAAGTAAATTTAATACTTGGGTAATATGCTTCACATGAACTACCACACTAGCTAGAAATAAAGTGAATGAAAAATTAATGAAATAACTAGCTAAGTATATGAGTAATGCTAATGAAATCCTACATAGTTGTTTATGCCTAAATTTGTACGTCTAGGTTAAACAATTAATTATGAATGAGGTTACAAGCAATACGGTAAATTACGATGGAAAAAGTAAGTAAATACGATGAAAGTAAAGATAAGTATAAGAAAGAAATAATAGAGAAAGCAAAATAATTCTTATTCCTTGAGACTAGCCGAATTCGGTGGCAAATTGTATCTTGTGTACAATACAATATAAGGAGGGGTATTTATAGTAGTGATACCCAGTCCTAAACAAGGTAAAATACAAATACTAATAAGGCCATGAGCCTACAACTTAAGGCGGTGGTATACTAAACCCTAACTAGGAGACTGTAAACCGAGGCGACAGAATATGTGCCCTACCCCCTATGACCAAACCGCCTAAATAGTCGTTGGCTCTAGGAGTGGGTGTATATCCTCAGGGCCTGGTGACTTATAGGATATGTCTAGTATTTCTATCTGGACTCATATCTCCGTAATAATAGGTGGCATATTTTTTCCCAAACAGTCAGTTCCCCACTTGCTGAGTATTGACGCAAGTATTTAGGAAGTGAAAGCGGTGTGATGTGAAACAATATCTCTCTTAATCCTTGAGACTTGCATTCTTTCTGACCAAGAATAATAATGACTTCTTCGAGAACCTCACATGCTTCCATCTGATTGGTTGATATCGATTCTATGCACCTTTCCAAAGAATGATAATGACTGCTCCAAATCATTTCATATCTCTAATAACTATGACACTTTGACCATTTTGTACTACAACCTTACCTCTCTCCGCCTATAAATAGTGGCTTTCTGATAGTGGAGGAATCAGACTCTTCTTCAGAATACATTCTATTTTTTTTCAGAAAACTTATCTTTGCGTGGCCTTTGATCCTGTGATGATACTTCCAGAAATTCTTCTTTGTTTCATGAGGACGAGGCATGAGAAGATCACAAGGGGAGACTCATTTACAGTTATCTTCTTTTCTTTCTCCATTCGTGAGGGAAGGAAAGAAGTCCCCTAAGCCATGATGCACGGCTGTAACTTTAATGGTGATGTTCTTCGAAAGATCTTCATCGTGGCAGACATATCAATTCTGGCATGTCTCATAGTCATACCTGATGGTTTGCTGTGATATTCTTCTTTTTATGTGGCACAGTGCAGCATAGGTTTGTCAACTCCTTTCGGGCTTCTTCTACTTCGTTCATCTCCTGGTTGCATTGGGACATGGTTCCTGAAGCGACGTAATTTGAATGAGGAGCAAGTTCTGGGGTATCCTCTCTTTCTTTGAGTGGTTGATGCTTGAAAGCATTCTCCGTACCAACAGCGTTCAGGGTAACTGTTTAGCTCTGGCTTGTTCCTTGATTTTAGAGTTTGCATAAGCTTCCAATCGTTCGGGGAAGAGAGAGTATGAGGCATTTCTGAGATTCATGGGGATTCCTCATTGGAGTCTCTCCAAGTGAATCCAAGTGAAGTCTTCGGTGCCCATTCTCCTACCTCCGCCGTTCTACTGAGGGATTCCTCAATTGGGCTGATTTTCCTCCCCCCATGACGCAGTATCACGAAGATGTTGCTGCTTGGAGTACTAGGTTGTAAAGTTCGCCTTCGAATCCCAGGAGAGACTTTGATGCAAGATACAATCTAGATAAAGAATCTCTGGGGTACACATTCAGGGAACTTGCAGTTTTAGTCTTCCTTTTTTTTTCTTACAATTGTTATAAACAAATGTTGTATTTAGGAAGAACTAAATGTATATTTTGGGTTCATTTTGTAGTGTATTGACTTAAATAACTTGTGTCTTTGTTTGCGACATTTTTAAATTTTCACTGTAAATAATAAGTAATGCTAAGTTATGCCTCTGTGGGCATTTGCACCTAAGAATTAGATGGCTTCTGGTCGTCCAGACTGTTTTAGTTATTTAAGAATGTGTGTCAGTGTGCCTGCCTTGAGCAATTACGTACGTTGTGTACCGATAGACGACGACTAGGTTTCATCCGTAGCAGATGGCTGTTTGCGCCCACAATGGGATAACTTTAGCCCGTGTGGTAACGGTCCTTTTGCGTTCTGAGATAGAACATCATCGCTTAGTTATTCGAGTATTTAAGACTTTCTGGCACTACGCGGACAAGCGTCCCCATCGGCGTGTAGGTGCAACTGTTAATTTAGCGAGTTCAACCCTAGATTAATGCCTGGTGGTTGAGTTAGACGTGGTCTAACTCTAAGCGAATAGTGTACTCTACTTTCTTGTAGCGGAAAGTGAGTGTATTACTTCAACTTAGGTCTAGCCGGAGCTATGAATATTTGTATCGTATATGGATCTAAAATAATTGGACAAAACTGACTAGTTGGAATAGTAGTTTTATTGATACGGCACGGAGCCATGTGAAATAAGGAACAGGCTAAATCCCCGTTGTAAAATAAAGAACGGGGCTGAGAGCCCGTTGTAAATAATTTTGAGAAGACCAGAAAAAAATACATATCTCGAGTATTTAGGGTTAGTCAGCCTTTCAAGAGTAGTACTTCTTTAGCCATGTGACATTCTAGTAATTTGGGATGGCTATCCCCTCCATGTCTTCGAGAACGTACACACCTTTTCCCAACTTGGAGAGAGCTTTCCTGCTCCGACCTGCTTGGTGTTCTGAGTAACTTTATGAAGGACCAAGTCCTCGATGTTGAAGGACCGTGGATTTGACCTTGAATTATAATATTTCTCTACTCGCTTCTTCTGGGCTGTAAGGAGGCGAATGACTGCTATGTCCCGCAATTCGTCCAAGAGGTCAAGGGAGGCTTTCAGGGCTTCATCGTTCGACTCCTCTTCGGCGAGTGTTCGTAAACTGGACTCTCCAATTTCTAAAGGAATCATAGCTTCCATTACATACATCAGTGAAAATGGTGTTTCTCTGGTGCTGGCTTTGGATGTATTTCGGTAAGCCCATAGGACTCTGGGCAGCTCTTCGGGCCATCTTCCCTGAGCCTCCTTAAGCCGCTTCTTCAGATTCTCCACTATATTCTTGTTTGAGGATTCAGCTTGGCCATTGGCTGAAGGTGATAAGGAGTGGAGGTTATCCACTTGATTTCCCATTCTTTCAGAAAAGCATTGATCTTGTTGCCTATGAATTGGGGACCGTTGTCCTAGGTGATTTCTGCAGGAATCCCAAATCGACACATAAGATTTTTTCAAATAAACTCTATGACTTCCTGCTCTCGCATTCGGGCGTATGCGGCCGCCTCGACCCATTTGGTGAAATAGTCTGTCATGATAAGAACAAACTTGGCTCCACCAGACGTTTTAGGCATGGGCCCTATGATGTCCACCCCCCATTTAAGTGAAAGGCCATGGGACTATTACTAAATGTAATAACTCCGCCGGCTGATGAAATACATGGGAGAACCTTTGGCAGCTATCATATGCCTGGGAAAAGTTTCTCACGTCGTCTTCCATTCGAGGCCAGAAATAGACCGCCCTAATTTACTTTTGAGCTAGAGACCACCCGCCAGAATGATTCCCGCATTGTCATTCCTGGATTTCTCTGACTGCGTAATCCACCTGAGAAGGACCCAAAAATTTAGCCAAAGGTCCGCTAAACCTTCGCCAGTACAACTCTCCATTGATCAAGACGTAGCGAGCTGCTTGAGCTCTTAGCCTTCTCCTCCCCTTCCCGTCTGTTAGGAGCGTTCCTTTGTTGAGATATTCAATGATCGGGTGCCACCAGTCCTATGATGACCCTACTGCGTCGACTTCGCGGCGCTTGACATCTGCGTAAGTTAATTGATGGTAGAAACCGGGCTGTCTGCATTTAATTCTGTAGTGGCTGCTAGGCTGGTTAGGGCATCAGCCTCCACATTTTCTTCTCTTGGTATCTGATTAATCCTCCATTTTTGAAAATTCTTCAGACATTTCTCCACTCTGGCCAGGTACTCTTGCATGCGGGCGTCTTTGGCGGTGTATACTCCAGTCACCTAGTTCATCACGAGCTGAGAATCGCAAAACTTCCCTACCCAGATATGTAAGCTAATTCTACGGCTTGAATTACAACTTTATATTCTGCTTTGTTGTTCGTCATCTGGAGCAGTTGACAGCTTTCCTAAACACCTTCTTCGTCGGGGACTCGATCACTAAACCAAGCCCGGCCCCTTTTACATTCGAGGCACCGCCGGTGTGGATCACCCATTCTCCGCTGGTAACACCTTCTATCATCTTGTGTTCCTCCTCAACCTTTGGCATTAAGTCGGTGCTGAAGTCGGTGACAAAGTCCGCGAGAACTTGTGGTTTGATCGCCGTTGTTGGCTGATAAATAATATCATGCTCGCCGAGCTCGACAGCCCACTTTGCCAAACTATTTGAAAACTCGAGTTTGTGCAGTATGGTACGTAATGGAAAAGAGGAAACCACGATAATGGTGTGACTCTGAAAGTACGGCTGTAGCTTCCTCGCTATCATGACTAAGGCAAGTGCGAGCTTTTCTAGATGTTGATACCTTGTTTCTGTGTCTATGAGAGACTTGCTGACATAATACACTGGTGACTGCACCCCCTTCTCTTCTCGTACCAGGACGGTGCTAACGACGACTTCGGACACTGCTAGGTACAGAAATAACGGTTCTCCCTCGTGCGGCTTGGTAAGCAACGGGGGATTTGCCAGATACTGTTTAGCTCTTTTAGTGCCTTGCTGCATTGCTCCATCCACTCAAAGCTTTTATTCTTTTTTAGAATATTGAAAAATTAATGACACTTCTCTGATGACCAGGAGATGAACTAGCTGAGTGCTGTGATTCGACCATTGAGCCTTTTAACTTCCACTTCGCTCTTCAGGACCTTCGGTATTGCCTCGATTGCTTTGATCTTCACCGAGTTTGCTTCTATACCGCTGTTAGAAGTAATGAACCCAAGGAACATCCCGGAGGATACGCCAAAGGCACACTTCTCAAGGTTGAGTTCATTCCAAACTTGTCCAACATATCGAACGCAATCTCTAGATGGCCAATGCGATCTTTAGAAAATTCTGACTTGACCAGCATGTCGTCAATATAGGATTCTATGGTCTTGCCAATCTGCTCCTTGAACATCAGGTTCACTAATCTTTGATTAGTTGCTCATGAATTCTTCAATTCGAAAAGCATAACTCCATAACAATAAGTCCCCCTATTTGTGATGAAAGAAGTCTTTTCTTAATTATCCGGGTTCATGAGTTTCTAATTGTGTCTCGAGTATGCATCTAAAAAACTCAAGGCCTCATCCCCTACAGTGAATCGATGAGTTATTCAATGTTAGGCAGCAGCAAGGAATCCTTTGGGCATGTATTATTCAGGTCTGTGAAGTCGATGCACATCCTAAATTTTCTGTTCTTCTTGGGAACCACTACGACATTTGATAGCCAGTCGCGGTTATGAACCTTACGGATGGAACCATTGTTGAGTAGTTTCTCAACTTCTTCATAAACTGTCTGCCCCTTCTCGCGGCTTATCGGTCGTTTCTTCTGCTTGATTGGCTTGAAGCTTTGATCGACGTTTAGATTATGCGTGATAACACTAGTTGATATTCCTAGCATGTCAGTGTGTGCCCAGGCGAAGGTGCCTGACCGAGCGCGCAGGAAGTTAGCATACACTTGTTTCGCTTCGGTAGAGAGCTTGGCCCCTACGTAGAATTTCTTTTCCAAAACATTCTCGTCGAAGATTACTGGATCAAGGTTGTCAATTGTAGCTTTAGTAGGCTAATCTTCTTCCTTCGGGTTGGAGGGTATGATAGTTGGCTCATAAGGTCTCGTCAACTCATGGACCCCGTGTCCTAAGGGTACACTACTGACCAGACTGGGCCCAAGCAACTTGTCTAGTTTCTTCTTCTAATTTTTTGTCTCTTTCTTAGTGGCATCGATCACTGCAGTCATGTAACAACTCCGAGATAACTTCTGTTCCCCCTGATTTTCTTTCACCCCCAAGGAATCGAGTACTTGAGGAACTGGTGATGTATAGATGGCACGGTGTGTACTTCGTAAATCCAGGGTCTCCCAAGGATAATGTTATACGAGAGGTCGTATGTCATTACATGGAAAGACGTGAATTGCGCTTCTCCCGGTAGGTATACCTGGAGGAGGATTTCTCCCACAGACTTCTTGCTGGAACTGTTAAAGCTGGTTATGGTATACAGGCTAGAGATTACCCGACTCTGCATCTCCTTCTGACAGACTACCTTCCAGTAAATGATATTGACTGCACTACATTGATCCACCAACACACACTTGACTCGAGCATCATATACATGCAAAGTGATTATTAAGGCATCATCGTAAGGGTGGTGGGCTCGCTGCAAATCTCCGTCATCGAACTCGATGGTGTTGAGGCGTGGCTTTTGGGCTATTTGCTGGTGAGCCTCACAGACCATGATGGCTTTGGTGTCTTTCCTTCCAACCCCGGTCCCCTCAAAGATCGTGTTGATGGGTCTTTTATCTGCCGACTCCGCTTCTTGATGAAGGTCAATACGCTGGTATAACCCTGACCTTGAGGATGGATAACTAGATTTTATCTTAGATAGTAGTTCACAATTTTAGTTGTACTGACCGAGTCATGAATTATCTGTTGGATCTCGTTACCGATGTGTCGTATGGCGGTATTACAGTTTGATATGATTGCATCTTTTCCTTCGTAGGATACCTACAATTGCCTGGGTCCTACCGTGGGTGCCAAAATGTTTATGCCTAAATTTGTACGTCTAGGTTAACCAATTAATTATGAATGAGGTCACAAGTAATATGGTAAATTACGATGGAAAAGGTAAGTAAATATGATGACAGTAAAGACAAGTAAGAAATAATAGAGAAAGCAAAGTAATTTGTATTCCTTGAGAGTAGTCGAATTCGGTGGCGAATTGTTTCTTGTATACAATATAATGTAAGAAAGGAGTATTTATAGTAGTGATACTTAGTCCTAAATAAGGTAAAATACAAATACTAATAAGGCCACGGGCCTACAACTCAAGGCGGTGGTATATTAAACCCTAACTAGGAGACTGTAAAGCCATGCGATGGAATGTGTGCCCTACGCCCTATGACCAAACAGCCTAAATGGTCGTTGGCTCTAAGAGCGGGCATATATCCTCAGTGCCTGGTGACTTGTAGGATAAGTCTAGTATCGCCGGCTAGACTCATGTTCTTGTAATAATAGGTGGCATATTTTTGCCCACAGAATAGTAATCTGGAAAAATATCCTTGATAAGCATCCAAGATGAAGCATACAAGATGGAAGGCAAAGAGTGAAGTGATAGCACCCTCATAAGAGCTCGTTGAGGTGTGTAAAATTCTGCCCGCACTTAAGTGTTTCACCCGGTGCTCGCTAGGCATGCTCGTTGAGCAAGCCAACTTGCTACCCGCGTACAAAATCAGGCTCCAACGCTCGCCAAGTCTGCTCGCTGGCCTTGGAGAATTTCGGTGCGCTTCCCTATCTCGCCTCCAATGTTGCTCGCTGACTTTGCTCATTGAGCAATCAGAAATTCTGCCTGCCTGCTGCCTCACTTTGCTCGCTAGCATGCTCATTAGGCGAGCTAAAAATCTGTCCCAACACTAAATTTTCTGGCCAACAATCTTCTTGTCAATCAATCCACAACAAACCATAATCAAGCAGTGCCAAGATAGTTTGCTCCAAAGTTGCACCTCTTTTTTGCTAATGCAGTCCATGGCATCATTCCACTCACACCAGAACATATGAAAATACTTTACATCATGAATTATAAACTTGAATGTACCTACAAAAAAAAAAATAAAGTTAGTAGTAAAAGCCTCCATGCTCTCCTCTACATAGATCCGACCATGAAGGAAAATTCCACCTCTCTTGTTTCTAAACATTCCTCCTCGGCCTAGTGCAAATGTAACGCTCATTATACTTATCCTCATTCACCAACCTCCTTCTCATGCTATCAAACTTATGAAAAGAATTCACCACGATATCTCCTTGATCAATCGCCAAGTTTACCAAGTGATCCGCCAATTTATTACCTTCTCTAAACACATGCATCACCACCACCTCTATACCCTCCATCAAATTCCAAATTTCCTCCATTATTTGAATAATTTGCCAAGGCACCTCCCAAGTCTTAGTCACTAAATTCTTGAGCAACATTGAGTCCGTTCAACAATAACTTGTGAATAAGAAATAGAAACCACATACCTCAAGTCCATAAGAATTGCAATTTCCCTCGCTTGAGTATTCATGGTCATACAATCCTTCAGCTCCTTAGCACAAGCATCTACAATATCCCCCTGTCGTCCCGAACACAAAAAGCCCAAGAACTAACAATTGGATTACCTCTAGAAACTCCATCAATATTATATTTGATCCACCCCACCTGAGGCGGACTCCAAACAGCCTTTGTCATCACAAGCTTAGGCATATGATCCCTTAACACTGGTAACAAGTCCTCCCACCTACCAGGCGCATACTGAAAGTTCCTCATGCGAACTCTCAAGATTTTTTCTCACTTAGTTGCCACTTTAGTATAGGCTTCCTCAATATTTTTTTCTCACTTTAGCATGGAGCTCGAGCAAAGTAGTAGCTCGGCGTGTACCTTCAAAATCAACAACAACATCTCGAAGCTATGGGGTTAAATCAAGTGGAATTAAAGGGTTAAAACCATACATAAACTTAAACGGAGTCATTCCAATTATTCGATGCATGGTACATTTGTATGCTAATTTCATCACGGGAAAACGATAAGCCCAAGTCCCGGCCTTACCTTTGGTTATCGCTCGAAGCAGAGCTTCCAAGGTTCGATTGACTTGCTCGATGAGAATGACGAGAATTCGAGAACAACAATTTGGTGCATGGGCACCCAAAAACATTTCAAAAAATGACTTAGGAATTTAGAGTCCCGGTTGCTCACAATAGTTCAAGGCACACCATGCCGCTTTAACACATGAGAATAAACAAAGTAGCAATATGTTGCGCATCATCACATTTCTTGCATGGGATCAAGTGAGCCATTTTGGTAAAATGATCCACCATGACAAAGATGCTATTATGCATTTCCTAGACTGTGTAACCCTATCACAAAATTCACGGATATATCAACCCATGGGATACTAGGACCAGGTGGCAGAGTGTACAGTCCATGAGGGTTAAACCTTGATTTAGCTTTCTTGCAATCTAAACACGCACTGGAAGCTTCTCCACAACTCGTCGCATCTTTGGCCAGTGAAACTACTTGGACAAGATTCCTAGAGTTTTATCCACTTTGAATTGACCCATTAAGCCTCTGGAGTGAGCTTCTCAAACGAAAAGCTCTCTCCAAGATGACATGGGCACACACACTAGCCTCTTTTTGAAGAGATAGCCATCGTGCCACTGATATTTCTCCATCCTCCGGCCACTGACGCTCTTAAGCTTAGGGTCATGCTCGTAGATCAACTTGATGCTTTCGAAACCCATTAGCCTCAAAGCTAGAGTGGTCGCTAAGGCAAACTTCCTTGACAGCATATCGTCCACTACATTATCTTTTCCCTTCTTGTAATGAATTACATATGGAAAACTCTCAATAAAATCCACCTTCTTGGCATGCCTCCGATTCAACTTTTCCTGGACTCAGAGATGTTTCAAAAACTCATGATTGCTTTTAATCACAAATTCTCTTGGCCACAGATAATGTTGCCAATAGGCTAGTGCTCTTACGAGGGCGTACAACTCATTGTCATACGTTGAGTAATTCAAGGGGTCACCCTTAAGTTTTTTGCTAAAGTAAGCGATCGGCTTCCCATCTTGCATGAGGAATCCTCCCATCCTAACCCAGACATATCACATTCAACCTTGAACGCTTTTCTAAAGGTAGGGAGTTGCAACAACGGGGCAGAACTACGCCACTATTTCAATTCTTGGAAGGCCCTTTCTTGGGACTCTCTCCACACAAACGGTTGGTCTTTCTTAACCAACTCGGTTAAAGGAGCTGCCACGGTGCTAAAGCCATGGAAAAACCTCCTATTAAACTAGCTAACCCATGGAAACTGTAGACTTTGAGACACCGAAGTAGGGTCGGCCAATCTTTAATAGTCTCAACTTTGGATAATCTTTAATAGTCTAAACATCAATTATGAGTCCTTCCCAAGAAGAAAATGGCAAGCTTGCATCGGCCACATCAAACATCAATTCATCCTGATAAGCCCCCACTTTGAATTTAATCAACTTTTGCTTAGCTACTCTCAGTTCTCCATACTCATTCAACCATTGAAATCGGTAGGGTCGAGGATGTTTCATTGTGGGCAGCCCCATTTGTGAAAATAAAGTTTGGCTTACTACATTAGAACAACTGCTTGAATCAACAAGTCATCGAGCACACCTTCCCCCTGACTTGGCACCTCGCATCGAAGAGATTTTCCCTTTGAACATATTCTTCCTCCTCCATGTTCATAGTGCTCAAGTTCCTTCGAACCACAAGAAATATTTTCAGACGGTCAGCATCGGTTGCTTCGTGCCCATCTTCTTCATGATTGGTTCGTTTAGATTCTTCTCCATTTTCTTTCTCAGAGTCACTCGCTTGTTCTCAGACGGTTCTATCCTCGAGCATGATCATAGCTCGGCAAGTTGGGCATTCTTTGGCTATGTGTCCATAACCCCTACACTTATGGCATTGAATAGATGAATCACTTAGGAGTATTGAGTTGAGTTTTACCTCCTAATTCCTTGGAGTTATTTACAGTCACTCCCTTCTCGAAGGGTTTCTTTTGATCCCGCCACTGTTGGCATTGGTAGGATTCAGACTCTTCCATTCTTTGCCCCAGTTCAAATAAGTAGTAGTGGTGCTCCCTCGGTACCGATACCGATTTGCTTTGTTGTCCTTCACCCATTTCTCAGCATTGATTGCTTCATGGAAAGCCTTATCCAATATGTAGAATTCATGCAGTCTCAATTGAGATAAGATCTCTCAATTCAACCTATTTTTGAACCAAATGATGGCTTGCTCTTCATCTTCTTCCATGTCAAGAGTCAAAGGAATCTTTTCAAACTCATCAAAATACTATTCGAGCAGTTTGGACCCTTGTTTCAAATCATAGAGATTCTGAAGTTGCTAATGGTGCTTGGCCGTCACATATTTAGCATGCATCACCCTTTTCAACTGCAACTAAGTAAGGCGCTCGGGAAGAGTATACCTTCTTCTCATTCTTTTCTCAAACACCCACCAAGTAGAAACATATGCTTCCAACGAAGCAATGGCATGTGCATCTTTCTTCTCTTTGGTTATCTCATTTGTTTCAAAGTTTCGTTCCAAAAAAATCTTCCAATCAAGATATTGTTCCGGATCACTAGTTCATTTGAATGGTGGAATATAATCTTGATGCCGTTCAAGTTTGTATCTCTACAACCTCGGGCTTGTTCCTGATAATCATTAGCCTCACAATCAAGATTTCGATGAACATAAGCTCCTCATCCTCGACCTCGAGGTTTCCTATGACCTTGTTGAGCCTGTCCTCTTGGAAAGAACAGTGGTTCAAAATCAACCTCGGCCTCGGGATACTCTCCATCTCGAACATCACCGTCTTCTTCAACACCTGCTAAGTTCTTTCGGGGCCTTAGAAGTGGTGATCATTAGCGTGTGGATTGCCCAAGACTTGCTCGTCACGAGCGGCTCCGGCTCTAGACTGTTGTCGTCAAGCCAATTCAGCAAATTGTGTCGGTCTCGTAAGAGTTGAATTGCTAGTTCCAGCTCCGGTCCCTTGTGGAGACGCGGAGGCTCGTTCCTGCTCGAGGTTAGCTACTCGAGCACCCACTCTTTTCACCTTGGCAGTGATGCCTCGTATAGCGGAAATTAGGTCAGCCAACAACTCCTCATGTGCATCCACACCTTTCTTTCTATTTCCATCTATTCACCTACAAAAAAATCAAAGACTAAAGACAGATTAGGTTAGAAATCACCTGACACACCACCTCACTTTGTTTGGTGGCGCTCAGGTCCACTCAATTTGCTAGGTTCGGTCGCACAAGAACTTGTCAAAAATGGCTTCGTCGAATTGATCAGTTTCCTTAAGATCCTCCGAGTTCGAAAAGATTCACAATATTCTTCGAGAAGAGTTGATTTCGACTCATTGGAACAGACGATGTTTAACTGCGCACGGGAGGTCAAGAATTTAACTATGAAATTTGGACTTCGACCCTTCTCGCACGACGTCCTAATAAGTTCAAATGATTAGTACAACTCAAGTAAGGAAAATTACTCAAGGAATAGTAACGGGATTTAACGGACACAAATGAAGAGAATATACCCTCCGTTTTCTTTTGGGAAACTTCCCGGACACTCTAACTCCTATAAGGAAATGGAAGTGGTCCCTTCTTATCCACTTGTACGGACTTAGGGTTTCTCTTTATCCACTTTTCTCTTTCAACTTTCACCTAGGTTTTGGCAACTGTTCTTAAACCCTTTTTTTCCTTTAATGAAATAGTGAACCTTCTTTTCCATCATCAATTGTGTTTACAACCCAACAATCAAAGTGTGATTCAGGTCGTTCTCCGTTGTGTTTAACTTGAACGGAACAACTTGAGCTTCAAGCAAAGCTCAAACAGCTTTGCATAACTGTACATTGTGTCAAGAAATCTAATAAATTTCTGACGTACGGACAGTGGTTAACGGTGGAGCTTCAAATATTTTAAGCTAGAACACGACCAAAACCAACCCAAATAATCAAACTTAAAGAACACACGGTGGCTGATTAAAAACATAGCCAGACCCTTTAACTCGAACATTGTACGACCAACGATTTTCGGACTCCACAGAAACTGATAATAACAATTCCAAGGTCGTTTTCTCAAAACAACCAACAATCAGAACAGTGACAAACTTTTGAGTTTTCCTTCTTTTTTTTTTAATATAAAATAATACAACACAAGAACACGGATCGGAAACAGAAAACAAAGACAAAACGCACGAAATTAACATAGAACAATATTATTTGTAAAAATAAGTTCCAAACAGTGCTCTGATACCAAGATGATGTAAGAAAAAACAGGCGGAAGTAAAAATACAAAAGTAAAGATAGAAGCAAGACACAAACTCAACTTTGTCGGAACAATATCAAGGAACTAGTCTTGATACCTTTCGAATAGAAAGTGTATAGGCACCTATACTAGGCAATGATCTTCAAGAATACAATGACTCTTGCAAATCGAATGTTCAAATAGTAAAAGGTCAATTGGATTCTACCAAATGATACAAGTTTCGACAACAGGTTCCCCTCGGGGTTTGTCTCGCAAGAGTTCAAGCTCAATGGCTCTTCTATCTCGAGCACAAGTATAGCCCTTCAGTCGTTCACTACTCAAAGCCAATCTTCAAGGTTCGGACACTTTCAGCCTCAGGATCGAACTTGAAGGTAGAGCTTCTACATCTGGCGCTCAGCCACTCAGTCTCTGAGTTGCTGCATCAAACACAAATAACACAAAAAAAAAAAAAGAAGAGAAACTAACCTATTTTAACACAAAAAAATAAGGCAAAAGTTCTAAATACGAACCATCATGAATAAGAAAAAAAAAACAAATCCAATGAAGTAAAAAGACTATGGAATTTAGAGGAACGCCAAAGGACACTTTCCGAGGGGTTTTTATATTTAAATACCCCCTCTCACATTCCTCAAATTTCCAACCCCTTTCAATATTGATTTAAAGAGGTATTTATAGATGTTTCAAAGGGTTCAAAACCCCTCAAAATCGACGTGGGATACTCCTACTTTATGATGTAAATAAAAAAGAAAGAAAACAAAAAATACCTCAAAAAATGGAATCCAATGATGTAGAATCAAGAACTTTTGATCCGAGCGCTCAAAATTGTAGATCGTACTTGCTCTTTTCTCATTTGTCCAGCGAAAAAGAGAAAACGGTTCGACAATCTCTCATTTGTTGGAAAAATAAGGAGAGAGGAAGACGATAACAATGTCGTTTAAGTGGAATGGTCACGGGACCACTAGTGGCAGAAGATTTTTTTGGCGTGTAGGAGGATTAGGGTTTGTAGAGAGGAGAATTCGGAGAGGGGTGGCGAGTGATTGTTTGCCAGGGTTTCAGATTTGGGGCAAATGAGTTAAGGGTTAGGTATTTCGGGTGATTTTTTTTAGTTATTAGGTTAGAATTGCAAAAGTAGGCAAACATTAAGGTTGGGTAGTGTGATTTTGGCCCTTTTCTCGAAATTCAATTGCTTTTTTATTTTTAAATTCCAAAATTAGCCTTAATTACAAGTCTTCCATAATAAATTATTAATTTAAAAAGTTCTGGGACAAATTTGGGTGTCAAAAATTCAAATAGTTTAAGCTAGAACTCGACCAAACCAACCTAAATAACCAAACTTCAAACTTGGGTTCCAAGTTAATGAACTCACGGTGACTGATTCAAAACTTTGCAAGAAACCCTTTCACTCAAACATTGTACGACCAACAATATTTGGATTGCACAATAACTGATAATAACGATTCCAAGGTCATTTTCTCCAAACAACCAACAATCAGAACAATAGCAAATTTTTGAGTTTTTCTTCTTTTGTTTTTTAATTATAAAACAACACAACACAAGAACATGAAACGGAAATAAAAAACAAAATCAAGACGCACGAAGATAACATAGAACAGGATTGGATTTGTAAAAATAAATTTCAAACCATGCTTTGATACCAAGATGATGCAACGCAAAATACGCGAAAGTAAAAACATAAAGTAAAGTTAGAAGCAAGACACAAACTCAACTTTGTCCGAACAATATCAAGGAACTAGTCTTGATACCTTTCAAATAGAAAGTGAATAGGCACATTTACTAAGCAACGATACTCAAGATACAATGGCTCTTGCAAACCGAATGATCAAATAGTAAAAGTTCAATTGGATACCACCAAATGATACAAATTCTGACAACAGGTTCCCCTTGGGCTTTGTCTTGCAAGAGTTCAAACTCAATGGCTATTTCAATATTAAAAGACAACTAAGGATAATGAACTACTAGTGGGGTATTTATAGTAAAGCCCCATGATTAAGTCTAGAAATAAGGCCACAGTCTGCACATTAGACGAGGCCTCACAAGTTTGAAACTAAGTATTCTGGCCCGGACACTCTTCCGCCTCGAACACAAGTGTAGCCCTTCACTCGCTCACTACTCAGTGCCAATCTTTAAGGTTCAGACGCTTTTTGCCTCGGGATCGAGCTTGGAGGTAGAGCTTCTACATCTGGCACCTGACCACTCAGTCTCCGAGTTGATGCTTCCTCTCGGCCACACTAGGTGAACATGTACATCGTGTAGAGTCTTTTCTTGGTTTCGTGTAGGGGTGGCAATGGAGCGGGCGGGTTGAGCCCTTCCCGCCAAGATTTTTCCCTGCCCCATTTTGTTGTGTATCCAGTTTTTACCCTGCCCTGCCCTGCCCCGTTTGACCCGCCCTGGCCTGCCCCGTTTTGACCCGCCCTGTCCTACCTCATTTTATCACCTTTAAAGTCGTCGTTTTTATTTCTATTATCAACATTAAACATTTCTCTAACTTTTAATCCATTTAATATCATCTCTATCATCTTATTTATTGTAATTTTCAAATTCAAAATTTTGGCACCACCTGACCTGTTGCTATAAGACTACATTATTGTTAACTAGTACTAAAATGTTTTGCAACCTTTCAGTATCTATATTTTTTTCATGTAATTTTCAACTACTAATTTAGGATTCAAAGAATCCAAAGATGTATCGTGAATGCAGTGACATATAAAGCACCATCTCATAATCAATTTGAACTGATGTATTAAGTGTTTTCATTGCATAAAACTCATTAGTTTTGATGACTTGCGGGTAAACAGAAGCTGTGACAAGAAAATGTTACTAATAACATACCTCAATAGGAGGCATTGTTAGTTTGTTACACAATTTTAAGATTACAGTACACAAAAGGGTCCATATCAAACCATACATGAGACCAACTATTCTCCATTTTAAAAATGAATACAGTTAAGAACGTGAATGATCACCCATTAACCATTATCTAGATGAAAATAGGACAACAGAGAGGTGACATTATTGAACTAAGCAGCAGGCCACCCTTCAATATGCAAATTCAATTGCAAAACTTTCCAAGTCAAGGTACGAAAGGTACATAGAGCAGTACTATAGTTGAGTCATACAACAAGGAAGTTCATCTCTTAAAATTTGTTAACAATAGCAAGTACTAACAAAATTCATTCAACCTAAAATGACAAGAAATGGTACGTTACCATCTCTTAAAATTAAAAGCGCTACCAAAAGCCACATTCATCAAGAACACTAACAAAAACCAGAACAAAGTATGGGCGACTTGATTCCTAATTATCTTATGCGGCATCTTACGCAGCGATGGATGGCTTTGAAGCTGCAGACAGTCTAGACCTCTTCTTAGCCAAACTCTCACTACGCCTTTCTCTTTGCTCCTTCAACCTGGTGTGCCAGAAACTCTCTTTGCTCCTTCAACCTGCACACAGTCAGAAGATGTCCACCACTGTTTCCAGCACCTTCCCCTTTTTTATGGAGAGCCCTGTCAAATTTTTTATGAAAAATCAAACCAAGAGCCATTACAATATAGGGGCGAACTATGGCAACTACAGAACAAAACATAGAACTCCACCATAAGGAAACAACCATGCCAGAACTAATTTACTGGTCTTTCCATTAAATGAATATCAATTAAATGTCTAAACCACATAAAAAAACTACTTATAAGAGGATAAGGGAGGACACTCTCTGGCTCTTCCTCTTCGTCAAGCAAGGTTGGACATGGAACATTGTCGATGGTTGAAGTCAAACCTACAAATAAAAATATAAAACTCAATGTATCAGTATAGTATTGAAGAGCTAAAAACTATTAAGATAATAATGAAAAATTACTTACCATTTATTTCATTCCATAACCATGTGCGAGCACACATCAAAGCTTCCAAAGTATTAGGGTGAAGTCTACTACGATGCGGACTAACCAACCTCCCACTAGTGCTAAATGTCGACTCTGAGGCAATGGTGGAGACAGGAATGGCTAAGAAGTCACGGGCCATCTTCTGTAAAGTAGGATATTTCAATCCATTTGTCTTTCACCAACTCAAAGTATCAAAAGTACTAGGGGTTCGAGGTAGTACGTCTTCTTCTAGATACAAATCCAATTCTGATCTTGTCTCGACATTAGCTCTACTCAAAGCAACAAACCTATCGAAGCTTGACATTCGATCACCCTCGGTGAGATCAATGACTCCACTAGAACTGGATGCTTCAAAAGATTCTTGAGAAGAAGATGATCTATTCTTATACTCTTGAAAGAGCTCATGACAGTGAGTCCGTACTTCTTGAATTTTAGTTGAAGCTTCTTCACCATAAATTTCTAGAACATAGAACTCCACCAACTTTATCTTGTACCTAGGATAATGCAAGATGTGTTAATACAACATGCAGTCTGAAATCATTTCAGTGAACACAAATTATATGCAGTATCTAGTGACTCATGCAAGAGGCTCTATTTGGATATGGATCCTAGAGTTCTAGACTCTGTTTTGTCTGCACTACTTAGAACAGCTTTGGTCATGAGATGATTAACAATTCTAATGGAGAAAAATAGCAAACAAAGAGACGCAGAATGGCGTGTTTCAATATCCTTTTGCAAACCATTATGATAAACCTGCCTTGCAACAAAATTATCTACAGCCAATAGGTGAATCCATGCAGATGGTAATATCATCTTCTTGGAACATCTTTGCTACACCAGATAGCTCTAGGAAACAGTATTTTACTAGCAAACATCAGCTTTAGGTCCTACAACCATGAGGGTGTAAAAAGGAAGCACTGCTGCCGTTCCTAGGGTACAAACACCACTAGCTATTTGAGAACAATTTGAGTGAGGACTGAAGAGTGACAAAAGCAAGCAGAAGATGTACTCTCACATACTGAGAGTGGCCAACTTCAAATTTAAATGGAATTTCACCAAATCCAAATAGGCTGTTGTGGTGTTAACAACCTAATAAAAGAAACTATGGTGTGAACTGTATAGTAGCCAGCAATTAGAGTGTAATTATTCTGTTAATCGGCAACTACTGAGGATGTACATGAATAGCACTTAGAGACATTAGCACAGTGCTTAACAGATGTCTACAGTATAATCCCTTCAAGATCATTGTTTAATGCAACAGGAAAAGAGCAAAAAGAGAATGGAAAATAAGCAAACACAAATGTCTTAAGCATAGCAGAAAATTAACACTCTCAGATCAACAATGTTGTATTAGACATATATCTCAATTCTCTACTCACTATATTTCTTACTCAAAAACTCAAAGAACCTTACAATTCATTCACTAAACTATAACACCACAGTAAGCCTGCAACTAGAGTGTAACTCTTCTGTTAATTAGTCAATTGGAATTAGAGAATGATTAGCTAACTACTAAGGATTGTCCATGAATAGCAGTAATAAACATGCACTAGGCTTGTATTATCACCTTGTAAATTAGCAAAAAGGAAAACAAGAGCACTTGGAAACATTTGCACATTGCTCAGCAGATATCTACAGGCTGTCATTTTACAGGGACATAGAAAATATAATTAATGAGGAGAATAAAATAGTACATGGGATCAAAGATAGCAGCTACACCCATCAAAATATGCACATCATCCCAATATTTTACAAATTTAGACAACATCACCAATACCATCTTTTTAATCAAAGGATTCAAGCTCTTCGCCCAAGCTTCTAATTCCATTTTAACTTCACAAACTTTTGAAAAGTATTGACTTGAAGTTGGATATTATCTTCGCGAAAGTGTTCCGTGAAATTGTAAAACAAATTGAGCTTGCCACAAACATCTTCTGCATTACTCCATTCCCCTTCGGTAGGACAAGACTCATATTTAGTGTCACTCATTTGCAACTTCTTGAACACCTCTTTGTACTCTATGGTCGTTCTCAACATTACATATATTGAGTTCCAACGAGTGGGACAATCATATGACAATTTCTTGCTACAAGAAATGTGTGGCTTATTCAAACTTCTCAATTCTACCTTGCGACCCAGTCCAATACAACACACTCTCACGCACTTTGACAATACCCTCTCCTATCTCCTTTAACCCTTCTTGAACAATCAAATTTAAAATATGCGCCGCACACCGCACATGAAAGACCCGACCCATCAACAACAAATCTCTTTTATTAAGTTTTTCATCCAATAAGGCTCTTATCATTGCATTGTTTGTACTAGCATTATCAACGGTAATGGTTGATATTCTTCGTTCAAGGTTCCATCCAAATAAGCAATTTACTAAAGCACTAGACAAAGTTTCTTTATCATGTGGAGAAGGAACATAGACAAACCGCAAAATATGACTTTGAAGCCTCCATGAATCATCAATAAAATGACTGGTTATAGCCATAAACCCTTTCTTATTATTACTCGATGTCCACATATCCGTTGTAATTGCAATTCTACTTGACACTTTCTCCAACAACATTTTTGATTTCAAATTGTCAAATATTTTTATTATGTAATTCTTTATTGTGTTTCTAGAAATCATCTTAAATAAAGGTTGGAGACTCGTAACAAAGTTGCAAAACCCCACATGATCAACTATAGTGAGTGGATATTCATGTAAAATAATGGCATGAGCAAGTTGTTTGCGCGAAACATCTTGATCAAAATAGTGTTGTTGCCTTCCATCACCCCTCGTATCACCCTCACTTTCTAAATTCCGCAGCTTATTTGGACACTTATCTTTGTGATCTCACATAGACGTCGTCCCATAATTTTTAGTATTCTTATATCGACAAGGGCAATATTTGCATTGACTATACAGAACACCATTAATCTTAATCGGGTCATAATGCTTCCATACTTTGGAATTTTTTTTTCTTTTGGGGTCCGGTTCAATAACTTCATCACGTTCATCCTCTACGGAAATAGCATTAGAAGAAGAACCTAGAGCATTCTCTTCATCTTGAGTTTCCATAGTTATCAATTACAAGAAATTGAGGCTCTAAAATGAAGGAACTTTGAAGAGTTTTAAAAGATAAATGACCAGAGAGCTCACCTGAAGATAAATGGCGTTTGTAGAAGATCTGAAGATGGCGTTCTCTGGTTGAAGGTGGAAAATTTTGGAGAGAAAGCAAAGTGAGAGAGAGAGGTCTGAGGATTAGGGTATACTGTTGAGCCCTAGCTTTGGTTATTTTTGATTTGGCAATTGAAAATAAGAGTGTATGCAACGGATCTATTTATTTTATAACCCGGACCCGGTTTAATTTGGGTCCTACCCTGCCCTACTTAATTTTAAAAAATTTTCCTTTTTCACCTGCCTTGCCATGCCCCGCCCCATTTCACTTAAGCTCTGCCCTGCCCCATTTACCTTTTCCCCTGCCCCACCCTGTCCCCACCCTGCTCCATTGTGCCCCTAGTTTCGTGTGACCGGTCTTGATGAGACGAACACATCTTGATCAGCACAGACACAGGTTGTATCAAATATACATAATACACAATAAAATAAGGAGAAACTGACATATTTTAACACAGAAAAATGAGGCAAGAGGTCTGAATAGGAACCACCATAAATAAGCAAAAAAAAAAAAAGAGAAATTTAATGAAGTAAAATGACTATGGAATTTAGAAGAACGCCAAAGGGCACTTTTCTGGGGTTTTTATATTTAAAAACCCATCTCAAATTCCTCAAATTTTCAACCCCTTCCAGTATTGATTTAAAGGGTATTTATAGATGTTTCAAAGGGTACAAAACCCCTCAAAATCGATGCGGGATACTCCCCTTTTATGTTGTAAATAAGAAAGAAAGAAAATAAAAAATACCTTAAAAAATGGAGTCCAACGGTGTAGAATCAAGAACTTTTGATCCAAGCGCTCAAAATTATAGATCGTACTTTCTCTTTTCTCATTTGTCCAGCAAAAAAGCGAAAATGGTGCGACAATCTCTCATTTGCTGGAAAAATAGGAGAGAGGAAGACAAGGACGGTGTCGTTTGAGTGGAATGATCACGGGACCACTGGTGATGGAAGAGTTTTTGGCATGTAGAGGGATTAGGGTTTGTAGAAAGGAGAATTGAAAGAGGGGCGGCGAGTGATTGTTTGCTAGGTTTCAGATTTGGGGCAAATGGATTAAGGGTTAAGAATTTGAGGTGAGGTTTTTAGTTATTAGGTTAGAATTGCAAAAGTAGGCCAATATTAAAGTTGGGTAGTGCGATTTTGGCCCTTTACTTGAAATTCAAATGTTTTTTTAATTTCGAAATTAGCCTTAGTTACAAGTCTTCCATAATAAATTATTAATTTAAAAAGCTTCGGGACAAATTTGAGTGTCAACAATCGTATGTATAGGTATATATATAAGAAATAATAAAAGTATCAACGATGGCACATGTAGCTAAAAAAAAAATGGTGCCCTGGGGCCAAGGGTGGTGAAGTCTCTCTTCTGAATTGGGGATCAAATCAGTCCAGCATTATTTAATTTACAATTTTTTGGACATCCGTATTTCGCCACTACTAAATATAGACAGGTGCCTTGGCAATCATGAATTTTTTTATTTTTATTACAATAATTTTAATCGAATTTTTTATTTTTTATTAATTATTAGTTGTGGACCTTCTTTTGTCTCTTAAAACCATCGATAAATATTTTCTCCCAAATCAAAAAAGAGTTTTTTAAACTTATATACAATCCAACATATTTTATTACAAAAAATAAATTAATATTATTGATATTACAAAGCATAGTAATGTTTGAATATACGAGTTGATAGAAACAACTAAACAAGAAAAACTCTGCCTCCATCTATCATCCATCCCCTGCTGGCTCCCCGCCGCTTGTTGTCCCCTCTGCCACTATCGCCACTGCCTATCTGCAAAAGTCAGAAACAATGCAGAAACTGTACATTCTAAGGAATTTAAACTTATGATTTATGACTTATCAGTATTTAAATGGTTGCTTAGTTGGGTGAAAATCACCTACCCCCATCAATTTTGCTTTAAAAGTGTAACCCCCCCCCCCTCCCCCAATGAACTAATCAATCTCCTCCATTTTTCTCAAATAATTTTTCAAAGTACATACTTTACCCTCTAGATTACCAAAATTTATCTTTTTTCTTCTTTACTATAATGATATTCTTTTATTATATATTATGGACTAACCTATAAACTGAAAAAAAATATTATTTTTAATGAAAAATAGGAACTTAAAGTCAATTATGACTTCGCATTCGACTATATTCCTAACAGTGCTACCAACAAAACTCAACTTAGGAACGTAAGGAATGACTACAAACTAAATAACCATGTTGTTAATCATTAGTGATTAGGTTTATATGGCCTTCTTAATTTTCATTTGTTCTTTTAAAGTATTAGGTAATTTTTTTTTTGAGATTTTTTAACATTATGTATAATATTTATTGTTTGTATTTCCTTAGTCAAGCCAATTAATTTTTAAGTATATGTAATGTTACTTTTCCACCACAAAAGTCCCCGTCTCTATTTCTCGCATTCTCTAAGCTTATAAAAACAAATGCATTTATATCATATATAGAGTAATAAATATCACTTAATTGAATACACTTCTCAATCGACTTCAGTTTATTATTCTATTTCTTGATAATGTATCGCTTCCTTGAGTTATTCTCCTAATTTTAGTTCTTTAAGGGTTTTCTTTTACGATTTGAATTATTTTCTATTGGAGGACAAAAGACAATTTGTAATCACATGGGAATCTTTAAGTAAGTCGAATGGAAGGTTACACTTTGTAAGATATAAGGGGAGAAAATGTCTATGCTTCATAGTTGCAAATGGAAAATGTCTATTGTTCTTAGTTGCAAATGGAATTTATTTTTAAAAATAAAGTTTCAGTGTACGGGTTCCATCCATATATGAAGAAAAAAGAAGAAGAATAAAATTTGTAATTGATCAAATTATTATTTTAATATTTATACCAATCCGAGGTAATGAAGAAGCCAACTCCATGATTTAATGCAAGACTCAGGAGAGAAGTAACTATTTCCCCTCCTGAGAACAACTAAGGTCCAGTGAGTTGGAAAGGGATGATAGGACTAACAAGTTATTATACCTTTTGAAGATTGAATATATAATACAGCCATATTCTAGAGAAGGTGAAAAGTATTATTTGATATCATTATGGAATCATGTTAGATGATCCATTTTGTTTGAAAACTTATTTTTAATGGAAGAAAATGTAAGTATTTAACGAAACATCAACATAAAAGGATTCTAAGAATCAAGTAACAATATTCATGAATGCTTATGAGGCAATCCTTTTAAAAAAGTCATAAACTTCTGATATTTGTGTGCAATTATATTGATTAGATGATAGAAAGCTGTGGGATACATACTTTAAAGTTTTGTCGGACGACTAGAGGGTTGAGATTTGCTCCATTGTTATTTGTTCCATTGAGTATTAATAAAATTTAGGATCATTACCATGTGGACTAATATACTTAAAAGATTGAGATTGCATTTCTTATTTTTGGTTATAATCCTATTAATGGTAAGTTAATAACTTAAAAAAAATTGAGATTAATTAAATAAATAAAAGATATGAGGAAGATGACAATATTAATTTTATATTTAAAATAAATGTTATTCAGGTAAATAGATTGAAAGATAAACCCTTTAAACTTAATGATAAAACTACTTTCAATATCATGTGCGGTAACAACTAACAACCAAGTGATAAAGCATGAATAAGCTGCTTAAAAGAAAGATCATATCAAATAAACTAGTCAAAATTACACATTCAAATAATGCATTAAGTGCGTACAAACATAAACGGTATTTTTGTCATTTCTTCTTTTCGGTTTTTATATGTAGCATTACGTCAATTTACAAAATAAATGTTACTCATATCGTTTTATAAATTAGATTAAAAGATATCTAATATGAATTTGAAAATAGTAACATTTATTTTAAATATAAAAATAATATTTTCATCTTACTCATATCTTTTATTTTTTCCAAAAAAAAAAAAAAAAAAACTTATTATTGTTGTAAAGTTATTAACTTACCATTAATAGGATTATAACCAAAAATAAGAAATCCAATCTCAACCTTTCAAGTGTATTAGTCCACATGGCAATGATTCAAGACTCTATTGATACTATAACAACCCGACTTTTAATCAATGGAGCAAATAACAACCCGACTTTAGAAGGATACATGATAGATCATCTGATACTCACTGCAACACATGTTGAAAAGCATTGTTATTTTTAGATCATGATTAATAGTGTTGAAAAAAATGATATATATAAACTTGATGATAAGGGGCTATTTAATAATGGTTGCATTAAAATATAGAGAACTCTTGAAGATAAATTAAGTATCAAAAAAAATATTCCAATGCATAATAAAAACTAAAATCATGAACTAGAGCAAGCTCAACATACATAGTAATAGTAAGACTCAGGGAGATCGGGATTATTCTTTATAGATGGACGTGGATGAACAGTAAAATGTTTATATATATATATATATATATATATATATATATATATATTTTTTTTTTTTTTTTTTTTTTTTTCTTACTTGCAAATGTCATAATAAAAGGTATAATAGCTTTAACAATAACAAGTGGTATGGTAGCAGTAACTTTACCAGGGATGACTCACTCTAGATTCGGCATTCCTTCGATGACAACTATTATTAATATATCGAATCATAGTGGTGGTGCTAATGATAAGGAAAGCAAAATTGATGATCTGAGATGAAGCACATGTGGCCAAGCATTAGAAAATTAAAACAGTACGTATATAGGTATTTTGGAGATATAATGAATGTCGACAAACAATATTTGGTGGAAAAGTAATAATTTGTAGAGGTGGTTTCCGCCAAATATGTCAGTAGTTCGAAAATGCAAAGACTGTAAATGTTATGTTATTGAAATCATACTTACACTACTAAAAATCAGGCCTTTCTGACCGCCCATACAGTAGGACAACGATCAGCTAGCCTCTGACCAAACGAAGCGGTCGGATAGAGGGTGGTCGCACAAGGGTCGGTCGGACAGCGATCGCATAGTGTAATTTCTGAAATAAAATATATTGAACCAAGCGACCGAATCGGTCTGAGGTTGCAAAAATCTGCGAAATTTTTTTTGAGTTAGGCGACCGACGCGGTCGGAAATTGCAACTTCTGAGCAAAAAAATACCCAAATTTCTGATCGATTTGGTTGGAAATCTGGGTAAAACCTGCAACAAAAAACCTGCAATTAGAGCTACACCCCCTGTAAAAAACAGCACCCAGAAGAAGATTAGGCTTCTACAAGCCTTAATTTTTTTTCTAAACAAGGCTTATTGCCTTTAAACTAAAATTTTAATAATTTACATAACATCAATAATTCATAGCGATTCAAACAAGTTAAACTTAACAACAACAAGTCTAACAAGTTTATCAAAAACCAACCACAAGTCTAATACATGTCTAAAACATCAACAATCCATTATTACTACTCCGTTGCCTCAAAACTAGACTCAGAACCAGACTCAGACGACGAGCTGTATTGACATTTGCTCTTCCCTTTCCCCGGCTCTTGCTCTTGCCCTTGCCCTTGCCTTGACCTTCTTTCCCTTGTCCGCACTACCACACACAATGTTCTGTATCATTTCCCGCATGACTCTCATATTTTCCTCACTGCGCAAACGATCTTCTTCACTCTTTCTCTTAAGCTCTTCGATTTTATTGCGCAAAGAGGCTTCCACCGAGGGATTAATTGAACTAGTAGGAGGAGTGTAAGTGCCAAACAAACCTGGATTTAGACGTTCCGACGCATACTGCGATCCAAGGCCCTAAGCACTTTCCTTCTTTACTCCGTCATTCACCTCCAACTATAGTGTGGTTTCCTCCTCTAGTGTCATTTGGCTGGGGTACTGCTACCACACTTGGATGCCTGACTCGCATCCTTTCTTCATAAGCCGCAATAGCCTTTTCATGAAAAACATTTAATAACAAAAATTAGATTTATAAATATTGACGGATTTAATAACTTTAAAAGATTAAATTTAATAACTTACATATAGCTCTCTAGCGCGATCTTCGACCCACACTTCTTCTCCTTTTTTGTTTCTGTATATATGCCTCTTCTTAAAGATTTTAGGCACACGTACTGGCCGCCCTTCCTCATTTTCCTACAAAATTAAAAAGATGACAAGTTAGATAGAAAATTAGTGTGAGTTACATAAAAGGATACATATAATAATTAATAAATTACCAATAGCATCCGCTGAGTCGCTGCGCTAACCGAACCTTCGGTGTGCAGTGATCCACCCTTTTCGGAGGCTCGTGCGGCTTTTCCTTGCGCGCTCCTCTTCTTAAATTCATCACTATCCCAATATTCCAGATATTTTACCTAAACGTGATCGTATATCCTCTCGGGCTTGTATTGGATAAAAGCTGACTGGAGTTGAAAAGGTGACACGTGGCACGAGCAGAAGTTCCAACGAGCAGACATTTAGCACGAACAGACCTAAAGGAGTTATGAAACACTTCAACAGTCAACACGGTCTAAGTGAGCAGTTAATTACATGATCATTCACGATCATTCAATTAATGGTCATTAAGGCAATCATTACAACCCAGCGGTTATGCTTCCAACGGAAACGTGCCCAGCAGTTACTTATCCAGACGGATCCATGCCCAGCGGTTACGAATCCCAATGGGTTCCTATCAGGCTTATAAATAGCATTTGCCCTAAACGATTGTAACACAACTTTACTTCCTGTCTACAGTATCAATAAGAACACTCTCTCACTCTTGATCAGATATTCCTGTTTGCTCATATTTTGCCTATTACTTTAGTTCTTTGATCCTCTAAGTGCGACTGGTATCGAAGAGCTCTCCCCGAAGATAAGTGATACGATACGATACGGTTACCTCTCTTTATTTCCGTTTATGCTTTATCTTTATTAGTTAACACTTATATTTCGTTCTCGTATCATCACCATTTTAGCTCGTCGCTCAAACTCTTAATCTCAACTACTGATCGTGACTCCGCAAATATAAATTTAATTGTTAATTGGCCTAAAACCGGATCTAGGTTAAACAATTTGGAGACCACTGTGGAAGCTGGTCAATAGCCTTCGTAGGTTAATAGTTTATCTCTCTTTGATATTACACCTATTTTCATCAGTCTTTTTTCTCTATAACTAACATGGCAGAGAGCAATTCTCAATGAACTATCGTAGGCGGAGAGCAGGTAAATACTCCTTCATTCAGTCCTAATTACTCTCCTGATTATTCTCCCGATTACTCGTCCGATGGGCAGCAACAATCTTCCCAAGGACCGGTCAGGCAGCGAAATAGGCGTATGCGCTCTCAGAGCACTACCCCACCCAGGAGACGGCGCCATAGGAGTCTCTCCCCTGGCCGAGGGAAGCTCCAAGAAACACTCTTTGCTTTCATACAGGAACAGGCAGAGGTAAATCGAGGAATAAATGAGGCACTCACTTCTCTCCGAAGGAGTAACCCTTCAACGGCAAGGGCTGACGCTGCAGCGCCTGGTCGTGACGCACCTTCTTCACATACTTCGAGGCAAGGAGGAGAGCGAAATAACGGAGGGACTGCAGATCCAACGACCCAAATCAATCAGAATCAGAACGTAGGGTCTATGGCGCCTACGGATATGAGTCTTGTTGTGGAAGCTCTCACCAAATAGTTCAAAGAAAGCCAGGAAGCACTTCAAAAGTTTCTTCACGAGAGAATTAACAGATACCGGGCGCTCCACCCACGCTGAAGAAAGTCGATGTTCAACGATATTCCCAGCGACCCTAGAAGAAGGTGGCATCCCCAAAGGCGATACCTAAGACGTTCAAAATGCCGAACATTTTGAGGTATCGAGGAACGTCTGACCCCACCGACCACCTCATGATGTTCAGCAACTTTATAAAGGCTAGCGATCTCACCGACGAGGAGATCGAATCTGTTCAATTGAAGAAGTTCGTGGAAACCCTAGCAGATGGAGCTCTACGATGGTACTCAATGTTGCCACCCAACTCTATTAGATCTTTTGCAGAGATGGCTGAATTGTTCGTGAAGGCACACACAGGCGCTCAGAAGACGGAGACCCGCGTAGAGGATATCTTTGAGATCAAGCAAAGACCCGAAGAGTCTCTCCGCAAATACGTGGATCGCTTCCAGAGAGAACATATGATGCTCCCCAAAGTACCAGACAGATGGGCAGCGATCGCATTTACCAACAGCTTGGATATTAGGAGCTCAGAGGCCACGCGTAGACTTTATGAGTCTCTTCGCGAGTTCCCAGCAGCCAGTTGGTAAGACGTCTACAACCGTTACAATTCCAAGGTACGTATCGATGAAGATAAATTGATTGGAACAGGTACTCGAGGAAGGGCTCAGGCACGCAGTAGTGGATCCGGTGGAAAAGCAGAGGCTGAGAGAGCAGACGTACGTTATGAACCGTACCCTGATCAGTCACGCAGCCATTCCAAAGGACGCAACCGCAACAACAAAGGGTTGTCCCGGAGAGATGATTCAGAATCAAGCCTCCGTGGAGCCCCAAGCCTGCCGAGTTTCAACATGGAGATGTCTGAAGTAGTGGCAGCACTTAAAGACATTGGAGAAAAGGTCAAGTGGCCGAAAGACATGAAGACCGACCCAAGCAAGCGAAGCCAGGACCTATGGTGCGATTTCTATCGTGACCATGGCCATACCACCGAAGACTGCAAAGCCCTAAGGTATGAAATTGCTCATTTGTTGAAATAGGGATTCTGGAAGGAGTTCCTGACCGAGAAGGGAAAGCAGACTCACGCGAAAGCACAGCAGAACAAACCTGGCCCTCCACAAGCATCCTCTCCAAGGAGGACAGTTAATGTTATTTCAGGTGGAATCGAGGTGGACTCCGTTACTTTGACAACAAAGAAGTTTGCAAAGATCTCCATCACAAACAACAAGTGCCCACGATCAGAAGAAGTAATCACATTTGAGGATTCTGATGCAGACGGCTCGCAATTCCCACATACTGATGCGTTAGTCATAACGTTACGCGTGGCGGAGTTCCACGTCAAGAGAGTACTCATTGATGCGGGTAGTTCTGCAAACATTATCCAATCACGGGTTGTCAGAGAGATGCAGTTGTCGGACAAGATCGTACCCATATCTCGAGTTCTCTCCGGCTTAAACAATTCAAGCAAGAAGACTCTTGGTGAGATTACTCCGACAACTCTCGCCGAAGGGGTAGCGAAGGAAACAACTTTTCATGTTGTTGATGCGGACCTAGCCTACAACATCATTTTGGGTAGACCTTGGATCCACGACATGCAAGCTGTTCCTTCAACTTATCATCAAGTATTGAAGTTCCCATCTGAATGGGGAGTACGTGAGGTCCGAGGAGAGCAACGCTCTGCCCGAGATTGCTATTCAGTGGCTCTCAAACTACCCGAAGAGAACAAATAGCAATTACAGCGACCGGGGCCAGACATACCACCTGAAGAGGCTAATTACGAGGTCCCGGAATTCATCACGAAGATGGACGAAAGAGAAAACCACATGCCAACCGTGGAAGCTCTGGAACCCGAAGAATTGTTCGCCGATAAGCCGGAGCGGAAGGTGTACTTAGGGACTGAACTGAGCGAATGCCTACAGGGAGATATCCTCCAGTTCCTCAAAGAGCGGCATACAACATTCGCCTAGTCCCACGCAGATATTACAGGTATTTCTCCCGACGTCATTACTCACATGTTGAACGTCGATCCCTATCACCGCCCGGTGAAACAAAAGACGCGCCAGCAAGGAGCCTTTCAAAACCAGGTCATCAACGACGAGGTCGACCGGCTGTTAAAAATCGGTTCAGTACGTGAAGTCAAGTATCCAGACTGGCTAGCCAACGTGGTTGTCGTACCTAAAAAGAATGGTAAATGGCGAGTCTGCATTGACTTCACGGATCTAAACAAAGCCTGCCCGAAGGATTCATATCCTCTTCCCAGGATAGATCAACTTATCGATGCAACAGCCGGACACGAAGTGCTCACCTTCCTCGACGCGTATTCCGGATATAACCAAATATTGATGGACCCTGAAGATCAAGAGAAAACGACGTTCATAACTTGTCAAGGTACGTACTGTTATAAAGTTATGCCATTTGGACTAAAAATGCAGGTGCAACTTATCAGCGTCTAGTCAATCGAATGTTCCATGACCATATCGGAAAGACTATGGAAGTATACATCGATGATATGCTGATCAAATCCAAACGAGCAGAAGACCATTTGGCACATCTGAAAGAAGCTTTCCGAATCTTGGATCAATACAACATGAAGCTGAATCCGGATGATTGAGCAACATTTGGGCCTTAGCACTTCTCTAGTTCTGAGTCCGTTTGTTTTGTTATTGTGTATATTTTCAGTTTTAGTGTGAATAGTTTTTGTATATCTTTAGTGTAGATATTTAGAGTAGTGGACAAAATAAAGAGTTCTAGTATTTGAAAAGTTTTACACAATTACAGTTAGCAACTAGTCATTAAGTCTCTTTTATTATCTTTTTAGTCCTTGAACAGCTTGTATATATAGGTGCATTCATAATGAGAAAAGCAAGAAGAAATTCTGCAAAAATGTATCTAGTTTATTTCTTTTCTTTACATGGTATAAGAGCAATACTAGATAGTTTGCCCTCTCTTCTTTATCACTAAATTATTGTTCCAGTTTAGTCTCCATGACAGGCAACACAAGTGGAACTACTAAGGCTGATGGCAAGAATGTTTCTGCAGTCGATACCAAGCTTGTTTCTGGTGCCATAGCCTCTCCCAAAGATGGATTTCAAACTTAGATGTTAGTCACCCTTATTTACTAAGTACATCTTATTCACTTGGGATGAATTCAGTCAGTGTCAGTTTTGATGGATCTAATTATTCGAATTAGAGAAGAGGAGTTTTGATCTCCTTATCACCCAAGAACAAACTAGGATTCATTAATGGTACCTGTTCAATGTCTGGTGAAGATTCACCTCTCTATAGCCAATGGTGTCTGAGCAAAAATAGGCCACCTATAGTTACGGGGATACGAGTCTAACTGGCGAGATTAGACTTAGTCTGTAGGTCAGTAGGCACAAAGGATACACGCCCACTCCTTAAGCCACGTCCGTTCAAGTGGCGCATACATACGATGCAGGGTATACATCCCACTACCTTAGGGTTTACAGTCTCCTAGTTAGGGTTTCGTATGTACCACCGCCTTGAGTTTAGGCTCATGGCCTTTATTAGTCTTTATATTCTACTTGAATTAGGACTGGATAAATCTCTACTATAAATACCCCTCCTCCCATTGTATTGTACATCAAGGGATTCACACATAATCCGACTATTCTCTAGGAAGAAGGTTATTACTTTCTTACTTATTACTTTTCTCTCTATATTTATTTACTTTTCCTACGTATTTACTATATTGCTTGTGACCCTCTAATAAATTCAATAGTTTTACCTAAATGATAAGATTTAGGCATAAACAGTTTAGGGCCCACTGTGGAGCCCAAACAATTGTAGGTTTCTACAAGGGAAAATGTGCAGTCATGTCAGGCGACAATAACAACGTCCCAAAGGACACCACCAACGTGGCAGATGATTCTGCACAGGATCCTAGTGATCTAACAGTCAATCGACGGACCCTGCTAAGGAGCCAGTCCATATAGCTAGCATCGGCGAGGACGAGCAACTGCGCGAAGGTAATTATGAGTTTAGAGGTTTTCTTGTTGATCTCATCAAAACCCTATCAGAACGGGTAGAGCAGAACTCAGGCAACATGGTCGAAAATTAGGAAATGTTCGCTGGATTGTCTTAGAGGTCAGCATCCCCGCGAGGACCAGTGCCCGTCAATGATTCACCAGCATCTATTCCCAATCGCTGGCTCCACATGGATGCCGCCCCTAGAGACTCGACGACACTCAATAATCAAGACCTCAATGGAACACATGTCATTCAGCGCATTCTAAAGGAGATGAAGGTCATCCACGATCGGATCGGTAACGTACCAGGTGCTATACCTCAAGTTACTACTGTAGATGAGCAAAAGTTTTACAAGCATGCATATAAGGCGAGTGATGCACCGGCCCATGTACCCAAGTATTTCCGCCTGTCGGATAACCTTAAGTACGACGAAACTATTGATCCGAACAAGCACATTGATGCATACTACTGAAGAAGAAACTCAATCCACTCTGGTGAAGAGATTCGGCTCGACCTTGACTAAAGGAGCCCTTGCATGGTACACTCAGATACCTATGGGTTCGATCGAGTTATTCACCCAAATGCAGGATCTATTAAAAAAGGCACACTATGGAGCCCGCAAGTGGGAGAAGCACATGGAAGATATCTTCGAGATCTGATAGCGGAACGACAAGTTACTGAAAGACTACTTGGACAAATTTCAGAGGGAATACATGGAGCTTTCTTCATTTCCCGATAACATTGTTGTGGTATCCTTTGGCAAAATCCTGAACTCTAGGGGTTCATTAGCCACTAGGGAGTTGTAGTGGAATTTAACTCAATACCCCATGACAACATGGAATGCTTTGCACTAGAGATATAAGGAGAAACACTGACTCGAGCCAGAGCTCTCCCAAAACCTCGAATTTGAACGACGTAAGCGACCAGGAAGTCCATCCCTGGAGGTGGAGTAGATGGAAGGAAAAAAAAAAGGAAAAACACAAAGCCAAGGTAGAACAGGGAAGCCGGGCAATTCTCGAGGGATCGGGCCTCAGGAAACACGTCCAGAGCCACGCAGTTTTAGGGACTTTCTATTGTCGGTCAACACTGTAGAGCTGGTTGCCAATCATTTTGGGAATCTAGGCTCGAAAGTGCAGTGGTTTCCTTTTACAAAAGAAGCAACTGGAAGGAGCTCAATGCCTTACTGTGATTTTCATCAAAGCAACAGCCACGCCACGGTCGATTGCAAAGCTTTGATGTTGGAAATTGAGCATTTATTGAAGGATGGGCACCTCAAGGATTTGATTGAAGAAGGTACAAAACGATCGAGAGCACCAGAATCTGAAGGCAAGTGAAGAGTCAACGCGATCTTCGCTAGGCACGGACCAGTTACAACCCGAAGAAGCAAAGTGCTCAAATTACTTGCTAGTCCTATTGCATTCGGCCTGGTGGAAGAGGAAGTCAAAGACCAAGATGCACTCAATGTCCCAATCAAGGTGCTTGATCTACAAATCGAGTGGGTTTTAATCGACCTAGGTAGCGACGTTAACGTCATTCAGAAGAAGGCATTACAGAAGATAGGGCAGCACCGTCAGATGATTCCGAGCCACTGCAAGATAACTGGTTTCAACGGCCTTTATGAAAAACCTGTCAGTGAGCTAGCTCTACGGGTTCATATCCCAGGAGTGAGGAGCATTACACCCTAGGTACTAGCCTGCAGTCTTTGATATGATGTCATCCTAGGACGACCGTGTACAGTGTAAAGGAAGTACCCTCAACACTCCATCAAGTCTTAAGATACCCGACTCAAGCGGTATCAACGACTAACGGAATGAGCGGTCCTTATCCAAATATTTTCTTGTACCCGACAAAAGCTTCCCCAAAGGGCCCATAGCCGAAGTAAATATGATCGATGAGGAATCTCTCATGGATGGGTCAATTGTATGGAAGGCCAGAATAGTGGTCAAGGAGCTGAGAGAGCAGGTATCGAAGATGGGTCACCTAATTCCCAAAGCAGAAAAATTATGTTATCACCTCTCTGAAGTTTTGGTAAAGCACGGGGGACTGTGGTGACCAGTAAACTACTGCCAGGTTCTTACCGATACAAAGATGCGGGACTCGTCTTTTGAAAGCCGTCATCCTGGATTTGATTTCTGTATGCCGGGGAAAGTCCCCCACCTTCACCTTTCTACATTTATTATTATATAGAATTTCCTCGGGTCTCTATAAAATATAATGAAAAGCCCAGGTGGAAGCACAAACAAAAGGAGAGAGAAAAAGTCTAACTAAACCAATCTAGGAAGAGCACCTGCTGTTATATGTCACAGTCTCGGAAATAGCATGGAATGCAGTCTTAGTGCGAGAAGAAGATGGGAAGCAGTTCCCATAAAATATGCTAGTAAAGAATCCTTATGGGCGGACGAACGTCTCACACTACCAAACCAGCTTGTGGCGACCGTAATCATGGCAACATGGGGTTGCGTCCGTATCATATGGTCAGTGTGATCTCATCTGTACCGCTACGAAATATTCTGTCTAGGTCTGGACTCTCGAAGAGGTTGGCAGGATGGGCTGAGGAACTAGCAGAATATGATATCACTTACCAACCACGAGCGGTCGTTAGGTCACATGCTCTGAAAGGTTTCACCACATACTTTGTGAACAAACTGGCATCAAAGGCAGAGGAGTTGGCTAAGAGTACAGAGGTGATTGAACCCGAAAACTGGGTAATCCATACAGGTGTGGATCTCGAAGGAAAATAAGCCAGCCTTGATATATTTATCAAAACACCCACCAGAAAGGTTTTCAGCAAGACCACGAAATGCCCAAGCATTGAATCAGAATATGAAGTCGTAACTCAAGCTCTTGACTTAGCCTACTTAGTAGGGGTAATGGAGATTAGTCTCTATAGCAGTTCCCGGTTAATGGTCGATCGAGCGAATGAGATCTTCACCGTAGAGGACCTATATACGCCGGATTTACAGGCAAAGATGAAGACGCTTTTGAAAAATTTTCATAAGTGGAAGATCGTTTATCGGGAGGAATATTCAAACGATGATGTAGCGTCCGAAGATTCGCGCACCGATCCAGACAACCAGCAAACATTGATTAAGCTAACCCCTAGGACCTGATGAACCTCAAAATTCAAAACACATGATCCACTCCGGAGCAGCGTCATGCATTAATTAACTACTCGGACAAGGGAGCACTTCATGAGGACAAGGCAGAAAGCAGACAGCTACGGAGGCAAGCGGTTCATTATTGTTTGATCAAGGGTAAGTTATACCTCGGGTGGTCAGCGGCCCATAGGTCACATCCCGACGTTCAACAACCCCCCGATAAAGAAGTCTCGAGGGATGCTTCCAGGCCTCCCAAAAATTGAATGTTCATCGAGAACATAGAATTCCCTGAGGGCACGAAGGAAGCAACAACCATTCGGCTTAGGAAATCCAATTCTTTTAAGAATTTACTTTAATTAAGTCTTTAGGGGTCGTTCGGTTGCTGTATAAGCAACTTAATACCCGCGCAAAACTCCGCATTAATTTAGCGCAGCGTTCGGTTGGTTTTCTGTGAAATTTTAATACCCGCATAAAATTAGTCCAACGTTTGTTGCGTTTTTATATATTCCGCATTATTAATACTCGCATTATTAATGCGGAAATCTATGTATTATTTTATGCGGGGTAGAAGGTGGTATTAATAATGTGGGTATTAATAACGCAGGTATTAACATTTAAAATGACAAAAATGACCCTCATTAGGAGGATATTTTAAAATTTTATTTAAGGAGTAAATAAATATTTTAAATAATAATATTGTTTATTAATTTGTAATATATCAGTGATTCAAAAAATAATCCCTACGTTATAATATATGCATGGATAATACCCACATTACTAAACCCCGCGTTAACTAATACCCGCATTATTAATTCCAACATTATTAATACACACATTATTAATACCCACATTAATAATACCCGCATTAATAGTTAATACCCGCGTAAACAATACCTTCAACCGAACGACCCCTTAGTTTCTTTTGATTACAGTATTTTCATGCTTATCAATCATGTTACGAGTGTTCACCTACAACAAATCAGGCCCAACACCCCTCTTTATCAATAAAAATACTATTCTATTTAGTCACTTTTACAATCAGATCCATCTACGATCCAACTATTCATAGCCCCGGCACAACTTATGTTGAAGTAATACACTCACTTTTCATGACAAAAGTAGGGTAAACTACTCGCTTAAAGCTAGATCATTTCTGGTTCATCCACCGGGCATTACTTTCTAAGTTGAAATCGTCAATTCAACAAAATTGCACCAACATGCCGGTGGGGATGCCTGGCCGCATAGTGCCAGAAAGTCTTAAAATACTTGAGTAAACAAGCAACGATGTTCATGTTTGGATGCAAAAATTCCTTGTTTCATATCACGGGCTAAAGTGGTCCATTATGGGCGCAAAACAACCACCTATTACTGGCGCAACAAAAGCCGTCAATTACTGATGCAAATGAAGCACCCAACAATGCGCTCACCCGTCTTTAAAAGACACTAGCCTAGAACGGAACCCCAAACACATGTTGCTTGACTACACTACATGTAACTACACAAGTACGCATAAAATATTGATGAACGACTATTTTATTAATATCAACAGCCTATAGGCTCATAATATACAATCAAGTCCTTTTGAATACAACACTGTTCACTACAGATGTTCTAGAAAAAAACAAACGAAGGCAAAACTGCAAGATTCTTTGAAGTTCGCACAACCAAAGCCACTTCATCTGGATTATAGCTATAAGCTAGCAAACCGCTCGGAGCCCTCCTAGACATCAGGAGATATGTCAGCCCGAGCAATCTTCATCGTGCACTCACCAGTACAGCTAGGGCTTAGACGTCCTGCCAGTAGCAAAGGTCCTCGGAAGCATCTGAGCATAGGCAGAACCTTCCCCCATCCCATCAAGAAGACTCAAAGATCTGCTTCGACCCAAGCTGGTCAAAGGGAAATGCACTGTCCCGCAGATCTTCAAGCATAATGAGGAGCTTATCGAAGACGGGGAGGCTTAAGCTAGGAACCTACCACAAGGGTGACTTTCCCCTGGGTATCCCACAGCCAGCGGCCGATGAGGTATTGCAACAACAATCCAACCGAACAAGACAGACAAGGTGAAAGCCATGAATGGTGAATAGATACAGAATTTGGTGACTCCTTGACCGGCTGATGGCTCGAAGCAATATCCTCTTACCCTCCATGGAACGGAGCCAGGCATTGGAACCTCAACCAAGCTACCCGAACACCAGCGGCGTCCTGGAAGAGAAGCCTCATGACAGCTGAAAGGGCCAAAAGTCCTGACCCTGCATGATAAGAGAAATATCACAGCAACTGCCGCATTAGAAGAAGGGCACACCGTAATCAGTGCACGTGCCATGATGAAGACATTTCGAAGAATGCCATTAGAATCCCGATCAAACTTCATGATTCGGGGGACTCCATTCATCCAATCATGGATATAGAGACAAAAGAGAATGACCGTACGAACTTCCTTCTTTACAGTTTTCTCATTCATCATCCATTCTTGATGAAGGAGTATTTCTAGAAACATTGGACCAGGATCAAAGGAAAGAATTTTGAAGATAAAGAAGTCATTCTCTCATAAGAAAACTTTGGGCGGGACGAAGAGTTTTTCTGAAGAAAGATTTGTGATTTTACCACTCTCGTGAAGCCCCTATTTATAGGCGGAATGAGATAAAGACGAAGTGTGAAATGGTCAAACATAATTATGACCTGAAGATATGAAATGATTCGACATAGAAAAAGGTGTTCATAGAAAGGTGCATGGAATCGATATCAACCAATCAGATAAAGACACGAAGTCTTCTCGAAGTAGGGGCACTAACTGTGTGGATAAAAATACGCCACCTACTGTTATGAGGATACGATTTCAGCTGGTGAGATTAGACTTAGTCTGTAAGTCACCTGGCACAGAGGATACACACCTGCTCCTTAACCCGCGGTCATTCAGGTGGCGCAGACATAGGACGCTGGGTATACATCCCACAGCATTAAGGTTTACAGTCTCCTAATTAGGGTTTTATATATAGCACAACTTTGAGTTTAGGCCCATGGCCTTTATTAGTCTTTTTATTTTACCATAATTAGGACCGGGTAAATTTCTACTCCCTCCGTTCCAAAATGAGTGTCTGAGTTTGACTGGGCACAGAGTTTAAGAAAATAAGGAAGAGTTTTAAATCTAGTGGTTTAAAATAAAAGGTGTGTGTAATGTGGGCCAGAGTTTTTAAATCCTGTGGTCCAAAACAAATCTTAGATTTAAAGAGTTGTCATAAAAGTAAACAGGCACTCATTTTGGGACAAACAAAAAAGGAAAGGTAGGCACTCATTTTCGGATGGAGGGAGTACTATAAACAGCCCTCCTAACATTGTATTGTACATCAAGCGATTCACACAGAATCTGACTATTCTCAAGGAATAAAATTATTACTTTCTTGCTTATTACTTTTCTCTCTATATTTATTTACTTTTCCTACGTATTTACTGTATTGCTTGTGACCCTCTAATAAATTCAATTGTGTTCCCTAAACGACCAAATTTAGGCCTAAACAAATGGAAGGGGTGTAGTGACATGGTCATTGCTTGGCTACTCAATGCGTTGGATAAAAAGATAGCAGGGAGTGCTCTATTCACAAACAGCAGTAGAGCTTAGGAATGAGCTTGAAGAAAGGTATGGACAAGCTGATGGAACAAAGTTGTTCTAGCTGTACAGAGAATTGAACAACATGAATCAGGGAAACAATGATATTGCAAGTTGTTATAACAAATTGAAAAGGATTTAGGATCAACTGAAGGCAGTTAACACTTTTATTCTTTGTGGGTGTGAGTGCAAATGTGGAGCAAAGGCTCATAACCATAAAATGAATGAAGATCAAAAGTTAATTCAATTTTTTATGGGACTAAATGAGGAATATTCAGGGGTAAGGATGAACATTTTAATGATGAAGCCCTTACCTACTACCAGTCAAGCATATAATATTGTGTTGCATGCTGAGAGCCAAAAGGAAATACAATCAGGCCATCATGTTTCAGCAGAATCTGCTGCTTTTAACACACCAACATAGTAGTGGAAACCACAAAGGAACAACAGTGATTACAAAGAAAATAATAATAGAAACTTCAAAGGAATTTTTCAAGGAACAAACTCAGGTTTTCAGGGGACCAATGCATGTTTTCAAGGTTCCTATTCAAAAGGTAAAAGGGGAGAACCTTACTGTCACTATTGCGGAAACAATGGGCATCTCAAAGAAAATTTTTTCTAAGATCAATCGATATAATGATGGGATGACGTTTCCTAGTAATCAAGGGAGAAATGGCAATGGAATGCATGTTAATGGAGCTGCAACAGAAGAGTCGAAAGACATAGGAGGAACTATTTTAGGGAACACAGTTTCCACGTTAGTGAATTCGTAGGGGTTTACCAAGGAGCAATGTGAACACCTCATTCAGATGTTCCAATCACTTCAACATGGGAGTACAAGTGTTTCAGGTTCTGTGGGAAATGCTATTGCAAACTTGTCTGGTATTGCCTATCATATTTATACCTCTTGTTTCATTTCCCTAACTTCCAACCCTTGGCATCACAACACATGAATTTCAACAAGAATTTATTGCACAATATCAAAATTCTTAAGGAACCTATTATAATTAATTTACCTAATTCATTCAGGGTAAAAGTAACTTGTATAGGGACTGTCAATTTGAGTAAAGAAATTGTGCTGCAAAGTGTGTTGTATGTCCCTTCTTTTAAACACAATTTGTTATTTGTTAACCAGCTTTGCAACTAGTTAAACATGCACTAATTTTCACTAATTATGGTTGTTTTCTTCAGGACCCTTTCAAGAAGAGGGTTCTAGCTTTTTGTAAAGCAACTGCTGGACTTTATGTGTTGGATGATAACACACAAGTTTCCCACATATCCAAGTCTACTGTTCCTAAGTTTGAAGAGTCTTTATTTACATTTCAAAATTTTCTAAAGTGTCTAGTGCTAGTGAGTATTCTGGTTCAGTCTTTGAGTCTATAAGAGATCTCATCTCTATTGAAACAACTCATGCTATGAAAAAAAGGGATTTGTGTTCTGAAGTGTTTAATCCTGAAAAGATTTGGCATTACAGACTAGGACATTTTCCTTATCAAGCTATAAGAAATATAAAATAAATTTTCAAATTAAATCATGACAAGCATTCTTTTCCCTGTAATATTTTTCCTATGGCCACACAATGTAGACTACCATTTCCAACAAGTTCTATTCCATCTAAAGAATGTTTTGAGGCTTATTCATGTAGATACTTGGAGACCTTACAAGGTACCCACTTACAAAGGAAAAAAATATTTTTTTGACTATTGTGGATGACTTTTCTAGGGCGACTTAGACATATCTCCTGTCAACCAAATCCAATGCCTTTCTCACACTAATATTATTTTTGGCCTTAGTTGAAAGGCAATTTTCATAGAAAGTAAAGATTGTTAGATTAGACAATGTATATGAACTTGGTACAGGAACCCAACCTTCACAATATTTCTCCTCTTTAGGTATCATTCATCAAACAACTTGCTCAGCCACTTCACAACAAAATGGGGTGGCTGAGCACAAGCATAGACATTTGTTATAGTTGTGTAGGCCTTGTTGTTTCAGTTCCATTTACAACCTAAATTTTGGAGGGATGCTCTTATAACTACTACATTACTAATTAATAGATACCCTTCTACTATTTTGAAAAACAGGTGCCCTTATGATGTGTTGTTCAACAAGACTCCCAGTTATACTCAACTGACACCATTTGGTTGTCTTGTTTTTTGTTCTACTTTGTCTGCACGTAGGGACAAGCTAACACCTAGAGTTATTCCTGTTGTCTTCTTGAGATATCCTTTTGGGAAGAAAGGTTATAAGGTTCTTACTATACAAACAAATCAAATTTTTGTCACTAGAGATGCAAAGTTCATTGAACATCTTTTTCCCTTTACTCATTCTGATGCTATGCATAAGCTCTTTCCTGCTTCCTTTACATCTAATGATGATTCTAATCTATTAGAAAATGTGAGGAAGGTACTAACTCTAGTCCAGTATCCTTACCTTTGTCTACTACTCTTTCCCCTTCATCAATACCAAGAAATATGTCTATTCCTTCTACTCGACAAGTGATGGAACCTAGCAACAATGATGTGTTATCTTCAGCACAAGAGCTACGCAGGTCTGATAGGACTCATAATAGACCAGCCTATTTAAATAAATATATGTGTAGTTTGGCATATACAGTCATTTCTCCTAATTCTCCCTCACTACCAGTACACTCTTTTTCTTTTTCAGCCCTGTTCAATAGAAACAAATACATTTTGAATTGTATTTCACAGATTAAAGAACCAGTTCTTACCTTCAGGCAGCAGTTCATCCAGGTTGGCAAACAATAATGAAGAAAGAACTTGAGGCGCTAGAGACAAATTGAACATAGGAAGTGGTGGTTCTGCCCCCAGGGAAAAGGGCTCTACTCTGCAAATGGGTATATAAGGTGAAGCTAAAAGTCAGATGGAACACTTGAAGGATTAAAAGCTCGGTTAGTGATAAGGGGGGATGTGCAAAGAGAAGTAATTGACTATTCAGAAACATTTTCACCTGTGGTTAAAATGACAACAATACATTGTCTGATCAGTGTGGCTGTAAAAAGAGGGAGTCCTTTGTATCAGCTTGACGTCAATAACACATTCCACCACGGAGATCTCAATGAGGAAGTGTTTATGAAATTTCCACCAGGTGTGACACCTCCTTCTTCTTCTCATGTGTATCTCCTTATAAAGTCTCTTTACGGGCTGAAACAGGCATCACACCAATGGTATGCTCGCCTATGTTCAGCTCTCCGGACTCGAGGTTTCACATCATCTCTCAATGATTATTCACTTTTCCTGAAAAAGAATGGAACTTTGATCACTATAATAGCAGTATACGCTGATGATATCTTACTAATAGGAAATGATCAAAATGAAATAGCAAGTTTGAAGAGTTTTCTTGATAGTGAGTTCAAAATAAAACATTTGGGCTTTCCAAACTATTTTTTAGGAATGGAGCTCTAGCATGAATCTGGGGGTTTGGTGATGACACAACGCAAATTTGCACTAGAATTACTTGAAGAATATCCTTCCCTTAAAGCACCTTCTGCTTCTTCTCCTTTGGACCCTACTTTGAAGCTCACTGCAGATTCAGGAGATCCTTTGCCGGATCCTACTTCTTACCAGCGATTGTTGGGTAAATTAAATTGTTTCTACCAATGCTCACCCTGACCTTTCCTATGTCGTTCAAACTCTCAGCCACTATATGAAATCGCCCATGACTGGGCACCTTCTGGTGGATTTTCGTGTTCTTAGATACATTCGAAAGGATCCTGGTTTGGGGATTTTCATGTCCTCTAATCTTTCCTTCCAGATATTAGGTTTTTGTGAGGCCGACTGGGCATCTTGTTCCGATACTTGAAGATTTGTTAGTGGATTCTTTCATAGTCGTGGAGGCTGTCCTATTTCTTGGAAATCTAAGCAACAACATGTCGTTTCGCTTTCCTCTACTGAAGCAGAGTATTGTTCAATGTGTCGCCTTGCAGCAGAAATCTCTTGGATTGTCCATCTTCTTCATGACCTTTTAACTTCGCCATCTTTACCGGTTCCGCTTCAAAGCGACAACCAAGCAGCGATTCACTTCGCTAAAAACCCCCATTTTTCACGAACGTACCAAGCATATTGAGCTTGATTGCCATTTCGATTGTAAAAAACTCATGGATAGTCTGATATCTCTCTCCTTTGTACCTTCTTCTTCACAGATTGCAGACATTTTACAAAAGCTTTGGTTGAGCCGTTGCATCATCATTTTTTATCTAAGTTAGGAGTCCGATATTTGCCAGGCTCCAACTTGCGGGGAGTGTTGACGGAAGGTTGGCCGTAGCTACTTTCTCCGGTGATGATTTTGGAAAGATGAAAGTTAGGTTGGATGAAGTCTAGGAGGCAAGTGTAAAATGTTTGGTCTGAAGACTTTTCCACTATAGTATGGACTGGGTCGGGTCAACTTTTCAAACACATTGGGCCTGATGGGCTGGATGGCTGGGCAATAGTTGGGCGTTAACACTTCTCTAGTTCTGAGTAGGGGTATTCACGTGAACCTGAAAAACCGCACCAAACCGAAAATCAATCCAAATCGAAAAAAATCCGATATTTTTAGGTTTGGGCTGGTTTTGGTTTAGAATTTTAAAACCGATATAATTTGGTTTAGTTTTAGTTTTAACCAATAAATAACCGAAAAAACCCGAACCAAATCGATTATATAAATATTATTTAAAAATTATATATACATATATATTTGAAAAGAAATATGATATATATTATTTTTTTTGTACTCTTGGCGTTGTCTTTTAAATAATTTTTAGAAATAATGGGCTTGTGTAGCTTCTACGATTTGGGCTTTGCCTTAAAATACACAAAAAATATAATAGGAATTAGGAAATAGCTATAGCCCATATCACATAAGTCTTGACTCTATAGAAAATTACCCTCTTTTTCTTGCTCAATTGTATGAAGTCTTTACTCTAGCTACTCAAATTCATCTTTACAAAGGTAATAGCTTGAATTTTTATACTAATTTTGCATCGCTTTATCACAAGAAGTTCAAATCTCAAGTTCTAAATATTTTTCTGGTATAATTTTTCGAGTAGGTCATGTTTTTTCTTTTATTACTTTTTTCTGATATGATTTTTGAATACCTTTGGATTTTTCTATAGTCTTGTTTCAATATGTTCTTTTTCTTATCACTTATTTTATTTTTTCTAAAGCTGAAATATGAATGCACATTTGATTTATTTTCTACAAGCTTGTTTTGTTTTTCACCATTTTCATGTTGATACCGCGCAGATGGAAGCTGTGATTTCAGAAGCGTTAAATATTTTGATTGAACCAACAATTCCACAAGAAGGTAACACTAATCCGGCTTCAGTTTTTTATACGAATATTTGCGCTCCTCCTAGAAAACATAAAAGAGCAGCGCCTTCTGAAATTGGTTCGGGGAGTGGGAGGGCAACATCTGATATTTGAAAGCATTTTGACAAGTTTGTTAATAAAGAGAAGAAGCAAATGGCAACATGTAACTATTGTGATAATATCTTTACTGCGAGTAGTACAAATGGGACTACTTCACTATGGAATAATTTTAACTCTACGTGCAAAAAATCTCCTTATAGATTTATTGGTAGAAAACAACCTCCAATTACATCTTATCCATTTAAAAATGGGGAAGGAGACAGTGGTACTGGTAATTCTGATAGAGTTGTATACAATATCAATGAGGTGAGGTGAGCTATTGCAGAATTTGTTATCATTGATGAACAACCATTTAGATCCCAGACGAAGGAGATATGAATTCCATTCGGGCGGGTAAGGGCTTGGCTGTTGATTGTGTCGTTGCCAAGGTAGATGTTTTTCTTGTCTCTCGTTTCTTTTCTGAAAAAAAAAAGAACTTAATGGGGAAGGTTTTAAAATATTAATGTTACTTATTTTGCCTAATTTTGAGTTACCTTCCCGTATAACAGTTGCTAGGAACTGTTTGAGAATTTATCACGATGAAAAACAAAAGCTTAAAAAGGTTATCAAAAACCAACATATGTGTCTTACTAGTGATACATGGACATTGATCCAAAATTTTGACCTATATGGTTGTAACCGCCCATTGGATTGATGATGACTGGATTTTGCAAAAGAAATTCTTAATTTTTTTCAAACTCCAGATCATAAAGGTGAAACAATTACAAAGGGGATTGAGACATGTATGTTAGATTGGGGGATTGAAAATCCATTAACTGTGACCCTAGATAATGCATCCGCGAATGATGCTGCTATTAGACACTTGAAGGAAAGGGTCGAGGATTGGAATGGGATTATCTTGAATAATGAGTTCCTACATGTTAGATGCAGCGCTCATATATAGAACTTAATTGTAAAAGAAGGTCTAAGTGAGCAAGTTGAGTCATTCTCGGGTCAGGAATTCTGTGAAGTATGTTAAGTCCTCGTCTTCAAGACTTGTTTCATTTAAGTCATTTGTTGAGAAGGTTAAGATTGATAGTGAAGGTCTTTTGAGTTTAGATGTTGAAACGAGGTGGAACTCTACATATATGATATTAACTGCAGCTATAAAATTTGAAAAGGCCTTTACAAGAATGTTGGGTGATGACAATAAGTACTGTTTAGACATGATTGGTAAGGGAGGACATCCAAGTTTGGATGATTGGAAGAAGGTAAAAAATTTTACAAAGTTTCTTGACATATTCTACCAGATTACCTTGAAATTTTCAGGAACATTGTATGTTACTTCAAATTATTTTTTCCATGAGATCTTTAATCTTTACAATTTTATTATTCAAAATTCTCATAGTGATGATTCTATTTTGATTGAAATGGCTGGAAAGATGAAAGAAAAGTATGAAAAATATTGGGGTGATTTTGAGGAGATGAACATGTTATTATTTGTTGCCATTGTGTTGGATCTTCGATATAAGCTGAAGTATGTAAAGTTCATTTTTGGAAAATCATATTGCTCTTTAATAGGAACTTTGAGGTCAAACAAAGTCTTGGATACTTTATCTCGCTTGTACAATCATTACAAGGATTCTCTTCCTGGAACTTCTAATGAGAATTTAGAAAATCAATTTGGCATAATGGGTGAAGGTGATAGTGTTGATATGTGTCAGTCGCAATGGGAAAAGTTTTTGGAAGATGAAGTTAGCGGTGGAAATAAGTCCGAATTTGAGAGATACTTGGCAGATGATGTGGAGAAGACAAAAAATTTAGATATCTTGGCTTGGTGGAAAGATGCAAGTAAAAGGTACCCAGTTGTTTCTAGAATTGCAAGAGATGTTCTTGCAATTTCTATTTCTACCGTTGCATCTGAATCGGTTTTTAGTACCGGTGATCGGATTCTTTATTCTTTATAGAAGTTCTTTATCGCCAAAGACAGTGGGGGCTCTTATTTGCACTCAACAATGGCTTCGGACAGCTCCTAAAGAGTGTAATATTGAAGATATTTTAGATGAGATTCAAAAGCTTGAATTAGTTGAAAAAGGTAATTTTTCATTAAGTTCGTGTGAATATTATCATGTATCTGAATTACTTGAACACTTAAAATGTTCACCATTTTTTTCTTTTCAGAATATCCGGATGATGTTTTGAGCATTGATTAGCCTGACCTTGGTTGATGGAACAGAGAGTTCAATCATATTGTTGCTGCCTGGGATTAGTGGATTTATTTTTGTCGATGCCTGAAACTTGTTGGTAATTTGTATAACTGCTGCTGAAAAAGTATAGCTACTGCAATTAGCTTTAGTACTTTTAATTTCTTTTTCTCCTTAGAAGTTACCACGTCTATATCCTTGAAGGTCGTTAATGCAGTAGGCTTCATTTATTTAGGAAGAAAGTTCCATCTATTTATTACTCATACTATCTTTTTTGTATTTTATTTTCTGGAAATAATAGCCAACTGATGTTTTATTATACTATCTGTTTATGATAGTTTAACTTTTAAGTCATTTGACTGTAAAACACTTGAAATTATTTACAATTCTTTTAAGTTATTCGCTTGCAACTCTGCACCAAACAGCAGCTGATGCATTAGCGATAGCATACTGTTTCTGTTTTAATTATGGAAGTGGTCAGGGAGCTGGAAAATAGTCAGTAAATGGTTTAACTTCTCATTCTTACAATTTGTATGTAGAAAGAGTGTCAACTAGCTAATATGTTAACCCTCTTTGTCAAAGTATTAACACCTTTGATTTGCAATTAAAATATCATTCTTGGCTTAATACTTTTTACTCTAATTAGTTTTTCTTCGTCCAATTTATGTAAGATGATAGCTTGGACAACCCCAAAAAAACCGAATAAACCGAAATAACCGATAAAAACCGAATCAATAAAAATCCGACTTAATTGGGTTGGTTCGGTTCTTGTAATTGAAAATCCGACTTAATTGGTTTGGTTATCTTTTAAGTAAAAACCGATCCAAACCGACCCGTGAACACCCCTAGTTCTGAGTCTGTTTGTTTTGTTATTGTGTATATCTTCAATTTTAGTGTGAATATTTTGTGTATATCTTTAGTGAAGATATTTAGAGTAGTGGACAAAATAAAGAGTTCTAATCTTTGAAGAGTTTTACACCATTAGAGTTAGCAGCTAGTCATTAGGTCTCTTTTATTATTTTTCAGTCCTTGGACAGCTTGTATATATAGGTGCATTCATAATAAGAAAAGCAAGAAGAAATTCTGCAAAACGTATCTAGTTTATTTCTTGATGAGTTTAAGAGCTGTTTATATATGCATATAAATTTATACCATAAGCACACTTATTTCCTAAAAGGATGCGAATTAAACATGAACATTCATTTTTTGGTAGAAGAATAATTATATTCTCAAAATTTTCTAGTCTCGTCATATAGTTCATGTGACATATATAAGTTGGTGCACTGAACATCATCATAAACACTTCAAATGGAAATATTTTGGACTATTTAACAAGTACAAGACCAGATAATTAACTTATTAAGATATTGTATTGGCTGTGATTATTTTAAAATGTATTACAGGCACGATCAAGATTAATGGAACAAATAATAAGTCTACAGTATAGTACTATAACAAGCCACCACCAATAGAGCATCGTCTATTTTATTATATATGTTGATTGGTTTCTTGCTCCAAATCTCATAACAACTAGTAAGTCCATTCATTTGGAAGAAATATATCCGGCGAATAATTCAGCCATGATACAACACCATTCTTAGTCTTTGCTAGATTGCACTCGTCAGTTCTCCAGCTTTCGTTAACATATGTTCCTAGAAAAAAGTAGCAACAAAATGACGAACAAGGAATTAATATTTCGAGTTAATAAAGATTACAAACTACTAATAAGAAGCGAACAATGGAAACTGCTAAAATAAACACCAAGTTAAACCAATGATCAGTTATCAGTGACTTGGAACTAGCTAGAATCAATATCGTAAAGACCAGGGGCGGCCTAAGCATAAGGCCACTAAGGCCATTGCTTTAGGCCCCCAATATCATAAAGGCCCCAAATTTTGATACCATTAAAAATATAATATATAATGTATACATTATTATTTTACAAATTATGTATGTATTACTCTTGAAATTTGATTTAGGTTGCTCAAAAGGATGAGCAAATTAGGATAAGTTTATATCTCTCCCTATTTAATACATTTAACTTCCTTTTGATTTTGATTTTGATTTTTTGTCCACATAAATTCATATTTCTTTGATTAAGACAATTTTATGTCAGCAATTTTAACACAATTTGTGAGTAAGATAGAAGAATGAAGTTTAAATAAAAATAAATATGAAGTTTAAATAAAGAATTGTAATAGATAAAAGTACATAAAAATTTCATCAAGTATATTTAAGGCCTCAAATAAAATTTCGCTTTAGGCCATCATTTTGGTTGGGCCGCCCCTGATAAAGACAGTAGAGCTAGCTATATAGAGTTGATAATCTATAAGTATATAACATTTCAACAAAAATGGAAAACATACCTCTCTTGGACTTGATATGCATATTGAGCTGATGCACGTTTAGATTTAAAGCTTGAACAACACGAGCAGGAAGGAACACAGGAGGCCGAGCTGTTTTCCCACAATAATATGTGTTATTTTACCATATCTATATATAGAAAATGCACCACGCGCCTGACGTGTAACAAATACTAGTGCAAGGGATATTGATGTACATCCAACATAATAACCTTAATATATCACTACTTAATACTACTTACTTATTTTCAGATTATTTTCCTGTTTATATATATTGACAACAACTGATACTTAAGTTTAACTAGACTGTTCCCGACATAGAAAATGAGAAAAATAAATGAAATCAATGGAAGAGATGATTAAGAAATTGATTTTTTTTGCCTTACCTTTCCTTATGATATTCGTGTGTGACAGACTACTCTCACTGATATTATTAAGCTTAATGCTCGTCGCCAGTTAATACGTATTGTAAATTAGAATTTAAAGCTTATTGCTCTTTTTACCAGGCTTGTTAGATAGTTGGAGGATTGTTCCTTCTCTTTGAGGAAGGAAAACTCCAGTCCCACAAGATCGCTGGCCATAATCAAGGAAGATTGCTTGCATTCCAGGTCCTCCAATTGCCCAATTTGTTGAATATCTCCTTCTTTGGAATGGCAACCCAAAAGATTTGGAGAAATGCTGAAACACATGATCGAATAATCAAATTTAGTTCCTCCTAGTTTATAAGAAAAATAGAGGTCAATCGTGTTTACAACCTCGAGATTGAGTCAAATAACGGTATTCATCATACCAAAATTAGGAAGAGAAACTTTAAAACCACATCATTCAAGTTTAGATCAAAGTGGGAAAAAGCTGACGACCTTGTCATTTTGGTTTTCAAAAGCCTCGTGGATAATATTATGGGCAGGTAACCATGGCTTGTATTCTTCAAATCCAACATTAGCTTTCTCATATCCAGCCATTAAACCAAGAAGATAATCGTAAGAAACTAACTAAAAAGTCCCCGCAAATAAAGAGTTAGAGAGGTGGGATTTATACGGGAAGGAACTTAATAATAAGATTCTATTTCATGAAATGAATTATAAGGGGAAGTGGAGTTCCCACTTTGAACCTGCAAAGAAACTAATTTTAGATACGTGGAGAATGCTATAATAACTAAAGGTATATACACTACTGGAAATTAAGTGATTTACTAAAACACTTGCATATCAACACAAATTAACTCAAGACAGACTTTGATTAATTGTTCTTATTTACAAACTTTGCTCATTCATTTTCTCAAGAATACTAGTACTAACAAAATTTTGGCACCTTTTTCGAGAAGAAACCAGTTGTGCACGTACACTCCATTCATTCTAAAGAGCAGACAAGTCATTTTATGATTTCCAGAGTTGGTATTGTTTCTACGGATTAGACATTTCCTTCCGAGTTCCTGAAGTTTAAATGTCCTACCATCCATGTTAGTAATACTACAGTTTGAATGTAACATTTAACTACTAGTATGTCATATTGGGAGCTATAATCTTTCTTAGTATCATAAAATTTCCCATTTGATAGTTGGGGAAAAGAAGCGGATTCAAAATCTAAATTAAACGAGTTTTATTAGATGATCCGTTGCGTAAGAGCTACATTTGCCACTTTACAAAAGTTCGACTACAAAGTTACTGTTTGGAGTTCGAACTCATAATTTTACTCTTAAAAAGATGTGTTTTAGCCATTGAGCTCGTATCATCTTTCCACAATTTGTAAAAAAACTTGCCACTCATGTTACCAATTAGAACACACGCTATCGGAAATTTAAATAAATGAGACACTCTAGGCGCAACTCTCATACTCATTAAAATATTAGCTTCAATCGCCAGATTTCAGTACAAAAAATCCTGATGTGTATGGACTACCGCCATAATTTTTTGAACTAAAGCCTGCACGTGTTTGAAAAATTTCTAGTGCATATGTCTGCAATTTTCTGGTGATTGGGGTAAGTGCGACGATGACACCATAATAGGTTGTTTGGTTTGAGGGATTAGCAAAAATGGATGATGTTTGGTAATATTTGCCTAATTATCTTAATATTTCCGCACATTTTGATACGTTATTCGCCCATTGCACGAAATAATTGTGATTGTTGCGCTCACTTATTGTGTTTGTGATTGTAGGAATGATTTGGATGAATACGAGTGCAAACGGAGTGAAGATGGATAAAATCGAGCAAGAATTGATGAACTTAGCTAATTGCGGGATATGGGATTAGACGGAAAGCTATGGAGCAAGCTACGGATTTGTTATAGCTTCAGGCTTCCAAAAGACATAACCATGTGAGGCATGGCCTGTAGCGCGCGACTCTCAGAAGCCACAACCATGCGAGGCATTCCCTATGGCTTTTAGTTCTGCGACCCCGACTTTTCCAACTTAGTTTAGGCTTAGGATTAACTTATGGGAAGACTTTGTAAACACTATAAATTGTATTTAATTTTGTTTTTTAGGGAGTCGAATTTCTAGAGCAAGTTTTGGAGTTCTTACACATTGAACCAAGGGTTTAATTCTTTTACTTTATCTATTACAATATTTAATCTTTCTTTCATGAATTCTTGTGTTGTTATTATGAATATGAGTAGCTAAACCTATCGTTCTAGGGTTAGAGCAAATACATGAAGGTTGATGTTTGAAAGTTGATTTCTTCCTATTGATTTACCATTACGGATTGTTTATTCTTTCTTGAGCATAATTGTTTGGTTATCAGGGCCCGATAATTGAACACTATCTAAGGTTTACAAGTTGAACTCGACAGAGGGAACTTTTAAATGCAAATAAGAAAGGATATGGCTTGATTGTGAACCTGGGCATCAGGGAATAGATTTGCGGGTAGGATAGACATATACCTATTCGCCTTGGTTAGCTAAATACAGAGTTCTTTAATGCATGCATGTGATTTAATTCCATAGAAATATAGGCGTTAGAGCAGCTTGCATAGACTCGTGAAGAATCAAAAGGTTTTCACGAATATAATTAACCTGTTAGTTAGCAATCTAGGAAATCAAGAAGTAGAATCAACTGGAAAACTCAACTGGATTGTTCGTAGCTCTGACCCTGGACCGTTTCTCTTTTATTGATAACAACCTAGAATTTGCTCTATTACTTGACTTCAGTTACTTGCTTTTAATTATTGTTTTAGTTAGTAAAAATCTCAACCATCATTGAAAAAGATCCCTGAATAGTTTATAGGAATTGTTTGCTAGAATACAGTTATTAACAATAGTCCTCGTGGGAACGATACTCGATTTATCACTTTATTACTTGTCGACCACGTATACTTGCGTGTGCATTTGGGAGCAACAAGTTTTTGGCGCCGTTGCCGCGGACTAAATAATTGACTGTTTTCTTTTTAGACGATTTGTTAGTTGTTATTCAGGTTTAACTTGTTTAGTTTAGTACTGTGTTACTTATCTTATCATGGCATCTTTTAATAAAAATTGGTCGAATGATGGTTGCTCAAATTTTGATGATCTCTGTCTACTTTGTGGAGGAACTCACTTGTGGAAAAATTGTCCAAGTCTTTCAACCCTGCGGGACTGGTTATGTGAATTTTCTACAACCTTTGATTGGAATTGTTGCAAATTGTGTGGTGGTCTGTGGAATTCTTGTCCCAAGTGTCATACTCCTTCCTCTATCAATGTGTGTGATGTTTTTAACAATGTTTGTGAGTCTGACTGGAATGAAAAAGTGCAGGTTGTGAGCCAAAATTTTCTAACGGAGCAAGCCAACCTTATAGAAGCATATGGGGATTTTACAAGTGAACTTACAAATATGATGAGGCAATTTATGGAAGAAAGGGTTGTGCTCACACAAGAAATTAATCAATTTGGTTTAGCTATTCATGACTTGGATGCGAATTTGAGTGATATGGTTGAGGTGTCTAATGCCCAATTATCAATTGTCGTGAATAGTAGATTTAAGATAGAAGAGCTTAGGAACCAATTTGAGGAGCAAAAAAATGAAATTTCTACCATTTGAACCAATATTAGTTGATGATGCCGAAGTAAAGAAAATCACATTAGAGTCAAGTAAGGAAAAAGAAAACATCATATTTGAGGACTCTAGTGTTTGTGCAAGTGAGGGTGTCAAAAGTAATGCAATTTTAGAATTAAAGCGCGTTGGACCTCATTCCAATCATTTTTCAACATTATGTTTGGATGGTGACATGAAAATTGAGCCACCCGAGCATATGAAGAAACCAAAGGAGGAGGAACAAGGTGCCTATATTTTAAAGTTGGTGATGCCGAGGAGACAAAAAGACATCCCTCATTTAAAAGCCAAGAAGTGTAAAATGCGATATTGTTTAATTGGTTCTTTGGTATTTTTGCCACCACCCCAATACCATAGTCATAAGCTTGAGGCAAAGTTGGAGATTCAATTCATAAGTTCGAGGTGGAGGAAAAAGTGGTGAAGTTGACTTTGTCGTGCCACGACGTTAACTAAGGCGCTTCTCGGGAGGCAACCCGATTTTTATTGTTTTTAGTTGTTTTTACTTATTTAGTATTACGTAGTTTTTACTTGTTTTGTAGGGGCTCTGAAAGTGTGGCTGGAAGCATATTGGAGAAGGCTGGGTGAGGTGTTAAGCTATCACCATTGTGCAGGCAAGACACTGAATCAGCATCTTCAGACATTAACTTGGCGAACAAAAATAGATAGAAAAAGAATCGATCAAAGCTGGATTCAAAGCCCCGCCTTCTTAAAAGCTTGGAAGAAAATAGGAGTGCTATCAGCAAATCCCCGCTTTAAGCATAGCTTTGAGTAAAACAATGAGTCCAGATTTTTGAATGCTATAAGCATGTGTTGCTTAAGCCATAGCAGGAAGAAAAACTTCATCAACAAGCAGAAACGCTATGGCAGACGCGTCGCTGTCTCCATCGCTTAGAGTCGAGCAGAATGTGCAGATTTGGATATGCTGTTAGCGTGCGTCGCCTTTCTCATCGCACCTCAGGTAAGTATCAAAAAGTTGACGGGTCGACCCAGTTTCGACGGTTCGACCCGTTAACCCCCGCATTTAAAACTTAAAACAAAGCTTACTCATTCCCTCTTTCCCTAACTTAAACACAAACCAAAACAGAGCAGGACACCTAAGGAAATACAGACAACAATCTTCACAACAACCATCTTCCTTACAGCTTGTTAACACCTCTGGTAAGTTCCTTATCCCTCTGTTTCTCTCGCAGCTGCTGCTACATGTTGACAATCCTGTTTCCCATCCCCTTTAGTTCTAGTTTTGAGTATTGCTAATGGTTGAATTAAATCCTTGTTGGGTCTCTGTTGTTTCTGCTGCTATGAACCACTATTGGGGATTGTTTGATAGCTGTTTAAAGTGAGCTCCCATGAAAAATTGGGAGGGTTCAACCCCTCTAAATGTCAGTGAAAACTGAATATGGGAGCGGTGCACGCGGCGTGTTCGAAAAAATGCCTAAGTGACTAAAAGTCCAATTTTTGTGAAGTTTGAGTAGCAAAATAGATGTGTAGGCATAACTTGAATTACTTGATGATATAAATGTTTAAAATTGAGTGCTTTTACGGGGAATTTGAATTGATCATTATTTAATGTACGCCACAAGCTATTGTCGCGCGCACACGACTAATTCCAAGTCCCGGCCTTTTAAATCCTCCCTGCTGCCCCATTGCTTTCTTGTGTTAGTTTTGATTAGTTAGTTAGAATTACTTCCTTAGTAGTGTAATTGGGAGTAAGTGTGGGGTCGTACAACGCCCCATTGTTATTGCGTGCGTAGTTATAAATTTTACAGGTTTTTGCTTTGTCGAGCTCAAGTGTGGGGTGTTTCACACCCAATGCCTTAGCAAAACGACATGTTGGGGGAAGTCTGAGTACCCTTGCTCTACGGACGCTTGGTGGGTTCGTGAGGGAGATGGCACCACTGCTAGCACCAAAGGCTAGGTCGTTTAGCCTTCAGGGAAGTTCCTTAAACTCTTGCACTTTCTTTTTGTCGCACTGAGGACACTGCTTGATTTTAAGTGTGGGGTGGGGAAACTTCCAAAATTTTGAGGTTATGGATGTTTGTACCCTTTAGGAATTTAATTTTAGCAACTTTTATTTTTGTCACATGACTTTATTTTTATTTGTTTCTCACTTTAATATATAAAAAATGAATGAAAATTAGAAAACTAATGAAAAATCCCAAAAAGATTTTCTTTTTAGTTTTAGTTAGTGGTACAGGCATCCGCCCCGTGGTTTTTCTTATGGCCTCGGTTCTTTTCCATGGGTAGACCTTTGAACCGGGTAATTTTTATTTTTAGGAGTAGTATAATCTTAGTTAGCAGAGTATTTTTAGGAAAAATGGTAGAATGCTAGGTGCCTTGGTTTGTTTGATAATGAATTTGGACTTGAGCATTTGCTATTTGTGAATTTCTTTTGGTCTTAAAATTGTGATGCATGCCTAGAAAAATCTGAACAACCTTCTTGAGATGCTTAGGTTCAACTAGTTGTCTCTATTGTGAACTATTGTGCCTTAGTGCTTAAATTTCCAAAATTGCACCTTGTTTGCTTGAACCGAGGGTTGGAATGAAACCGTATTTAGTGAACTGTGTGCCATGTGTGATGTGAGGTATCTTTTTTATGTTCAGTGCTGGATATTGATGTCTAGAACTTGCCCCGTGTGTGTTCAAAGCGAAATCCTAAGTTTGCTCTAGTCGGGAGATGATACAGCATTTCTTTGACAAGCCTTTCTAGCCTTGATTAGCCTACCCTTTAATATTATCCTTCTTAAGCCCTTTTGAGCCTATTGACCTTTTTGTTGGCACCCACATTTCAAGCCTTACCCTTTTTGTTCTTAATTATCTTCTTTTGAACCCTTACTCCTTATAGCACTTTAATTGAAAAATATTTGATTGTTTGTGGAGTTGTGGTTGGATGATTGGGTGGCTTTTGAGTGGAACCGATGAAAAAAAACAATATGGTGCACTTTGAAAAAAAAAAGAGAATCATTGGCAAGGTTGAGAAAAATATTGAAAAGAAAAAAAAATGAAATGAAAAAGAGAAAAATAAAGAAAACAAAAAAAAGTCTCAATCCTTGCTAGTGTTGTGCAAAAGTAAAGTTGCAAAGAGCTTAAATTGAGAGGGAATTTCTTGTGTATGTTTAGGTAGTTGCTGGGTTGGATTTGAGAAGAATTGTGAAAATAAAAATTAAAGTGATGTATTAAAGTGCTTAGGGAGGTAGTCACTATTTATCCATATTTATCCTACCCGTCCTTTAGCCTACATTACAACCCGTAAAGTCCTAGTTAATTTCGATTGGAGTGAGCTTACATTAGTGGAGTCCTACACTATGGGAAAGCCTATGGTACGTTGTGTGTGTCACGTGAACTTCTTTTGGAGAGCGAGTAAATTCTTCCTACATTATGTCCCTCAGTTATTCTTGAAATATATTCTTTGTGTGATATTTGGGATGCTCTCTTGATTTTTGGTGAGGGCACATGGTTTGCGCAAGATAGGTGAAGTTATTGACTTCTTGGTTGAGTGAATGAGTGTGATATTGTGAAAGCTTGGTTTCATTGAGTCGATTTTTGAAATTGAGATGTCTTGGATTGGTCGTTCTAGCGTTTTAAAACTTGGTGAATTTTTGGCATGTTGTGGGTCACATGGTATGTATTTATGCTCTTGTTTAATGGTCGGTATCAACCATAACCATAGGTAGACCTGTTCTATCAAGTGTTGGTTTAGTTGGGACGTAGCTTTTGGTGACTGGTCGAGGGCGAGCAAAGGTCTAAGTGTGGGGTGGTGATGTTTGGAAATATTTGCCTAATTTACCTTAATATTTCCGCATATTTTGATACGTTATTCGCTCACTACACGAAATAATTGTGATTGTTGCGCTCACTTATTGTGTTTGTGATTGTAGGAATGATTTGGATGAATACAAGTGCATACGGAGTGAAGATGGATAAAATCGAGCAAGAATTGATGAACTTAGCTAATTGCGGGATATGGCATTAGACGGAAAGCTATGGAGCAAGCTACAAATTTGTTATAGCTTCAGGCTTCCAAAAGCCATAACCATGCGAGGCATGGCCTGTAGCGCGCGACTCTCAGAAGCCACAACCATGCGAGGCATTCCCCATGGCTTTTAGTTCTGCGACCCCAACTTTTCCAACTTAGTTTAGGCTTAGGATTAACTTATGGGAAGACTTTGTAAACACTATAAATTGTATTTTAATTTCATTTTTTAGGGAGTCGAATTTCTAGAGCAAGTTTTGGAGTTCTTACACATTGAACTAAGGGTTTAATTCTTTTACTTCATCTATTACAATATTTAATCTTTCTTCCATGAATTCTTGTGTTGTTATTATGAATATGAGTAGCTAAACCTATCGTTCTAGGGTTAGAGTAAATACATGAAGGTTGATGTTTGAAAGTTGAATACAGATTGTCTATTCTTTCTTGAGCCTAATTGTTTGGTTATCAGGGCCCGATAATTGAACACTATCTAAGGTTTACAAGTTGAACTCGACAGAGGGAACTTTTAAATGCAAATAAGAAAGGATATGGCTTGATTGTGAACCTGGGTATCAGGGAATAGATTTGCGGGTAGGATAGACATATACCTATTCGCCTTGGTTAGCTAAATACAGAGTTCTTTAATGCATGCATGTGATTTAATTCCATAGAAATATAGGCGTTAGAGCAGCTTGCATAGACTCGTGAAGAATCAAAAGGTTTTCACGAATATAATTAACCTGTTAGTTAGCAATCTAGGAAATCAAGAAGTAGAATCAACTGAAAAACTCAACTGCATTGTTCGTAGCTCTGACCCTGGACCGTTTCTCTTTTATTGATAACAACCTAGAATTTGCTCTATTACTTGACTTCAGTTACTTGCTTTTAATTATTGTTTTAGTTAGTAAAAATCTCAACCATCATTGAAAAAGATCCCTGAATAGTTTATAGGAATTGTTTGCTAGAATACAGTTATTAACAATAGTCCTCGTGGGAACGATACTCAATTTATCACTTTATTACTTGTCGACCACGTATACTTGTGTGTGCGTTTGGGAGCAACAATGGGATATCCCATGATTTACGGATAAGTAATAGCTTGGAATTAAAAGTGGGATAAAAGTATGGATAAGTTTATCCCACCCTTCATATGGGATAAGATAATCCCATAAATATGGCATAAGTTTATCCTAATTTATTTTATCCCAATAATCAAACATGGGATAAATCTAATCCCAATTTTTATTCTGGAATTATAATCCCTAATCCCACCAACCAAACGACAAGTGTTTATTGGGCACAAATTCCTGCGAAACTACTCCACTTATTGGGTCTGCATTGCCCTTAACTTCAGTTCCTTTTGTTTGAAGTTGAGAAAACTTTAAAACTAACTTTAGACCCCCTCAAGTTAAGACCAACTACGTACGCTAGTGTCTGAAGCTTAGGGGCTATGTTTTGCAAAAAAAATTAAATGATGGTTACGCCTTAATTGGCAGTAGAAATATAGATTAAAGGAAAGCCTAATGCACAAAGTATTCCGCATTCAAGCAGGGTCCTGGAAGGGCCGCACTCCAAACAAAAATTTTCACTGCATGCCCTTGTTAAGACTTGGTCTTAGCAAATTGCCCTCACTTTCAAATATTTTAAGTAAATGCCCTCCACGTCATCCACCCGTCTGTGAAAGGACTCTTTTGCCCCGGACTAAACCTAATTCACATTGAACGCATTCCTTAATCTCTTTCCATGTTTCTTTTCTTGTTTCTTCTATGTGTGCCGGAGATTTATGGTTTGTTTTTCTCTCTTTTCGTATGTTTATCTTATGTTTGTTCTATTATTTTTCTTTAAAATGTATTTTTTCTTTCGCTAATAATTTATCTGTATTTATTTTTTCTTATATTTATTTTTATACTTATTGTTTATTATATATGTATCTGTTACTTTTTTTTGCATTTGGATGGATGATCGTTGAATTAAGCTTGAGGTTCGCTTGTTTTTGGTTGATTTGATTTGAAGGTTTTTATTGGCTATAGCTATTAGATTTTGTTGTTGCTCATTGTTTAGAGCTTAGTCTTGGTCATGGCCAAGAGTTGCATAGACTTTGTCTGCAAGTTAGTTATTGCATTAGCTTTTAAAGTCCTGACTATTGCCAATACTTGTAGAGATGTTCTGTGTAAATTGTCGCTTCTAGTAGCACTTAGAGTCTTGGCTATTTCCAAGAGTTGCAGAGACTTTGTCTGCTGTCGGCAAGTTGTTCACTGCAGCAGAGGTAAAAGTCTTGGTAATTGCCAATACTTTTAGAGATTTTCAGTGTAAGGTCCCCCTTGCACCAGAACTGAAAGTTCTGGCTGTTGCCAAGAGTTGCAGAGACTTTCTCTGCAAGTTTGTCACTGCGGTATAGGTAAAAGTCTTGGCAATTTCCAATACTTGCAGAGACTAGTTGTACAAGTTGCCCCTCCACTAGAGTTTAAAGTTTTGGGTATTGGTAATAGTTGTAGAGACTTTTTCTGTAGTTTTGTTTCAATTGTCATTTTTTTTTTGGCCTGTTGACTTTGAATTATGGTGATGGCACATGAATTTTTCTCCATATTAATCGTGAGTTCATGATGGCATGCCGTAATGTATGTTTCCTTGTCTTTCCTTGTTGTTTTGTTATCATACTATTTTTGTAATATTGTTTGTTGAATATGCATATTTTATTTTTTGTTCCCATATGAAGGAGATCAAATTTTTAAGTTCGAGCATTAGTTTGATGCCAAAGGTTCTTGGGGTGGTGATGTGAAGTATAATAGCTTGGTTAGTGAATTTTTGACGGAGTGACAGTTGATGTTGTTGAAAGGTGGAGTTTTTGGAAAAATATATGGAGTTGGGTGATGTGAATTTATGAAGTATGTTTGTATATGGTCATTTCATTATTATTTCATTGTTTTGTTATTATGTGCTGTCATTGTTATTTTTTAAAATTTTGCAGGTAATAGATATTGAAACTTCTGATCATGATCATGTACATTTAGATGTGGTGGATGATTTTATAAATCAGCCAAGATCTTCTGATGAAGATGGCTGGTAGAGGGAAAACTGTGATGTGGGCGATGAATTTCTAAATTTCCTTTTGTTACCTCCGTCGCAAGATAATCCGTGTAGTAGTCCAAATAAGACTTTTAGTACTGCAAAAAAGTTAGAGAAAGCCGATGAGTAGTTTTAATTACGTGTGTTTCATATTTACTGTGTTTGTTATGTCTATGTAAATAAGTACAGTTAGATGTTTGATATTTTTGTCATTTTAAAGACTGGAGTTGTTTTGAATTGGATAAGGTGGAAGTGTTAGCAATGGCAAGACTTCAAGGCATTTTAGTTGTTGTGGGGGTGAAGGGATTAGATGGAAAGTCTTCCAATGGGCAAGACTTGAATTCTAGTTAATTAATTACAAGTCTAATATTATATAATTAATTTAAAATTGATAAATAATTAGTTGTCAATACTATTGTCTATGGCAAGAATTCAAGCCAAGTTAATTATTTCTAATATTAAAGTCGATAAATAAGTTTTGGTAGGAAGTCTTACCCTTTGCCAAGACTTTGTGTCAAGTTAAATTGAATTGGTTATCTGTATGAGTGTAAAGTCTTGGCTATTGCCAAAAGTTTAGTTTATTGATAATATTAACTTTCCAATCACATTTGATTTTTAAAAATATTTATAATCAACAACTGCCCTTTCTTTTGATGCAACACCATGCTATGGTTAGCTTCATTCACAAAGAATTCACATGTACTTGTGGTGGTGGTGGTGGTGTTGTTACTTGACAGGTTATTCCTTTTAATAACTTCTACTATGAAGCGGAATTTTCTAAAATTGTCATCATTCTTCAGCAGATACATGCAAGTCATAAGTTCAGTTTATGTATCTGTTGTTTGCATCCCATTCTCCATTATAAGCTATGTAAATGCATTGTCTTTCCATAGTGCTAATCCTGCACATAATCAATACGAATGATATGCTTAGATTTTCGTACACAGATCGCTTATATAGAAGCAGGATCATGGTATATTGGAAGAGAATGCTGGGTAAAAGTGTTGCCCTTTCTGTTGGACTTGAGGTAAAAAGTCTTGGGCATGACCAAGATTTGCAGAGACTTTATCTACAAGTTGGTCATTGCAACAAGGCTTAAAGTCTTGGCAATAGCCAAGAAGTCTCTCCAAGGTGCCCATTGCACCAGAGCTGCAACTCTTGGGAATAGCCAAGACTTGCAGAGACTTTATCTACAAGTTGGTCATTGCAATAGGGTTTAAAGTCTTGGCAATCGCCAAGAAGTCTCGGCAATCGCCAAGAAGTCTCTCAAAGGTGCCCATTGCACCAGAGCTGCAACTCTTGGCAATAGCCAAGACTTGTAGAGACTTTGTCTGCAAGTTCCCCATTGCAACAGGGCTTAAAGTCTTGGCAATAGCGAAGAATTCTCTCCAAGGTGCCCATTGCACCAGAGCTGCAACTCTTGGCAATAACCAATACTTGTAGAGACTTTATCTGCAAGTTGGTCATTGCAACAAGGCTTAAAGTCTTGGCAATAGCCAAGAAGTCTCTCCATGGTGCCCATTGCATTAGAGCAGCAACTCTTGGCAATAGCCAAGACTTTATCTGTAAGTTCCCCATTACAACAGGGCTTAAAGTCTTGGCAATAGCCAAAAAGTATCTCCAAGGTGCCCATTGCACCAGAGCTGCAATAGCCACGAGTTGTAGAGACTTTTTCTGCAAGTTTCCGATTGCACCAGAGCTTCAACTCTTGGCAATAAGCCAAGAGTTGCAGAGAAGTTTACCCTTGCAACAGGGCTTAAAGTCTTGGCAACAACCAAAAGTCTGTGCCATGTGTTAATTGAAACAGAGCTTGAAGTCTTGGCTATAGCCAATACTTTTAGAGACTTGCTCTGCAAGTCCGCATGACAAATGTGTTTAAAGTCTTGGAAATAGGCAAGACTAGTAGAGAATTCATACACTTTCTACAATTAATACAGATTAATTAATTTTTATGAAACTGCATATTATAAATGCTATAATCTATCTAATGTCATGTGTTTCTATACAACATGTGTTTTTGGATTATTACGAATAAACTTCATAGCTCGTTTGGTTTATATAGAATTTAAAGCAAAATTAAGAATTCAAATAAAATTACAAAGAAACTAATGAAACTTTTAGTTAAATTCAATAGCAATTTGAAGAAATCTTACCTTGAATCTTCGTTAGAATGGAGGAATCTATAAAAGATATGGGTTTTTAGGGCATTTATGCAAATTATTTGTTTTCCTAGCATATTTTTGCACTTCAACCCACTCCAAAAGGTGTGATGTACGCAGACTAGAAAAATAGATTGCTAGGCTAAACTTTTATGGGTCGTTTACATAAATAGGACACTTTTGATACCCCATCACAGATTTGACCTCCATAAGAAATGTTACAAAATTAGCTCCCATAAGAATGCTAGATCTTTCTATTAATAAGACTTGGCGATCGCCAGGAGTTTTTCTCTGGTAGCCCCCAAGAGGTTTTCGTGGCAGAGGCTAAAATTGTAAGACTTTTCTTATGAGGGTAAAACTATAACAAACAACGCCATATATGTCCATTTCACGAAAAAACTCGAATTTTTATTTGGAAAAAAAATTACAAAAAGAGGACAGAAGCCCAAGATTTTTAAAAATAAGCCCCACGTTTTAAAAATACCTAATAACTATTTAGAGCTTCATAACATTCCCCTCCAAATACTCTTTAGGGTTTCTAGTCTCCCCTTCTTCTTCTTCTTCTTCTTCTTCTTCTTCTTCTTCTTCTCCTCCTCTTTTGCTCCATCACTACTGCCTCTTCTGTCTCTCTTCTTGCTCTACCCCTGTTGCCTCTTTCTCTTCCTTCCCTCTTCGACCCTGCTGTCCTCTCTCTTCCCTTTCGCCGCCACTTTATCTTCTTTTCAGTTTTTTTTAATTACTATGGTGTTATTATATACGTATATACGACATATTAGATTAAAAGTGTATACACAACATATTATACTTATATAACAATATACACATAACATATTAAACCTATATAATAATGTATACTAATGAAAGTTGAGGTTGTACACTATAAGAGAGTGCGTATACGCTATGTAAAATTGAGAAAATAGGGTGAATACTCTGTATAATTGAGAAGACTGCTTGTATATACTGTAAATCTAAGTATACATGCTGTGTATAAGCGAGGAAGTAGATTGTATACACTGTCACATTGATTGTATATACTATTCACATTGATTTTACACACTTTATATTAGCTAGTGGAATATTGATTACAAAAGTAAGAGCTAACCGAAAATAATTAGGAATTTTTACACTCTATACCCATAAAATTTAAAGTATTTACAAGTCATGCCCATTAAAAATTATACTACCTATAAAACTAAAAATATTTACCCAACATACCCATTTATTATTGTATACTTTTGTTATGCCTTATAGGTGTATACCTTTAAGGTATACTGCATAAATTATGGTATACAAGTTTGGAGGACCATTTATTACTGTATACTTTTGGTATGTCTTATAGGTGTATACCTTTATGGTATACTGCATAAACTATGGTATACAAGTCTGGATGGGTAGAGTGAGTAAATAATTTGGGTAGGTCGGGTAATATTTGAAAGTAGTGGATAGTGGCGGTAATTATTTTAGATTTTGTGGGTATTTTTGTAAGTGTCCCAAATAATTAAGTCCGGCCAGCCAGCCCTTTAGTGTAATTTTGATCAGTAGCCATTTTTGGACGCGCTCATTGGGGACTATCCACCGTTTCGAAATTCACTGAAGAATAGCCAAAAATTCGCGCGCACACTTAAGCTCCATTAGCGTTGGAAAACCACCCCAGACTAGTCCCATAACAAAATACTGGGGCTTTGAATAAGTCTATTCAAAGCTCAAGTATTTTGTTATGGGACTGAAGAAGTCCCATAACAAAATAATGGGATTTAAGCTTCAGTCCCCATAACAAAATGCTGGGGCATTGAACAAGTTTTGTTCACAGCCCCAGCATTTTGTTATGGGACTGAAGCTTTATATAAAGTCTCATAACAAAATGCTGGGGCCTTGAACAAAACTTGTTCAAAGCACCAGTATTTTATACTGGCATTAGTTTACTTCAGCTTCCCAGTATAAGTACTGGGGCTTTGAACAAAACTTGTTCAAAACCCCAGTATTTATACTGTCATTTGTCCGGAGGTGGCTAGTCTTCAAACAGTTTTGTATCGCTGGCTAGTATTCATTTAACGCGGTCAAAACTGGCTGCGTGACTAAATTTTTACAGCCCTTTATGTAATAATCCCATTTTATTTCAATTTTGTCCAATATTTTCATAGTGGCTACTAAGCCCAATTCAGGCATTTTGCAGTTCGAACCCATCCGCCATGGATTAGACTCTCGACAGTTACCTTGCGCTCCACTATTCCATACTGGGACACCTCAATCATACATCCTTCATTAATAAATTAACAAGAAGTTACTTTCTTTCAACAAACAGGTGAAAACAACAGAAAACTGTGAACCAAATAGTCGTAATATTCGATTCCCATTTTCTAATAAGTGTCAACTCCACCTTATATATTAAAATTCCACATTCTTTTGTTTCAATCATCATCATCACCGATTTCAAATGCTCGGCAGTTCAATCTCCGGCGGCCGTACTAACGTCCGCGTCGTCGTCGTGGGCGATCGCGCCACCGGCAAATCAAGCCTCATTACCGCTGCCGCCACTGAAACTTTCCCTGAAGAAGTTCCACCGGTGCTTCCTCCCACTCGTCTTCCCGCCGATCTCTATCCTGATAATGTTCCTGTCACCATCATTGACACCTCATCAAGGTTATTACTCCCCTATTCTATTACTAGTATTGAATAGTACTTGATTTATTACGTTCCTACTACAACAATATACTCGGTGCTATCCCACAAGTAGAGTCTGCGGTTGATTTTTTATGTTACTATCCGTTATTATTTCTCAATTGTATTACTGTTTTAATTATCTTAAATGATTTAATGTAGTTTGGAGAGCAGAGGAAAAGTAGCTGAAGAATTGAAACGTGCTGATGCAGTTGTACTCACTTATGCTTGTGATCAGCCTTCTACTCTCAATCGCTTGACTACTTTTTGGCTTTTCGAGTTTCGTCGCTTAGAGGTTTTCATTTATTTATTTATTTATTTTATCGCCGTATTATACTCTATCAGTTCCAATTTGTGTAGGGTTTTTCAATAATCAATTTGAATATTTTATACGATAAATATTGTAAGTTGCAATTCTCCTTATATAAGAATGGTAAAAGTACATTAGAATATATTGGTCGAAATTCAGTAGTTCCTGAAAAGTTCCAGCTATCATGTGGGAGTGTATATATGCCTTTTTACATGCCTTTATCTGTTAATCTGGATTGGATATATATATTTTCCAAACACGGAGGTCTATTTGTATGATCATCAGTTAGAAGCTCTTGTATATATATTTTTTTTTTTTTTTTTACATTGTTTACCGGAAACTCTTGAGTGTTTTTTTTTTCATGGAATTTCATATTAGTTCCTTATATCATCTTTATAGCAAGTCGATTAGGTGTAAGTTTTTGGATTGTAATGTAAATGTGTATGTCTGTATTGAAAATTGAAGAAGTGACTCTTGTGCATTTGATCACTTGGATTTTACCATGATTAGATCAAGGTGCCGGTAATTGTTGTTGGCTGTAAGTTAGATAAGCGAGATGAGGAGCATCATATGAATCTAGAGCAAGTGATGGCTCCAATCATGCAACAGTTTCGTGAGATTGAGACTTGCATAGAGTGTTCTGCTGCAAACCTAGTTCAGGTGGGTGCAACTTGTCACTAGGAACTTTTGCTTTGCAGAGGTTTTACAGTTCAGTGGAGTGATGTTCTTTCTAAAATTTGCAGGTTCCTGAAGTGTTCTATTATGCTCAGAAAGCAGTACTTCATCCGACAGCTCCACTTTTTGATCATGAAACTCAGGCTCTTAAACCCCGTTGTGTTAGAGCATTAAAACGGATATTTATCCTTTGTGATCATGACATGGATGATGCTCTCAATGATGAAGAGCTTAATGAATTTCAGGTCATCCTTCATGCTGATGTCCAATAGTTTGTTTGAATGTTTGAATACTTTTTAATTCAGGAAACCTTATTTTCTAGCATTCTGTGATTTTTGTTTTCCATCATAATTGGCAGATTAAGTGCTTCAACGCGCCCCTGCAGCCTGCTGAAATAGTGGGTGTTAAAAGAGTAGTACAGGAGAAGCTACCTCAAGGCGTAAATGACCTGGGGCTAACATTGACGGGGTTTCTTTTTCTTCATGCGCTTTTTATAGAGAAGGGTCGACTTGAGACCACGTGGACTGTGTTAAGGAAATTTGGGTACAATGATGAAATTAAGCTGAAGGATGACTACCTTTCAATACCGTTCAAAAAAGCTCCCGATCAGGTGACTCTATTTCTGATGCATATAACTATTCTGATACTTTTTTCCAAGATGTTATTCAGGTTATAGCTGTCTGTCGTGTACGAAAGAACTTTGGAATCAAGGCTAAATGGGAAAATAATGGGGAATATCAATAATTAGTTGACCTAGCTTCATAGAGTTTCTGATTCATGATGAATCAACACCTTTATTCACAGCTCCAATAGTGGAAATTTCTCAAGTATCAGATGATAAAACCTTATTTTTTTCGTTTTTCGAAGGTTTAAGTTGTCTCACTCAAAACATTGTTTGTTACAAGTAAAGCTATGTAGTATATTCATATTTGTTTCTAGTGGCTTACTGTCTTTCTTCAATTCCATTCTCAATCATGTTGGTTCTTGCAGAGTCTGGAATTGACCAGCGAAGCGGTGGAGTTCTTGAAAGGGGTCTTCAGCACATTTGACGCTGATAAGGTATGCTTGGGACTCTTTTCTCTTGCATCTTTTTTTAAGTCACTGTTTTTTTAATGCTTTGGATATGACTTGATAATGAAGTACATAGTTTTTGTCATCCCAACATCTGAAGGGGTTGGGTTGCTTTGAGTAATCTTAGGCTATACAGTGAATTGATCTGACCAGAACTTTTAATGGTAGTAAAGATAACAGACAATCTTTGATACAGGTAGTGGAAAAGATTGTTGTTAGGTCAGAGGAATAATGTAGTCACAATTTAAATTTGATAACCCAATTTAATTGAAAAATTGAACCTTTGGGGCATTTGATTGAACCAGACTCCAGTTATATCTTCCTCTTTGAAGAGAATAAAGAGTTAATGGAAGATGGTCCGATGCCAATTGCTCAGCCTCTCTATTCAGGCTCAGCTCATTGGCAGAACACTAAGAATATACCCTTAAATAGCTTACATGATTTGAACAGAGATTTAGTAGATTATCTCTAATTACAGTCCTCAACTTTGGATGAAAGAGGAGCTCTCTGTTTTTGACTGCAATTTTGATTCCATATTTGAGCCATGTCAAGTTGCAGGTATATTGGTTGTTCCTTATTTCAAGCTCTCTTCTTCTACTTCGTTTGAAGAAGTTTTAACGTTACACAATACGAATTAATTTCCTCAGTCAGTACTGTCTCAAAAGGTCTTCAGTTCTAGCATTGAAGCGGTGTGCTGGATATTTTTGTAAATCCTCACATAGTACTGACATGGTGGCAATAGTTTAACCATTTTTCCTTAGAATTTCCCTACCTCTTTTTATATATAAAATACTAGGTGGTTTGAATTTGTCTTCCATGCTCTGTTATGCTCTGTTATTTTTCTATATCTAAGTTGTTGGTCTTCCTTTCATTGACTGAAGGGGATTTGGACATAGCTTTCTACGTACTGTTGGTCTTGTCTGAGATATATTCTAAACTGAAGTTTTAATTAGCCACATGTTTTTTGCATAAAATGTGGAAACCACCCACTAATATGTTAGGTAAGTGCAGTTTTCTGTTTGCGTGGAAATTCTTTTGGCAAAAGTTCAGCCAAATGTCAGAATTTGGTCGTGTAACCTTTTCCCATGTGAAATGTCTTAGGTCTGTTGATTCTTCTTCTTCTTCTTCTTCTTTTTTTTTTTTTTTTTTTTTTCCGAGTTTCAATTAAGTGTAAGTTGTCCTATACCTGCTACGGGATTGTCTTTTGATGAGGGCCTCAAGTTCGTAATTTCAAGCAAGTTCGTTCTAATATATATAAAGAAAGGTAATTAGTTTATGAAGGCTAGTAAGGGTGGGGTAATTATGCAAATACTTTTTGCTAAGCCTTTGTACTCTTTGGATAATACCAGATTTTTAAAACTTATTTCATTATTTGCTGTTGTTTCTAAATCTCTAAATCTTTGTGTTATGCAGGATGGAGTCCTTAGAAATTCTGAGCTTGATGATCTATTTTCAACTGCACCAGAAAGGTAAATTGTTTTAAGTGAGCTTGTTGTTGTAAATTATTTATGTTCGGTTGACTTTGCTGCGTCTTGTGGGATTACACTGGGTATGTTATTGTTGTGGTTGCCGGTTGGCTTTGCTGCGTGGTTCCTGTTATTGAATGTACGTCTATTTATGGCCACTACCAGTTACAGATCTTGTCCTTGTATCGATTGAATTTGTTTCACTTTCACATCTATTTAATGCCAAAAGGAAGGTTACAAAACTATTTCAGACCTTTATGAGAAATCTGTATGCCTCTATGCGCTCCTGCTTGACACATAAAGATTGGTTGAATGAGATAGCTTTTAGCAGACTTGTAGCATATCTATTGTGAATCTCATATAGGTGTTGGGTCTTTCCTTAAAATTATCCTTAAATATGGAAGCTCTGAGTAATTTGCGGACAGCTAATTTTAAGGATGTGCAGTTTCAGTCTAAAAGACCTTTCTACTGATAAGTCAGAATATTGCTTGCCAGTTGAATTAGACAACTCTCATATCAGTTACCTTTTATTCCTAAGAAGTTCTGTAAAACAACTTTTCTCATTATCGGTGATGCTCTCTATTTGTATCTTATGATGAGAAGTGTTCTCGACTCATCTCTCTCTCTCTCTCTCTCTCTCTGTTTCTCTCTCTCCCCAACCTTTCCTCTGAGCTGATTACTGACCTGCTTTTATGTTTGAAAAAATTTGCAGTCCCTGGGGCGAAACTCCCTACGAGGATGCTGTTGAGAGAACTCAATTGGGGGGCTTGTCTCTTTCTGCTTTCCTATCTGAGGTTCTTACCTCTATTTCCTCCTTTGTTCTCCTCTCCTTGGTTGTTGCACTGTCAAGAGAGACTTCTAACTCTTTAAGTTTTATTCCAACAGATTCCATATTATTTTCTTTTCAGAATCAGATGATTTTGGTTATATTATCCTTGTAAGAAGGATACATTTACTGTGGTTCTGAACTGTAAATATGGCATTCAAGCACACACACACACACACATACATGTGTTTTTTTTTTTTTTTTTTTTGTGGGTGTGTGTGTGTAATGTTAGTTGTCACCTTTCTATCCTTGTCTTGGAATATGCCTCCCCTTGCCTTAATTTCCTACACGGTTGGCGCGGTTAACTTGTTCGAATGTAGTAGAGGATCACCACTCCAAGCTTTAATTGACTTTGTTTTCACTTCCTTTTTCTTTTTCCCTAAACTGTTAACGAAGGTGGTTAGGGTAGATGTGGCTCTCTAGGATTTCATTAACAAATGGGTTTGTGCTTTACTGCTATTTCTGGTTTATTTTTACATTTAATGCTTGTAATGCTACATATGCTAGTTGGTATCTACTTTTAGTAGTGCAAAATAACTTCTTTAAGGCATTCTCTTTGAAGCTCCAAACTGCTAATTCTTTCCGATAACAATATCAGTGGGCTCTTATGACATTGCTGGAACCAGCTCAAAGTTTGGCCAACTTGATATACATCGGGTATAACTGTGGTGCTGCATCTGCACTCCGGCTTACCAGGAGAAGATCAGTTGACCGAAAGAAACAACAGACAGATCGAAATGTTTACCAGTGCTTGGTTTTTGGTCCTAAAGGATCTGGCAAATCGGCCTTGCTGAAGTCATTTTTGGGAAGGTATATTTAAAATTAAGCTAGTGATTTGCTTTAGTAAGTAGTAGTTCTTGTTAATGATTTTTAGCCATATTTTCAAAATTCAGTTTTCGATATTATGAGCAGATTCCCATTTTTCCTGTAAATTGGCCATGCAAATGACCTCATCTACCTTTTTCATTTTTCATACCTATCCTTTGCCTGGAAATTTCTGATGCATCACTCTTGTTCACCGAAGGCCTTTCTCAGAAAATTATGCAGCGACAACTGAAGAGCACTACTCTGTTAATATTGTTGACCGTCTTGGGGTAAGTGCTCTCAGAAAATTTGTCACTTGACTGTTAGGATGTTAATATTGATATTTCTAGCACTCGTGTGCCTGTGTGCTGCAAATATGAGTAGGATACATATGTTAGCTTCTATGCAAATGATTCGTTATGAATATGCTTGGGTTCATTTAAAGAGTCTTATGCTTTTCTTTGATGCATGGATATGCATCCTGTGCATTCATGTGAGGTCATTGCATCTATGATTTATTCCGTTGTTGTGCTCTTGAGATTGACATTTAACTAGATTGCCATGTTTCTAAATATGAATTTTATTGCAGGGAAGTAGGAAAACTCTTGTCCTTAGGGAGATTCCAGAAGATGGAGTTAAGATGCTTTTGTCTAATAAGGAATCTTTGGCATCTTGTGATGTAGCAGCCTTCGTATATGACAGGTGAATAATGCAAGAGCAAAAGGAGCTTTTGTGTATAGTAGAATTCATCGGCACAGACCATCGCTTAGATAGAGACAAGTTTAAAAATTTAAGAGGGATAAATCCTGTTTCTTTCAAATTACAAAGGCTACTCTTTTATGCTAACATTTTTCTTTTTTTTTTTGGATAAGGTCCTCTCTCTCTTAGTCTGACATTATTTTGGGAAATCGCAACTACTGATGTGTACAATGCATACAAACACATCTTTGACCATAGGAAGTATGCTTGCTCATGGTTCCATCTTTCCTAAAGCTGTATAAACTAAGCTAACCGAAGCATCTATTCCTGTACTTTTGTTGGTTAAAAATTTAAATTATACTGGATCCTAGATTAATCCATCCAATAGTGTTAACGGATCTTTAGGTATAGATTCATGTAGCCAACTATTGTCATACTATCGTGGTTCTTTGTTTACTATATGTTGTTGGGGCTATATAAATTGTTAACCACAAATTTGGACGCCACCCCTGCAGTCAAACAAAACCCCCTCGATGATAGATACTATGACATTTACAGGCCAATTATGGTTCCATCAGTTATTAACTTCATTTCTTCTCTCTTAGTGTTTTATGGGGGGTTTCCCAATAATCAAGTGCTGCCAGTGCTTACTGCGGTGCTAGGTTTCTTTAACTGTGGGTGTGGGAGCGTCTTTCTTCCTCGTCTTGCTCATGATGATTTTTTTCCCTTAGCTCGGATGAGTATTCTTTAAAGAGAGCGTCAGAATTGCTAATGACTGTGGCAAGGCAAGGGGAGATTAGCGGTTTCATGGTGCCTTGTCTATTTGTTGCTGCAAAGGACGATCTTGATTCATATCCAATGGCAATAAAAGATTCAGCAAAGGTATTTATGTTGGCTGTGTGCGCGTTTTGAGCTCAAATGTGCCCTGTGATTTTACAAGAATTATATAAAAACAATTTATGCTTTTGTTATTTTTCTTTCCGTGTATGCTTTGTTGATCAAGATTTTCAATATTTGTCCAGATATGTCAGAATTTTGGAATAGATGCACCTATTCACATAAGTGTGAAGGAGAGTGATCTAAACAGTGTGTTCAATAGGATTGTCACTGCTGCAGAGCACCCTCATTTAAGTGTTCCTGAAACTGAAGTTGGACGTAGCCAGAAGCGATATCGACACCTTGTTAATCGTTCTCTCATGTTTACTTCAGGTACTTTTGACTTTAATACCCCTAACTATATCTCCAAAAAGTAGTACAAAATGGAACTGAATGAATAAAAATGGCACTGAAGATAGTAGGATGGTTATGAGAGGTAGAAATTTTAAATCAAATTTTTGCATACCATTTGACCCATAACTCAATTTGCAGTTGTAGCTGCTGTCGCTGTAGTTGGACTGGCAGCATATCGATCTTATGCTGCAAGGAAGAATACCTCAAGCTAGGTAATGTCCTGTGTCTACTGGAGAACGGTTAATCAAATTTTTTGACCTAATAAGAATATTTCCTTGCTATTCCTTTGATCTTTACTAGAGTATCAGCTAAATATCTTTGTACATAGAGTACACTCAGACTTCTCCGTAAGTTTTTTTTCAATTTTGTCATCTGGTCTTATCTAGCCATGACCTGTTGAAAGTATCAGCTTGGTGCTATATTTCCTGCTGCATATGCTGTTTTAGAAAGCACTATTACCTTATTTGCTTCTGGTTGTTATTAGTCAAATGTAATTTATAGGTTGCATTTTGACTTTGGAAACGGTTCAAAAAAACTTTGGGAATAGATTTTGGAAGAAGTCGCTTGTATTGGATTAGGTACGAGGATTGTTAAAATTTTGGTTAGTTCTTTATTTTTTTTAAAGGTCAGCTCTTTCCTCATTTCTTTATGTCAACCTCTCATTATAAAATTAAGTAAAAAAGGCAAAGTAAGTTTACACGATAAACTTAAATTTGTTTACAAAACTTGCGTAAAAGTTAAATTCTCACACTCACACTCACACTCACACGTAAACACTGTATTTTATGTTAGTACGTTACTTCAAACTTCAGGAATAACTGCTATCAATAGGAGAGTTGAATTTGAGTTGTTAATATGAAGAGAAGAGAATACCATTTGACTTTTCAAAAGATATAATACAACTACAAATATGCCTCAATCCCGAGCAAGGGTGCATTAGATAGATTATAGTTGATATAAGTTTGTAGAAAGTTTTATTGAGCGCTCAGTGATCTGAGCTTGCTATAATTAGTTTATATGCTAAATTGATAGTACTTTTACTTTTTAAAAACCTCCAACTTGAAGACTTTTACCTTTTTAGTTAATACTTCAACGCACAATAGATACGTTATAAAGTAAATAAATTTTCATAATAAGGTGAAACTGTTTTGCAGTGTTTTTAAAAATTCTGTTGAAGATAAAAGCAAGATGTAACAATTGTAAATAAAATCAGCAGGACGTTGTCGTGAAGTTTCTATTGGCTATTCTTCAAAAACTTTTTGTGGCTATTATTTACAAATTTTGCAAATACTGACTATTCATTAACACTCTAAAGGCCCGAGTATGTTCGCGCCCGCAAGTAATATGGTAAAAATTTCGTCCAGAGAATACTTTGCCACTGCTATTTGGTTTCAGATCATTTTTTTCTTGTTTGTGCAAAAATAGCTACTTTTTGGAACTTCAAATCTTTTTGCGCTGAACTTCATACCACAAGGGTTGAAGTTCAACTTCAGCCTACAAGGGTTGAAGTTTACGCATTCTATGCTTAAAAGTTCAACCCTTACGGGCTGAAGTTGAACTTCATACCTTAGGCATGAAGTTCAGCCCACAAGGGTTGAATTTCAGCCCACAGAGTTGAAGTTCCAAAAAATGGCTACTTTTGCACAACCAAGAAAAAGTAGTCGGAAACCAAATAGTAGTGGTAAAAGTGGCTATTCATGCATTTGCCAAGTAATATTAGTACTATTATATAAGCGAGAGTTGGGAGGAGCTTGGGGTCGTCCTCGGGTAATTTTGATCAGTAGCTATTTTTGGACGCGCTCATTGGGACTATCCACCGTTTCGAAATTCACTGAAGAATAGCCAAAAATTCGCGCGCACACTTAAGCTCCATTAGCGTTGGAAAAACACCCCAGACTAGTCCCATAACAAAATACTTCGGCTTTGAATAAAACTTATTCAAAGCCGAAGTATTTTGTTATGGGACTTTATATATGAAGCTTCAGTCCCTATAACAAAATGCTGGGGCTTTGAACAAGTTTTGTTCACAACCCCAGCATTTTGTTATGGGACTGAAGCTTTATATAAAGTCCCATAACAAAATGCTGGGGCCTTGAACAAAACTTGTTCAAAGCCCCAGTATTTTATACTGGGATTAGTTTACTTCAGCTTCCCAGTATAAGTATTGGGGCTTTGAACAAAACTTGTTCAAAGCCCCAGTATTTATACTGTGATTTGTCCGGAGGTGGCTAGTCTTCAAACAGTTTTGTATCGCTGGCTAGTATTCATTTAACGTGGTCAAAACAGGCTGCGTGACTAAATTTTTACGTCGTCCTCCTTGCCGACCCCAAGTAGCCACTTTTAGTGGTGCTCTTTGAAGCATAGCCACTTTTAGGAATAACTTTTCCACTTTTAGGATTACTAATTAGAATATAATCAATTGTTTTTAAAATAGGTATAAGATAATCACAACTTCAAAAGGCGGCCAAAGACAGGAACATCAAGAATTCTCTTGGAATCTGAACTTATACAAGTGAACATCTAATACAATGTCCAGAAATTTTGAACTAAGGAGTTATATTTTAGGAATATTGCCATATAAGCGAGAGTTGGGAGGAGCTTGGGGTCGTCCTCCTTGCCGACCCCAAGTAGCCACTTTTAGTGGTGCTCTTTGAAGCATAGCCACTTTTAGGAATAACTTACTAATTAGGTGTCCACTTTTAGGATTACTAATTAGAATATAATCAATTGTTTTTAAAATAGGTACAAGATAATCACAACTTCAAAAGGCGGCCAAGAACAGGAACATCAAGAATTCTCTTGGAATCTGAACTTATACAAGTGAACCTCTAATACAATGTCCAGAAATTTTGAACTAAGGAGTTATATTTTAGGAATATTGCCATATAAGCGAGAGTTGGGAGGAGCTTGGGGTCGTCCTCCTTGCCGACCCCAAGTAGCCACTTTTAGTGGTGCTCTTTGAAGCATAGCCACTTTTAGGAATAACTTACTAATTAGGTGTCCACTTTTAATTGTTTTTAAAATAGGTACAAGATAATCACAACTTCAAAAGGCGGCCAAAAACAGGAACATCAAGAATTCTCTTGGAATCCGAACTTATACAAGTGAACCTCTAATACAATGTCCAGAAATTTTAACTAAGGAGTTATATTTTTGGAATATTGCCCTAAATTTTATGAGAAATAAAAGTGCTTAATAAAGGTTGTGGAATTTATTCGACCATTGAGAGCTGAGGTTGTCTATGTAAGTTATGTTGATTGTATTCCTTGATTGACTTACTGATTTAATAAGGTAACATTTCATGCCGAGTCCTTATTTTCGAATAGTAAGAATATAAATTCACGAGGAAAAGACTTTAGTAATACATTTGAATATTTAATTTCAATAGTTACCCTTTGGAGATAGGGACAAACTTTTCTGAAGACGTGGCCCCCGCTTCACTGCTCTTCACGCGTCGCTTTGCTTAGCGGGCCTTTGAATTTTCTACCCACCTGCTGCTATTTAATTATGTTTTTACATGTACTTAAGAATTTTAACTAAATTATGTACTTAAGAAAATGCAGCTTCAAACTTGCGAATCTCAGTCTAAAAGCATCTTTGCAAATTCGTCTACATAGCATTTAAAAAATATGAGAACAGAGACAATTTTCTTTCAAATATATATGGAAACTATTCTTATTATCTCTTTGAATTATATTAATCTATTTATGTAAAATAATAATTCAAACTCACATAATCACCTAAAGTTGATTTATTAATTCTCCATAATGATAAATTGGTATTGATTTTCACTCGGATAACATATTTAACACTCAATTAAGTTATACTTTGAACTATTTCTAAGGTAAACTACAACTTTTGCTTTTGTTTGGAACTAAGAAAGTTAAAAACTGCACTAATGCCATTATCTTTCTTTTTTAACAGTTAACACTTTATTGTTCTCTCAAATAACTCAACTCACAATGTATTTACTTTGCACTTTTAATGTGAAAGCATAAAGGATGCCGGATTGACGATATTTGACATGTAGTCTTATACTTGAAGATTTATGTGAACAATATTTGATTTTGCACGAAGTTTAATAAAAAAATTAAGATTTTTAAAACTTGTGGTCTAAAATAAGCTAGAAATATTTGTGTGGCTATAAATTATCTCATTAAAGGTAAAATTTGTAAGTTTGTTTACAAATTTACAAAAAATCATTCTTTTTTTAACGGACTAATTTTTTTTTTTTTTATAACATAAATTAGAACGAATTGAGTAATTTTTTATTTTGTATTGATAGTTCATGCTGTTTAAAGTACTTACCATAAGATAATATACCATTCATAATTAATTAGTATATGGATACATTTAATTGAGTAAAATATTGAATACAAAATAGATACACTTATTGTTTTACGTATAGACTGTAATAAGTGAATATAAAATATATACATTTACTGTTTTGTATTTAAACCATAATAAGTGTAGTAAAAATGCTTATATTTTATCACAAAGTGTAACTTCTAAAATTGATGACATATCGCGTATAAACTAATATTTAAATTGGACAAATTTGTGGTAAAAGACCCTGCATCATTATGAACCTTGGATTACCTAAAAGCTTGACAAAACTATGCATTCCTTCCGTTCCGATTTATAGGTCATAAATTGACTTAACACAAAATTTTTTAAAAAAAATAATACTTTTGAAATTTGTGATCTGAAATAAGTCATAAATATTTGTATGACTATAAACATTTCATTAAAGATTCGTATAGTTGGCGGGATAAAAAAATAATGATATCCCATAGTTTCTGAGTATAAATATTCCGGGATTATAATCCTATCTCCTATGTGGTATAGAATAGTATCATGTTTTTGACATAAAATTTATCCCAAATTAATTAATATCACCAACCAAACATAAGATAAAAGTAGTCTCAGATTTAAACACGAAATTGCTAATTTAATCACATGGGATAAACGTAGTCCTAAACTGATTTTAATTTGAAGTAAAATACTAACTAACCAGGACACTTGATCAATTTTTTTGTACAGAAACGCTACTATAAATTAATGTTGTAGAATCAGTGAAAAACTTATTGCGAGTTAAAAGAGAAGAAGTTTCAGTGGATGATTTTGACAAATAATCATTTTTGCTGATGCTAAAAGAAAGAAGAATCAGAGTTTGCTAATTGGCTAGACTCATTAAAATAAAAATAAAATGAGGCATGAGCCATATAATTAGCCTCCATAAAAGCAAAGAAAAGTTACTACACAAGTGAATAAAAGTTAAAAGAAGCAGAGAGACTCCGTTGGTTTAAAATACAAATTATGTCATGTATACTGTTAAAGTTCTTAGCTAACTAATATAATGATAACTTTTTTTATTATATACTCTATAAAATACATGACAAAAAAGATATTATAAAAAGGAAAACCACCTTTTCTCCCAAGATAAATATTATCTTGGAAAAGTACAATTTTATGGTGGTAGAAGTCTCAAATAAAATTGACGAATGAAATTTTTAGAAAATTTTGCTCGATTGTGTTCAATACTGGGATAAGTTAATATCGGGATAAGTTAATACCATGGGGTTGTTGGTATTGATTTATTCACCAAGTTGTGGATAAGTTTATACTGAGATTGGATAATACTGATTTGAATTTGCAAACCAAACACAGGATAAAATCATCCAGCTTTTTATACCAGGATTAATTAATCCTATATCATATACCAAACGATCCCTTAGTGTTTTATGACGATTTGTCTCCGGTTATGATGATGAGTGTCAAATGTTGAACGATTTTTACGGAGGGGCTAAAAGTTATACACCACATTAAAGCATTCCACTTATATAAATAGTCCTCCATATTACGATTGGGCCCGGGCTTGCCCGGGCTTACGGCCACTAGTGACACCATAAGCATGGGTTTGCCTTTTTTCCCCGCTTAACAAGGTTTTGCAAAAGTGTTCCTATTAAGTTTAATGAAAATTCTGAACGGAAGCACCTCTATCAATCTCTTGGCATGAGGTCAAGACTTGTCTTTTACCCCTCCCTATTTGTCAACACTTACCCCTGTAAGTGTTGGCAGTAAAGCAACACTTGCCAGCACTTGTCGTAACACTTGCCCATTCCAATCTCTTCGTGCGTTCTCCCCATATAACTAGAAGTGTTGGCAAGACAACATTTTTCCTTGACCTCTTGTCTAAAAGCCAATTTTTTTTAAATTTATGCCTTGAAGTCTTGGCCCCGTGCCAGCAGAGGAGTATTTTTCTAAAATATTATTAAACAGGGACAAACTTGCAAAACCACTTCTTATGGAGGGTTTTCGGTGAAAATTTTTGCGTTAAGTTCATCTTGTTTCTCTTAGAAATGAACGCATAGCTGACAAAATTTACGAGCTCTGCAGGATAGGTTTAGACAAATTTAACCATGAGAAACTATTAATGACGTTTAAATCCTATCAGAGATAAAAGGTTTAGGTAATTTCCTTACTATAATGTATGCCTTCATGAGCAAATTTACTTGGTATATGTACTGGTGGAAGGTATTAGGCACTGAATGGAATAGTTGAGATGCGCACAAGCTGATACGGACACCACTGTAATTAAAAAAAAAAAGATTTTGACAAATAGTTAATTGCTCTACGTGAACCACAAAATCTTGGTTGATTGTGGATAAGAAAGTGCGATGGACGACTAGGAGACCAGGATCACAGCATAAAAGTAAACGCATAGGCTTATTTTGTAGTATCCTGAGGCAGGGGATAAAGGTGAGGGAATTTTTGGGGGATTTTGTTGCAGCTTTGCATATATACTTGTCTCTAATTCAGTCATAAGGGTGATAGATCCGTTCAAAAGATTTTGAATATGGACAAATTACCTAAAGATCTTAATTGGAATATGAGTTGATCATGAACCACCCCTATATCCACAATGATAAAATGACAAAACTAAACCTGTTAAACGCAACCTTCTGCTCACAAGTCCATACATTCCAATGGTAGCCACACTAACTGGTTATTGAAAAAAGATTTGGAAAAATCTTTGAAAGGTCATGAATGCATACATTCCCACCCCTATCTCTAGATATGTTCTCTGCTTTCTCCTGGAGAAAATCTTTGGAAAGTCGTTGTCACAATAATTGACTCTTATTAGTGACCCAGTAAACAAGGTGCCAAAGCAAAATTACTCCAATTCTGGGGATGAGCTCTCCATTTTCTCCGTTAGGGTGAAGCTAAGCTTATAGCTTACAATTATGTCGTCCGTTTACTAGCATAAATGAGTAATTCAAGGCTTGTGATCGTTTAATACGATTGATGAAAGAGGTCGTTATATACATTGACATTATAAAGATTTTTATTTTATCTAATCATAAGATTTTTCAGGTTAATTAATTACCATATAGTGGTGTAGAGAGGTATACACATATATAACTAAACGTATAAAAAAAAAGTTCTTAATTACAATGTCAATGGATATAAGTACATGACATAAACTCTTTAGGGCATCATATCAGTGATAGTATTAAAACCAGTGTAAATTACTTATATGGTCAATCAACTTTGAGAAATGAGTGACCAAAGTCACTTTACTTTGATTTGTACTAATAAAGTCACTCAACTTAAGATAATTCTAACAAAAAATCATTTTAGCTGGATTTTGCACTATCAATGCACCAGAAATCTGATATGGCTTTTTTTATTTTGGTTTATATATATATGTGGGTCCCACTTTATTTGCCATATAAGAATTTTCTAATGAGTTGATTTATTTCTATACGACAAGAAGTGATTTAATTCTTTAAATATTGATTTACTTTTGTAACTACAAGTTGTGTTTATATTAGGCTATGAGCATCATTTTTTCTTTCCTTGTTGTTCTCCTTTTCATTAGATTGATCATCTGGATGTTATCATCATAAGAAAAATTAATTCATTTTTTTCTCATATGCGTCAACTGGACTTTATTCATGGAAAGATTTTTACATGTGCAAGGTGATCAGATAACCTTAATTAATTGTTCCGCATATTTTTGGCAGATCACTCGACTCTTATGATGTATGCTAATTTGAAGTCATATTCGATAGAAATTGTCCTAATATCACAAAAAAAAAAAAAAAAAAGAAGAAGAAGAAGTCATTTTTAAAGTGTTCAATATGATCAATCAATAAAGGGTTTAATATGAAGCTTCAATATTAACCAAGTAATGCAGTGCCTCATTATTATCTTAGTGAGGAGGAGTTGACTTATACTTTCTTGTAAGTGTCGTTTCTCTCAAAGATCCATTTATCATATGCTTACATTGAAAACAAAATCAAATGAATATACCATAGTTCTTTTCGTTACTCCTGAAGCAACATAACTCTTTGCTAGAGTACTTAGCACTTAATAAACTGGAATCAAATTATTATATCAAGCAAACTCATCCAATAAAGTTCATTTCGACACATTCGTATTGAACCTGCACGTTTCACACAAAATCATAATCGTAAAGGCAAACTACTAAGACAGAAAATATGGAACCAAAATCTACTCTAATGCTACACATTGGATGCTCATAGAACAAGAAATGACTCTTCACATGGGAGGTCACAAAGCAGAAACTGAACCAGACTTCAAAGGAGCTGCAGAAAGACTGTTTGCAGTCTCATTCATAATATGTACAGTATATACTTCGGGTTGGAACTTCACTCACGACACTTATTACACAATGACAACTAATTACCATGACCAAAGTTGAATGACTAATGTAAACTCTGTTATGATTTAAGTAAATCAAAATAATTACGATTAATCCTAAAGTTAATTAACTTAAGAAGAAACGTTAAATATTCTTTAAAATATAAAGTTTACAAAAGTAAATCAATATTTGAAGAATTAAATCACTTCTTGTCAGATAGAAATAAATCAACTCATTAGAAAAATCCTACATGACAAATAAAGTGGGACTCATATGTATACAAACCAAAATTAAAAAGCCACGTCAGATTTCTGGTGCAGTAATAGTACAAAATCCAGCTAGAATTATTTTTGGTTAGAATTACTTTAATTTGAGTGACTTATTAGTACAAATCAAGCAAAGTGACTTTAGTCATTCATTTCTCAAAGTTGAGTGACCATATAAGTAATTTACTCCTTAAAACCATTAAATAATGAACTTTAAAAAGTAACTTAGTTACAGCTTAATGGATGATAAAATCAAATAATAAGCCGATTCTAGATAGTACGTAGATTCTTGCAGGAGTAATAAGCTAAGCTAATGGCAACAGCCTACACGTACTTAAGGTGCACTTAATAGCTGACATTCTCTTATATCTCTATGGAATCATTCACTCGTAAAGAGAATGGTCGTCTCAAGTTAGCAATATAATGACTCGCTTATTTGATCATAGATATACAATTCATAATTTGTTCATGGGACTTTAAGGTATGGATTATCTTTATTCAGGTTTGAATCTTGAGGATTGAGGACTTCTCATTAAAAAATTTAAACTTTACCGAGTCTATTCAGTACACATCCAAATTAATCATTAATGAGTTTCAAGTAACTAATTAATGCCTAAAGAAAAAAATTAATCATTCTAGTGAAGAAATACACTACTTGTCTTTGTGCGAGTATCAGAGAAAAACAGATGCAAAGCCAATCGGAATTCAAAACGTATTCTCTGGCGCTGTAGAAGAATTGTCCTATGAGAAAATACACTTCACTTAGTTTTCCACAATCTCTCCCATAAAGTTGACATTTTCCTGTTCGTTGCGTGCATCAGGACTCAGGTATCAACATAAAAATAATCGAGGACAATTTTTTCTATACGGCCATGTCCTCCTTCAATGCATCTCATTTAGGTATCAAATCATGAGATCCACCAATATCTAACTGCATAACTTGCTACAAAATTCATATCTCATTCTCATCTAACCGAGTTATCTGTAGCACCCTTGGCATCCCACATTGAATAAACACGTGAGCAGCTGGCAGTGGCGGATGTAGAGTGTAGTCTGCGGGTTCGGCGGAATCCAGCAGATTTGGCGCAGACAATGTATTTATATTAAAAAACCATTAGATATGTACAAAAATAAAGTCGAGAACCCAGTTACTTGCCATTGAGAATGTTATTCAAAAATTTAGGACCAATAAGGTTCAAATCTTGGATCCGCCTCTGGCAGCTGGATATATAAGAAGTATGTATAGACTGTAGTGACGTATTTTAAAATCGTGTGAGTCTAAGTCTAAACCGGACAATATTACACATCCATATATGGACATACTGAAACAAGCTTATGTCACATGAACTAGCACTATATAGAAAATTGTTCTTCTCGTTTTGCCAGAGGACCAAATGGCTATATTTAGTTTCATATATAGCTTATCAAATTACGAGATAACTTTGAGCCTCTGTAGATAGCTTTAGGTTCAGAGTCTTATTTGACGCTGAATTACTTGCATAGTTGCATTAGTGGTAGGTCCAGTCGAAAAGAGCTAGCCCACGTTAAGAGCTAGCCCACGTTGCCTCCACCCTATCTCCACCAATCTGCTGCATCCAAACACAAAATGGATATCCAATCCAAAACAAACTCAAATAATTCACCCAAAAGTACCCACATACAATGCCTCTAACTATCCAAATATCCCAACTCTACAACTCCCAAAACCTTCGCAGATTTAAACCCGCCCAATATTTTGTAGACAAATTTTGTCAAACAAACCCAATTAATCTGTAAAGATGATGAAAACTTACGCAAAAACTTGATGAAATGCATTCCTCTTTCGATTGTAAAATTATTTAGGGAGATTCTTATCAAATGGAAGAGAAGTAAAAATATAAAGGTCGATCACTAGTGGAGACACGAAGATCTATCAGTTGGCAGCCACAGAGGCTGCTTAGATAAAAATTGGTACTATAACCAAAGTTGGAGTAACAAATTAACATATGAAAATCGAAATTGTCATAACAAAAATTTTCATTAACAAGTTGACAGTACCACATCAACATAGAATTAATAACTAGTATGTAGGAAAAGTGTGTAATGAAAACCAGAAGGAAATCTTGGAGAAGAAAGAACGGTAGAAAAAAAGGGAGGAAAGAGAATGAGAAATTTGAGAAAATAAAGAAAAAAGAAAAAGATAACATAAAAAATAATTTGTTGAAAGGCAGAAAAACGTAAAATTTAAATTGCAATTAGTTATATAATAATGTCGAATTTATTCAATTGTTACTAAATATTTTAGTGTTCACTCGCTATTATTTTTTCTTTTTGCCACGTCATCATTTATGGGGAACTAATTCCACTTCAAAAATATTAAGGGAGTGATGGATTGCCCGCAAAGTTGAAGTGTGTAACTGTATTTTTGAGACAAGTTAAGGTACCAAAGTATATATTTTTTCATTTCCAATATCCAGAATTGCTTGAAAAGAGGTGTGGGGCGTGGGCGGGCATCTTTCTATGTTCGGAAAAGGGTCAAAATTACCCCTCAACTATTCAAAATAGGTTAATTTTACTCTCCATTTAGATACGGTCCCAAATATACCCCTACTCTAAATGAAACGGTCCACATATACCCCTAAAAACTAACGGTGAGGCAAAATATATTAAAAAATATCCACTTGCTGACATGGAAGTCCATGTAGGAAAAAAGAAAAACCCTCCCATTATTTTGCTTACGGAAAAGGGTCAAATTTGCCCTTAAACAAATAAAAATTCAACACATTTGCCCTCCGTTACGAGTTCAGTTTGGGCATACCCTTAACGTTATTAAAACTAGGACAAATATACCCTTTGTTTGACGGAACTTACTAATTAGACTGCTTATACACTAAGCTTGCTGATTTGTCAAATTCTTGGCCACGTGTGCGCCAACGTGACGGAGGGCAAATGTGTTGAATTTCGATTTGTTTAAGGGCAAATTTGACCCTTTTCCGTTCTTTTAAATAAAAGAGGTTGTTCTCATTTTCATCAACAACCTTGAACAACAATCAAACAAAGGACCTTGTTTCCAAGCAAACTTCATAAAAAGAGCATGTTCTAACATCCCAAAGATTTTGATTTACAACTTAAATTGCATCTTAAGGAACCCTACTATAACCAAAAATTTCGTTACAACATCACAAGAAAGAAATATTAAGTCGTTCATGATATAATGTGCAATACAATACAATACAATTTCATTATCCTTCCCCTTCATACACTCTTTAAGCAGTTGATACAACAATGAAAAGATTCTAGCAACTAGTAGATGTATGAAATGCCATTTTGCATACACAATCAAGTTAAGCAGCTTAAGACTAGAGGAAATAACCATTTTTCAAGTGAAGCCATATACAACTAGAGTCACTCGTAAAATGACATATAAGGGAAGTAACATTCAGGGCAACATAGCTTATTGTTCGGAAAGAAACATGATTATCTTCAGCTAATGGTTTTGAATTTAAGAAACCAATCACTCTTTCTCTCTCTATAACTCTCTCCAACCAACATGGTCTTTCTTGTTTAATATTTCGATTTAGTTTAACGAAATGGTCATTGCTATTACATGTGATGTTGTAACGAAATTTTTGGTTATAGTAGGGTTCCTTAAGATGCAATTTAAGTTGTAAATCAAATTTTTTGGGATGTTAGAACATGCTCTTTTATGAAGTTTGCTTGGAAACAAGGTCCTTTGTTTGATTGTTGTTCAAGGTTGTTGATGAAAATGAGAACAACCTCTTTTATTTAAAAGAATGGAAAAGGGTCAAATTTGCCCTTAAACAAATCGAAATTCAACACATTTGCCCTCCGTCACGTTGGCGCACACGTGGCCAAGAATTTGACAAATCAGCAAGCTTAGTGTATAAGCAGTTTAATTAGTAAGTCTAATTAGTAAGTTCCGTCAAACAAAGGGTATATTTGCCCTAGTTTTAGAAACGTTAAGGATATGCCCAAACTGAACTCGTAACGGAGGACAAATGTGTTGAATTTCAATTTGTTTAAGGGCAAATTTGACCCTTTTCCGTTTTGCTTATAACAAAAAAACACTATGGAGAAAAAGAAAATTGGTTCAAAGAAACCCACCACTTTCTCTTTTTCCTCCTGATCGTCCCACAAGCAACTCAACACCCCTAGGCCCACGGATTCCAACTTTCTTTCTTTTAACTTCAAGCACCATACTTTCACTATAGGATAAATTAGTAAGGCCTTCTTCTATCATGATCTTGAATATATTTTTCTTTTATAAAGGTTATTTCAAATGTGTTCAAAGGTAGCGTCTTTAGGAATGAGCCGATTTTAGAGTGGGATTCTTGGGGGATTATTGGTGGTGGAATTGGAAAAAATTTCTCTTTCCAGCTTATATTTCTCTATTTTATGGCAATTGTAATAGTTAAAGACTTATAGCATTTTTTTATGGTGTTGAAGGTGTTGATGCTGATAGTGTGGAACTTGAAATGACAATAAAATAGTAAGATGCCTAATGAAAATTATAGTGAAATTCTTGTGGTTAATGACGTTTTGGGATTCTGTGCGAAAAATAGAGGAATTCAGTGTTACGAAAATGAGGTGCACCGATCTATTTTTGGTCGGAGTCCGGTAGAATTGTTCATGGTGAAGAAGAAGGTGATCATGTGTATTGAGAAGGTGGGGATGATTTTTTTTTTTTTTTTTTTTTTTTTTAAATTTCGGAGCTCCATGTAGGCAAATAAATACTATTTTTTTATTTGGGTTTATGTATGACATGGAACTTGTTAGCTTTTAGGGGCATAAGTGACTCATTTCATTGACGGGAAGGGTATATTTGAGACCACTTTAAAATAGAGGGTAAATTTGATCCATGTTCAATAGTAGAGGGGTAATTTGGACCCTTTTCCGTTCTATATTTTATATTATTGGTTCTCGGCCGAATGAGAGATGGACTATAGAACACACATTAGAAGAAAGGGAGAAAAAAGAGAAAAATTGATTTATTGTTTTAACTTATTTATACTAATAATATTTCTTTTACTGATTGTTCGGATTTTTGATCATTTGTTTCACTTATTGTGAACAATAATCTATAGTTAGACAAAAAGGAGTGGCCCGGTGCACAAACCATCCCGCATACGTTAGTGTTAAAATAATTCAAACGGTAAAGGGGGGGGGGGGGGGGCCTGTGCATAAATCATCCCGCATACGTTAGTGCTAAAATACTTCATACAGGTAGTGTATAAAAGTCAACTTCTTCAAAAAATTTTGTAGCATCAAATATCAGTAGTAAAAATATGACGTTAGAATATACTTAAATGCTACTCCCTTTATTTCACCTTATGTAGCGATGTTTGTCGGGACACAAAATTTTAAAAAAAATTAAGACTTTTTGAACATATAATCTTAATAACATCATAATATTTCTATGGCTATATACATAAGCATGTCATATAAAGGTGAAATAAAAGTTTAATTTGTTAAACAATTTTCAAATATAAAGACGTTGGATCCTTCTTAGAACATATTAAAAAGAAAATTTTGTCATATAAAAAGAAATAACTTAATTGTTTCCCGTCTACATATCTTTTGTTCTTTTGAATGTAATATTTTCTTCTCAACAAAAGCCCAAATGAGTCAATGTTATTTTTGCGTTCAACTTTTTGTGATATTTATGATTAGAGAAACCAAATGGACGCCCCTGTGGGCCTTTGCTATTTGCTTGTTTTTGTTGAGCGAGGCAGGAAAATATATAAGCTAACTTTTCAGGAGATACCCCAACCAAGAGACACTTCCATGGCTTTGCTTCAAAGTCATATTTTCATTGATGAAATAAAGGAAAGTGGATAGGATCAGACTGATGACGCATGCAACGTGATGAAAATTTGCATGAAATGGATGGAAACATGCATATATACACGATCCATTAAATGTGTTGAGAGAGGGTCTAATGTGTAATTAGTGAGAGTTGGAGGTTAGAAAGTTAGTTAGTTGTTAAGTGTGTTAGATATTTTCATATGTTAATTAGCTGAACATATAGCACATATAAGTCATGTATTGCTTCTTCCCTAAGCTAAGATAATCAGAATATCTACTTCTTTCTCTCTACTTTCTCTCTCAAAGCTCTCTTCTCCCCAATTCCCATTTCTCTTAGCTAAATTGACATGGTATCAAAGCCATGAGTTAGCTCATTAGCTCACGCTAGATTCAATTCAATACAATCTATGTTGTGATTGTCTTAAATTTTTTTCCAAATTTTCTTCATCAATTTTCCCCTAATTTTATTGCAAAATTCAGTGAAAAATGGCAGGAAATCAAGGAAATACAGTGCAAAAGATCGATTATAATCATGACCTTTACCTACATCCATCGGATACTAGTGGTTCTCTATTGAATATTGTTCAGCTTACTGGAATATATAACTACTCTTTATGGAGCAGATCCATGAGGATCACATTACTGGGGAAGAACAAGTTAGGGTTATTGAAGGTACATGTAAGAATGAGAAGTTTCAACTAAAATTGTGGAATCAATGGGAGAGGTGCAATGCGATTATACTTTCCTGGTTAATGAGCTCGTGTCAAAGGAGAAGTGTATTCACTGGATTCTCATAAAGTGTGGGAAGATCCGCCTGAGCGTTTTGACAAAGTCGATGGTTCTAGAACCTAGAATCTTCATAGAGAAATAGCTACACTACAACAAGGTACTCTCTCTGTTGCAACTTATTACTCTAAACTTAAGTACCTTTGGGATGAGTTTGAAACTCTAGTATGCCCTTGCCTGGATGCAATTGTGATAAGTCACAAGACTTTGTTAAATTCATGAAGTCACTCAGGTTGTTTCAATTTCTTATGAGGCTAAATGATTCCTATAGTTAAGCTAGAAGTCAGATTCTTCTAATGTGCAATTTGCCTTCTGTTAATCAAGCGTATGCCATGATTATGAGTGATGAAAGTCAGAACATGATAGCAGCAACCACTGTTGGAATCTTAGCAGCAATCCTTCACTTTCCTCCCGAACAATAAGAAAACACAACCCTATTCACTAAGAAACCTAACTACCAGAAGCAGAAAAACAGTACAACAATGTTAATTGTGAATTGTGCAAGTGTAAGGGTCACAATAAGGAAAACTGCTATAGAGAAGTAGGCTTTCCACCTGACTTCAAGAGTAAGAGGACTAGTTATACAATGCACAGGCTGAGAGCAGCTCAGCTGGAAACAAATCACAGGTGCAGAGTCCATTTACACCAAGGCAGTATGAAGAAATTCTGCAGATGCAGAACAGACTAGATTCATCATTGATGCCTCAACAAATGCAACTGCTACATGTAATGTTTTTTGGCCCAAAAGGGGAATCAGGACTGGATAATTGACACTGGTGCTACAAATCACATGGTGTCTGACCTAAACTTATTGAATGACACTACAAAGATTGAAGATAGCAAGCCTAGAAAAGTATTTCTGCCTAATGGAGATGTGACTTATGTAACTCATGTAGGTACCAGTCCTATATCATCAAGAACTAAAGCAATAATGTGCTGCATATACCTCAATTTAGATATAATATGCTCTCAGTATCAAAAGTGACCAAAGAATTGGGTTGTTCAATTACACTCTTTCCTGATTTCTGTATATTTCAGGATCTCTTTATTGGGAAGGTGAAGGAGATTGGTAAGGAAAGAAATGGACTGTACATAGTACTAGGACAAAAGGGCATAAAGACTAAACAACAACAAGTGAAAGTTGTACAAGATTTGTAAGAAATTGGAGCAGAAGCTGTTACTGACTGTGATATAATAAGGTGGACATTGAAGTGTGGCATAGAAGACTTGGGCATGTCTCCTCAGCAGTACTTAGAAAAATGTTTTCTATAGGCAAAGATAAATGCGTGTCTATTATAAATAAATATACTGTACGCCCCTTAGCTAAGCATACTAGACTACCATTTCCATCCAGTAGCATTAAAAGTGTTCAAATCTTTGATTTGGTACATGGTGATGTATGGGGACCTTATCATGTATCAACTTTTGATGGAAATAAATACTTCTTGACACTTGTGGATGATTTTTCTAGAATGACATAGATATTCTTACTAAAGCTGAGGTCAAATGTGTATGTTATCTTGAAGCAGTTTCTACTCTATGTACAGACCCAATTTTGTAAAAATATAAAAGTATTCAGGACAGATAATGGCCCTGAATTTGTAAACACTGTCTGTGATGAATTATTCAAGAATGCAAGAGTTGTTCACCAAAGAACATGTGTGTACACCCCTCAGCAAAATGGAGTTATTGAGAGAAAACATAGGCAACTATTCGAGGTTGCTAGAGCTATGAGGTTTCAAGCTCACATCCCCTTAAAGTTCTAGGGTCACTATGTTTTGGCAGCTGCTTATGGAATCAATAGAATGCCATCTTATGCAATTCAGGATATGTCTCCATTTGAGAAGTTATATGGTAGAAGCCAAATATTGATCATCTCAGGACATTAGGGTGTCTGTGTTATGCCAAACATGTACTCTTTGATCTCACTAACAAAGTTTTTGTTGTAAACAGGGACACCATGTTCAGAAATGATGTGTTTCCATTTGCCAGACAAGCCTTACCATCACATGCATCTCTTGATAAAGCCATCCAATACATATCTTCTATATATGACTCACCTGTGGAACCTATACATGACTACTCAGCTTACATGCATGATCCTATACCAACTCTAATGGTTCAACACTATACTAATATCTCTCAAACTCACACCAGTTGCCCTGAACCTGTAGCCTCTCATCTTCCCACTACATCTGTAGCATCTCCACCTATAGATACTCAACCTAGTGAAACTGTTACAGATCCCATAGTCCCTACAGTTCTAGCTGCACCTACGGAACATAAGAAATCAACTAGGACCAAACAACCTCCTGTTTGGCTGAAGGATTTTGTGTCTTTAAACATTCATGACAATGTTCAATATCCCATGAATCATTATCTTTCTTATGATCATATGTCACCTAAATATCAAGCTTATATGTCATCCTTTACCACTGAACCTGAGCCAACTAACTATACTGAAGCTGTCAAGGACCCAAGGTGGGTTGAAGCAATGAAAGTAGAAATTTGTGCTCTTGAAAGTAATCACACTTGGGACATAGTTTCTTTGCCTAAAGGCAAGATACCAATTAGGTGCAAGTGGATTTATAAAGTGAAGTATAAAGCAACAGGAGAGATAGAAAGATTCATGGCCAGACTTGTCGCAAAGGGGTATAGTTAATAGGAGGGGATAGACTATAAAGAAACATTTTCTCCAGTAGTTAAGATGGTTACTGTGAGAACCATTCTTTCTGTGCCTGCCTCTCAACATTGGCACATCCATCAAATGGATGTTTACAATACCTTTCTGCAGGGTGACTTATTCGATGAGATTTACATGGAGTTACCTCAAGGAATTAGAAGTAAGAGGGAGAAAAAGCCAGTGTGTAGGCTTCTAAAGTCTCTGTATGGACTGAAACAAGCCCCAAGGCAGTGGAATGCAAAACTTTCTGAAGCATTGATAAGGTTTGGGTTCAAACAAAGTCAATATGATCATTCCCTGTATGTGAGGAGGACATGAACCAATATGGTGATAATCTTGGTGTATGTAGATGATATACTGATCACAGGCAGTGACTTAAAGCTGATTGAAGATACTAAGAAAACACTGCAGCAAGCTTTCAAAATGAAAGATCTAGCAAAATAGAGTCTAGATCCAAAAATGGAATCCTAATGCATCAAAGAAAATATGCATTGGAATTGATATTTGAGTCAGGATTGTCTGCAGCCAAGTCAGCAGGTTCTCCCTTAGAAGTCAATGTAAAGCTGACTACTAAAGAATTTGATGATCATATCAAGTTACCAGGGTATGAAAACGATGCTCTAATACCTGATGCTACTGTCTATCAGAGACTAGTGGGGAAGCTGCTATATTAACTCTGACCAGACCTGACATTGTATTCAATGTGCAAATGCTAAGTCAATTCCTAAGCCAACCTGAGAAGTCTCACATGGAAGCTGCACTAAGGGTGGTTAAATATGTGAAGAACTGTCCTGGACAAGGAGTTTTGTTGGCCATCACAAACAAGAAAACAATGACAACCTATTGTGATGCAGATTGGGCTGCATGTATAAACTCTAGAAGATCAGTAACAGGTTTTTGTATTAAACTGGGAGATTCCTTAGTCTCTTGGAAATCAAAAAAATAGAACACTATGTCAAGAAGTTCAGCAAAAATAGTGCATAGATCTCTTGCCTCTACAGTAGCAGAACTGATATGGTTATTGGGGTTACTCAAAGAAGTCAGCTTTAATATAGAGCTTCCAGTGATCATTCACTGTGACAACAAAGCAGCAATGCAAATAGCTGTAAACCCAGTGTTCCATGAAAGAACACAACACTTGGACATTGACCTTCATTTTATCAGAGAAAAAATACTGATGGTACTAGTGAAGACTATGTATATAACTACAAAAGAACAACAGATAGATCTCGTGACAAAGGGGCTCAGTAAAGTTCAGCTGGAGTTTCTGAAGGCCAAGCTAGGTGTGCTCAATGTGTTTACCCCAATACCTAGCTTGAGGGGGAGTGTTGAGAGAGGGTCTAATGTGTAATTAATGAGAGTTGGAGGTTAGAAAGTTAGTTAGTTGTTAAGTGTATTAGATATTTTCATATGTTAGTTAGCTGAACATATAGCATATATAAGTCATGTATTGATTCTTCCCTAAGCTAAGATAATCAGAATATCTATTTCTTTCTCTCTCTACTTTCTCTCTCTAAGATCTCTTCTCCCCAATTCCCATTTCTCTTAGCTAAATTGATAAAATACGGGCAAGGACAAAGAAAAAAGGTACAAATTATAAGAATTATACGAGTATATGATATCTAATTGTGTGTGGTGGGGAGATATGAACAAATAACCCATGTAAGTTCGGACCTATTCACAACTGTGTGCTGTGTGGTACGCATATTTAAATGGAGTAAAACTTTACTTCACTGCAAACAGATATTTATATTATTTTTCAAATGGTGTGGTACACATATAATTTTAAAAAAGTGATGTAAAAATATACTACAGTGCATTTTATAATGCATTTTGACGAATGAAACCACTTAACACCATGTGCCTCTGTCACTGCTCTTCACCGATATCACTAGTATTAGTGGTCAGATAACTTCTTCAGCTTCTGATGAACTCCCTAATTGCTGCCTGCTAAATAGTCTTATATGTTTTTGCGCGTGATATATAGAGGGACACATGGAGATGTGATAAATTTGTTGGGAAGAAACCAAGCAATACACAATATTGCACGACGAGGTAAAACGGAAGAATACCCAAGTCAAAATACTTCCCACACCATTTGAACACGAGGATCAAACTAACTGAAACACAAATAAAAATGGCAGCAACAACAACCAATAATATCAAGCAAAGTAATCAAACACACGAGACCAATTTTACGTGGAAAACCTTTCAATGAGAAGAGGTAAAAAACCACGGGACTAAAGTCCACAAAAGCTCCATTAATCAACAACAAGAGTTATAAATATTTTCCAAATTGGCCACAAATAAAGTTCCAAACAACGAGCAACAATAGATACAAGATAGCACCAAAACTAGGGAACAAAAGGAGAGAAATCATCCAAATTCAGCTACTGTTCGTGGCCCAGAAACTAAAGCTACAGGCCACCAAATCCAATCTCCACTGTCCTGATCAAAGAACAGGATGTTAAGAAACTTCAGTTCAAATTTCAGCACGATCCAACGGTTAACAAGTTGGAAAACGCAGTTTGAAGCGGACTGCCTGAAACAAAATTTTCTGGAGCAAAAGAACATTGTTTTTCTCTCTCAAAACCCTAAAAAGCGGCTGCTCTCTTTTTTTTCTTTCTTGTCTAATTTCAGATCTAAAAGAGGTCTTATTTATATGTCTTGACATAGTGGGCTATTTGGATAAAAGTGGACTTGGTCCAAAAGGTACTTTTTATCCACATAGAAAGGAAAAACCCAATAACCCCAACAATTCTCCCCCTCTCGACTATGTGGAGGAGACCGCCATCCCGGCGATCAAACAACATTCTTCAAACTTCCGTCTTGGCAAAGATTTAGTAAGCATGTCTGAACCATTGTCATTGGTATGGATCTTCTCAAGTGAAAGCAACTTAGCATCCAACACATCTCGAATCCAATGATACCTCACATTAATATGCTTCGACCTACCATAAAATGTAGAATTCTTGCCAACATGAATAGCACTCTGACTGTCACAATAAAGCACATATTTATTCTGAGCAAAGCCAATTTCCTTCAAAAATCACTTCATCTAAAGCAACTCTTTACAGCCTTCAACAACAGCAATAAGCTCAGCTTCTTTAGTAGATAGAGCAACACATTTCTGCAACCTAGATTGCCAAGACATAGCTCTCCCTGCATAAGTAATCAAGTAGCCAGAAGTAGACTTACGAGTATCGACATCACCAGCCATGTCTGAATCAGTGTAACCACAAAGAACATGTTTCCCTATACCAAAACACAAACTCTGACTAGTAGTGCCATAGAGATATCTCATAATCCACTTCACTGCATTGCAATGCTCTCTTCCTGGATTAAAAAGATAACGGCTAACAATACCAACAACATGAGCAATATCAGGTTTCGTGCAAATCATTGCATACATCAAACTGCCAACGGCTGAAGCATAAGGAATTTTCTTCATATCTTCCATCTCATCAATAGTGGAAGGACACTGCTTTCTGCTCAACTTGAAGTGCATAGCTAACGGTGTACTGACAGCCTTAGCTTTATCCATGCTGAATCTGCGAAGTACCTTCTGAATGTACTTCTCCTGTGATAACCACAACTTCTTGGCCTGTCTGTCACGGACAATCTGCATGCCAAGAATCTGCTTCGCTGGTCCTAAGTCTTTCATGGCAAAATACTTGTTCAACTTTTGCTTCAACTTCTGAATCCTGCAAGCATTATGACCAACAACAAGTATGTCATCAACATAAAGCAATAAAATAATAAAGTCACCTTAAGAGAAATTTTTGCACAAAAATACAATGGTCTGAAGAAGTCTTCTTGAAACCCTGTTGCTGCTTAAAAGACCCAAACTTCCTGTACCACTGCCTGGGAGCTTGTTTCAAGCCATACAAGCTCTTATTCAATCTGCAAACATAATGCTCTTTTCTCTTGACTTCAAAGCCTTCAGGCTGCTCTATATAAATTTCTTCATCTAAATCACCATAGAGAAAAGCAGTTTTCAAATCCATTTGCTCAACCTCTAAATCTAGACTTGCAGCTAAACCTAGAACAACATGAATGGAAGACATCTTCACAACAGGAGAAAATATCTCACAAAAATAAACTCCCTTTTTTCGTTTAAAGCCCTTGACGGCCAGTTTAGCCTTATACCATGGAACTGGGTTACCATCTTCATGTTTCACCCTGAAAACCCATTTGTTTTTCAAAGCTTTTATCTTTAGGAAGCTTAACCAAATCAAATGCATGATTATCATGCAAGGAATTCATCTCATCTTGCATAGCATCTAACCACTTTTCTTTTTCTTCACTTTCTATGGCCTCTTCAAAACATTCAGGTTCTCCCCTGTCAGTCAAGAGTACCCACTCACCGGGAGGATACCGAGATGAATGTACACTCACTCTAGAAGATCTTCTGAGTGAACTCTCTAGAGCATCAACACCAGCAACCACATTATCAGGAACTGGATCATCAACAATTTCATCAACCTGCTGGTCATTCTGAACATGATCATCAACATGGTCATCAACCTGAATTTCAACATTTTCTTCAGGAGCAACAGTCATAGGAACTGGATCAAGATCAACTAAGCTCTCACTGCTCTGAGAATCAACTTTCTCAGCTTTGTCAAAATCTTCAATTATTTGGTCTTCAAAGAACATAACATCACGAATTCTAACAAGTTTCTTCTCAACTGGATCATAGAAACGATAGCCAAATTCATTCGGACCATAACCAATGAAGATACACTGACTAGTTTTAACATCCAGCTTTAACCTTTCATCTTTAGGGACATGCACAAAAGCTCTACAACTAAAGACTCTCAAATGATCATAAGAAACATCCTTACCATACCAAACTCTGTCAGCAACAGTAGGAGACAAATTGATAACATAAGCCGCAGTATTAAGTGCTTCTGCCCAAAAGGAATATGGCAGCTTAGCCTCTGAAAGAAAATATCTAACCCTCTCAACAAGTGTTCTGTTCATCCTCTCTGCTAAACCATTTAACTGAGGAGTCTTGGGAGGAGTCTTCTGATGCCGAATACCCTTTGCTCTACAATAATTATCAAAAGGACAAATATATTTACCACCATTATCTGTGCGGATGCATTTCAATTTCTTCCCTGACTGTCTCTCAACCAAGGCCTGAAAATCCTTGAACACATCAAGTACATGATTCTTGGTCTTCAAAGGAAACACCCAGAGCTTGCGAGAATGATCATCAATAAAAGTCACAAAATAAAGTGCACCACCTTTAGACTTTTCTTTAAAAGGACCACACAAATCAGAATGTACCAACTCCAGCAAATCAGGTTTTCTTGAAGGCGGATGACTCTGAAAAGAAATCTTTTTCTGTTTACCGGCTAAGCAATGAACATATTTCTTCAATTTTGCTTGTTTCATACCTGAAAGCAATTTATTCTTAGCCAAACAAACGATCCCCATATGACTCAGCCTTCTATGCCATAACTCTGATGAAGCATCACTCTCCACCAAATTTACTAAGCCACTAGAAATAGATCCTTGCATAGAATACAAGCTGCTAGACTTGTTGCCTCGAGCCACAATCAAAGAACCTTTAGTCAGCTTCCACTGGCCATTACAAAATGTGCTACAATAGCCATCATCATCAAGCTTTCCTGCAGAGATCAAATTCAGGCGGATATCTGGAACATGTTTGACATTTTTAAGAACTAACCTCGAACCATTGTTAGTTTCCAAGCAAATAATACCAATGCCAATAACCTCAGTTTTACCATCATTGCCCATTTTTAATACTCCAAAATTACCAGGAGTATAAGAAGAAAAGAACTCTCTCTTCGGCGTGACGTGATAAGAGGCACCTGTATCCACCACCTAGCTAGTCTCATGGAAAACCAAATTAATAACATCATCGTCACAGGCAAAAACAAGATCAGCTTTCACAACAGTAGCAACACGATTTTCATCGTCGCCCCCTTTCTTTTGTTGTCTCAATTCTTTCTTGTATTTGAAACAAAACTTCTTAATACGCCCTCGAATGCCATAATGATTACATGTAAGATTTTTATACCTGGACCTCGACTTGCTTCTACTTTTATCTCTGCTGTTCTGACTGCTGGACTTGTTTCTCCTTCTGTCTTCAGTAACCAAAACATCGGAGTGTGAAGCTGAAGAAGATGAGCCTTGAGATTTTCTTCTCCTTTCTTCATTTAAAACAACACTCTTAGCATATTCCATAGTTACAACACCACTGGGAGCAGAATTAGTCAATGAAACTCAAAGAGTTTCCCACGAGTCGGGAAGAGCATTCAAAAGCTAAAGTCCATGAATTTCTTCATCAAATCTCACACCCATACCGGAAAACAGGTCAAGGACACTCTGAAAATCATTAATATGATCAGAAATAGGACTGCCCTCTTTATAGCTGATATTCATCAATTGCTTCAGCAGGAACAATTTATTATTGACAGTTTTTGAAGCATAAAGTGCCTTGAGCTTCTCCCACAAACTTCTAGTATATGTCTCATTCACAATATGATTATGAACATTGTCTTCTACCCATTGTCTAATAACCACAAACCTGTAAGTGCTCAAATTCTCAATCTTTATCTGACATAGCCTCGGGCTTGTTAGAAGCAAACACAGGTAAATGCATTTTCTTGACAAATAGAAGATCTTTCATCTTGCCTTTCAAAATATGGTAATTACTGTCATTTAAATAAACCATCTTGCTCATATTTGCATCCATTATTCAAATAGATAAACCACAATCAAATAGAACCACAAGCTCTGATACCAATATGTTGGGAAGAAACGAAGCAATACACAATATTGCACGATGAGGTAAAACGGAAGAATACCCAAGTCAAAATACTTCCTACACTACTTGAACACGAGGAGCAAACTAAATCAAACACAAATAGAAAAGGGCAGCAACAACAACCAATAATAGCAAGCAAAGTAATCAAACACACGAGACTAATTTTACATGGAAAACCCCTTCAATGTGAAGAGGTAAAAAACCACGGGATCAAAGTCCAGAAAAGCTCCACTAATCAACAACAAGAGTTACAAATATTCTCCAAATTGGCCACAAATAAAGTGCCAAACAACGAGCAACAATAGATACAAGATAGCACCAAAACTAGGGAACAAAAGGAGAGAAATCACTCAAATTCAGCTAGTGTTCGTGGCCCAGAAACTGAAGCTACAGACACCAAATCTAATCTCCACCATCCAGATCAAAGAACAGGATGTTAAGAAACTCCAGTTCAAATTTTAGCACGATCCAACGGTTAACGGGCTGGAAAATGCAGTTTGAAGTGGACTGCCTGAAGCAGAATTTTCTGGAGCAAAAGAACAATGTTTCTCTCTCTCAAAACCCTCAATAAAGGTCGCTCTCTTTCTTTTTCTCTCTTGTCTAATTTCAGACCTAATAGAGGTCTTATTTATATGTCTTGACATAGTGGGCTGTTTGGGTAAAAGTAGGCTTGGTCCAAAAGGTGCTTTTTATCCACATAGAAAGGGAAAGCCCAATAACCCCAACAATGTAACCCCAATAACCCAGTTGTCGACGCCAGTTGTTGGGCTAAAATAACCCAAGGTACTCTTAACTTGGTGTGATACTGTCCGCTTTGGGCTGAGCCCGCACGGTTTTTCCCAAAAGGTCTCACACCATTAAGAGATCCCTACACATTATAAATAGGTTATTTTCCTCTTCAACTTACCGACGTAGGACTTGGTTCGCACACCCAAACAATCTCCCCCTCGAACTAAGTTCCACCTGGAACATCACTGCTTAATTGGAGATTCACTGTACTATGTGTCACCTACATCAACAACCGAGTACTTTGGTGTGCGTCTTTGAAGCTATGACAAAGATTGTAAACTGGCAGATAGACGGGCAAAGACATTAACCGGCCCTCAAAGTTGCGGATAAAGGCAAGCAGTAATCCGGTCCGCAACGGGTAAAGGTTAAGTCGGCCCTTACGCAATCACTCTGTTGCATACTCGTCTCGCTGAACCATCAGCTCTGATATCAGTTATTGGGCTAAAACAGCCCAAGGTGCTCTTAACATGGTGTGATATTGTCTGCTTTGGACTGAGCCCGCACGATTTTCTCAAAAAGCCCCACACCATTAAAAGATCCCTATACAGTTATAAATAAATTATTTTTCTTGTCAACTTACCGATGTGGAACTTGGTTCGCACGCTCAAACAAAATTTGCCATCAGCAATGGTGTGAATTCAAAGTGGTCTCTGAGCAATACTTACAAGGCTTACGTACCTTCAGTCGTACACCACCCCACTTGCATGAGCCATGAAGGACGACAATTTGCTGAAAACGAGCTGATGCTTTAGCACATTTCCAAACTCCTAAATCTCTAATCAGTATAAAACTATATATCGTGGGGACGGATTAATAGACATGCATGTGATATTTTTATCAGCGAAGGAGAAATGAAGCCATGTGGTGTTAAAATTGAATGCAAGGATGAAGGGTTAGGAAAATTAAGTCATTTCATTAAAATCTATTCACTCTGTCCCATTTTAATTGTTGTTTTTTCACTACTAAAAAAACAGGGATTTTCGACTGCCGAATCGGTCGAATAACGGTCGACATGTCGACCAATCTTCGACCGATTGAGGTGGTTGACCCAAATATGGTCGAAAATAGCCCTTCGACCGAAATTCGACCGACTTTCGGTCGAAGAACATGGACCATATTTTTTTAAAGTGACATGTTCTTCGACCGAAAGTCGGTCGAATGTCGGTCGACGTTCGACCGAATTTCGGTCGAAGGGCTATCGACCGAATTTCGGTCGAAGATGCTTTCGACCGAATTCGGTCGAAAGGTTGGTAAATTTTTTTGACCAACCTTTCGACCGAAAGTCGGTCGAAAACCTGTAAAAACCTACAACATAAAATCTGAAATTAGCCCTACACCACCTGTAAATTCAGCAACACGCAGAAAAACCAGACAAAACACATTCATAAACGATATTCAACAAGGCTAACAAAGCCAAACAATAGAAAGAAGTCTTCTATATTAGTTCTAGTGTTACAATAATCAAACAAACTTAACAAACAGTTTAAGGTTCAACTATCACTACTACTGGCTAGAACCCGAACTAGACTCGGCATCAGACTCAGACGACGAACGGTGTTGACGTCTGCTCTTTCGCTTTCCCGAACTATCACGCTTTCCTTTGCCTTTTTTTTTTGGTTAATGAGGATTTGTTGCATCATTTCATGCATTTCTCTTTGATGAGCCTCCTGTGCTAAGCGCATAGCTTCATTTTGTCTTTTCAGCTCTTCGATCTCCGCTTGCATCCCAGTCATTTCTGCAGGAGTAGCAGAGCTTGAAGGAGCAGTAGAACACGAGCCCAAATAGTTCGATTTATGCTTGCCAGATGAATACAGAGTTGCAAGGCCATATGCGGACCCCTTCTTCACCCCTCCGACCGCTTCCAACCATAAATTGGTTTCTTGCTTGAGCGTTAGTGGTGCTGGGGTACCGCTGCCGCATTCAGATTGTTGAGTTGAGGTCCAGTCTTCAACGGCCTTTGTAGCTCTTTCTTGAAAAACAGAAATATATCAACGGTACAAATATGAAGTATAAAAGTTGAAGGATTGGCGCGAAAAAAGTTTGAATTTAATTACTTACCCAGGTCTCTTTTGCGCGGGGCTCGACCCAGACTTCTCCGCCCTTTTTATCACTCTTGATATGTCGGATCTTGTGCATTTCAGAGATTGAAATTTTCCGATTTTCTTTCTTTTCCTACAGATTAAAGAAGAGAACAAGTTAGATAAAAAATAAACGATTATAGTAATTCATATAAATTAAATTACTTTACCAAGCGCATCTTCTGCGTCGCAGCGCTAACTGAGCCACCGGTATAGAGCGATCCACCCTTACTTGATGCCCGCGCTTTCTTCCCTTGTTCGCTCTTCTTCTGAAATTCGGGAGTCTCCCAATATTGCTGCAGCTCTCTCCATTGATGATCATATAGGAAGCCGGGCATTTTTCCCTTTTTTCGCACATTATACATTGCGTTCTTGAATAACTCACCGCATTTCTTTGGGAAGTTGGAACGAATTTTATAGTCCAGAGCCGGATGCCACTTACACTCAGCCTGGCAATATTCATCAAATATTTTATTTAAACATAATCATTAGAAAATCGCAATTAGTAATAAACCTGATGCATATTTATCACCTCAAAAGACTGCATTATCCGCTGCTTTACTTGAGGGGGCACATCGCCCCAGGATGGCCACGATTCATGCCATTGAGATCTCATGCATTTAGTCAGTAAAGGCGTAGCATCAGTGTTGGGGCAAAAGCTGCATAAAAATCAGAAGCGTTAATACAAATACTAACAATTAAACGTCAACTAATTACTAAATAGATAAGAACTTCAAAAATAAGATACTTACCTGTTATCCCCCTCGGGATAAATAATCAACCGTCCTCCTTCCCATGTGCCAGGCTCACCTATATAATACGGCGATCTCGGATCATAGTAAGCAATCTCCTGCTGGACCGAAGGGCCGGTAGAGCTAGATGGGTCGGAAGGTGGCTGAGTCGACCCAGACGGAGTAGTGGACTGTGTGGGATCGCCCTGTGTGGGAACGCCCTGCGATGGACCGGCCTGTGTCTCAGTCATGTCATAACTACTGAAGTCATGCCGCCAACCAGGACGCAACTGAGACATGCTAGGTGGCCTGAAAAAATCTGGACTGTATCCTGCAGGTGCTCCTGTAGGAAGCGAATGCGGCACCTGAGAGGTAGATGTGTCCTGTGTGTCCTGTGCCGGCTCACCTGATGTCTCGCCTACCTTTTTATTTCCCTTCTTTCTTCTAAAAAATTTCTTCATACCTGTTGAAACATTCACATTACTTTAGGAAGGAAAAAGTAAATATGTAACATAATAGCTTGTTAGATAGAATTGGAGTAATTAATTACTTAGTGTTTCTGTATTTTAATGACAGTAATGTTATATAATTTGAGCAATTTTACCACGACCAGGATCAATTAAATAAACACATTCCTTGCACAATATGTTTATAAGTACATTAAACCAGCATATTAAAAAAACTAAACATCAAAGTACAAAAAAGGTCAATCATCATCATCAGCCAATTCTTCTTCCTCATCATCATCGTTAAATTCTTCTTCGGGTTGGCTCATCACCATCTGTATATTCATCATCCTCAGTTGCCCTTGAAGTTCCTTCTCCAAAATTAGCCGGGTTTTTTCCTCGACTAGATACAGATGCATCTAACTGCTCATATATGCCATCAATATGTTGCAACTGGTCGGCTAGTTCATTGTCCGCTATCAATGGAACGGTTGAGACCTCGTTCTGGTATGCAACATCTAACAGATCAGGTACTTCAACTAATCCCACCGGTTTTCCTTTTAGAACTGCCCACCAATGGGCTTTGGCCTTTGATCTTGCTGTGTTCTTTGTCCGAGGGTAAGGAACAAACCACAGAACATAGACCCAACCTTACATTCCTTGGCTCACTAGCAAATGCGGGATACACTTGATCAAAGTGTTTCCATGCCTCACCATCAGACGGATGGGATAGAATACCCGGCTGCTTGGTACGGTCATGATGCCATCTCATGTGTGGAGCAGAACTCATCGAAGCATACAACCTCTTTAACCGGGGTATAAGGGGCAAGAAATGCATCGACTTAACAGGCTTCGGCTTCTTTTCAGGATTTTGCTCAGGCTTGTATCGAGGCTCCTCACAAAATCTACATGTCACGAGGTCTACATCATCCTTATAATACAACATACAACCATTAACACAACAATGAATCTTCTCGGCAGAAAGACCCAACGAGGAAACCAACTTCTTAGTGTAGTAATAATTAGTTGGTAAGGCCATATTTGTCGGATTGAGTTCATTCATAAGGCCAATGATGGAATCCATGGCAGCTTGAGAAATACTAAAATCTGATTTGATACTCATCAATCTAACAACAACCGACAACTAGGAATGCACCGAGCCCTCATAAAATGGACGACTTGTTTCCTCCAACAGTTTATAGAATTGATTTGCCTCGGCATTGGGAATGTGCTCAATGTTTGGCTGTGATGTATCCGGCTTAAGGGGATCATTAGCCGGGTACATCCCTAAAGCATCATTTACCATATCTTCCATTCTATACCCGGCTGCTTGGTCTGGTTCCACAACCGGAGAACTCCTACCGCCATGAATATTTTCAAGATTTTGAAGGTGCTTCTGCAAGTCCCATGGCTCTCCATGATTATACCAAACGTAGTAATTTGACATAAATCCCTTCTTATACAGATGTACCGCTACATTCTCCAAATCTTGTATCTTTACACATTTGCATTTTTCACATGGACACCTTATTTTGCCATGCCTTAAATAATCGTCTGTGTTGCGGGCTATATCAAGAAATTCCTGCACACCCGCTACAAACAAAGGCCTCAACCCCCGCCGCTCGGGAAAATTTCTATTATCCATCCACAAACGTCGATTAATGTCCATATCTACACAAACATTGCAAGATTGAGAAACAATATGTATGATTTTTTTAAATATTTTCTTATAACACCCTATTAATTACTATTATCAATATAATTCAAACCAACAAAAACTTATTCGTTTTAGGCATAATATATTCATCTTAGGCATAACATATTCATCTTCTCAACAATACCAAAGCAACAACACATTCCAAACAATTCCAACAATCCCCAACAACTACAACAATCCCAAACAACACAAACCTAACTTTATAATAGCTAACAACACCAAACAAGTTCTTCAACCTCAACAATAACTACAATAAACAAATTAACTAATAATTAACTGCCTATGCAACATTATAGGCCTAAAATAAAAAAAAATTAAAAAAACAATTAAATTCGGATTTAATAAAAAAAATTTAAAACTTACCTCGAGGTTGATTTGTGCTCCAATAGCACCTAGTAATGATTCCCCACTAGTTATATGCTTAAGAACTACAAAAAAATTGAGTTAAAAAGTTAGGGTTTAAGTTTTAGAAAGTAATTAAAATAACCCTAAAACTAAGAATTTACCTTGAATTTCTTGTTATATGTAGCGCTTAGGAGGGTAGAATGTGTTTGATTTTTGATTTTGGGGGTGGGTTATGGTGGTTTTCGGGTATAGAGGTTGGGGGAAGGGTTGGTTTTAGAGAGTGATTTTGTATTTTGGGGAAGAAGGTAGAAATGGGGAATGGGGGTTCTGCCCCTAATAAAATCGGGCCTACCGACCGCACGTTCGACCGAAATTCGGTCGATAGGTACAAAAAAAATTTCTGTTCGACCGAAAATCGGTCGAACCACTGTTTCGACCAATTTTCGGTCGAACAGTTATGACTAACTTAACTGTTCGACCGAAAATCGGTCGAAATAGTGGTTCGACCGATTTTCGGTCGATAGGCTGTGGTCGAAAATCACAGTTATTTTAGTAGTGTTTTTTTCATGTCCATTAAAAAAAAAATATAATATACTATAGTTTATTAAATTACATCTATTGAATATTGTTTGAAATGCTAATTAATTCTTAAAACAAGTATTTTGGGATTGAGTTAAAAGCGACAATTGAAATGGTACATCAAAAATATATCATACGGTCCTTGAATCATCTAAAAATATTGTCGCACATCCTAAAAATATTACGGCATTGTTGGAAGATTCAAGGAACACATACACATGGAGCAGCTTATATCTCCATTAAATATTGTCTCACTTAATTAACATTATATACCCCTGTGTCTCAGTCATGTCATAACAACTGAAGTCATGCCGCCAACCAGGACGCAACTGAGACATGCTAGGTGGCCTGAAAAAATCTGGACTGTATCCTGCAGGTGCTCCTGTAGGAAGCGAATGCGGCACCTGAGAGGTAGATGTGTCCTGTGTGTCCTGTGCCGGCTCACCTGATGTCTCGCCTACCTTTTTATTTCCCTTCTTTCTTCTAAAAAATTTCTTCATACCTGTTGAAACATTCACATTACTTTAGGAAGGAAAAAGTAAATATGTAACATAATAGCTTGTTAGATAGAATTGGAGTAATTAATTACTTAGTGTTTCTGTATTTTAATGACAGTAATGTTATATAATTTGAGCAATTTTACCACGACCAGGATCAATTAAATAAACACATTCCTTGCACAATATGTTTATAAGTACATTAAACCAGCATATTAAAAAAACTAAACATCAAAGTACAAATAAGGTCAATCATCATCATCAGCCAATTCTTCTTCCTCATCCTCATCGTTAAATTCTTCTTCGGGTTGGCTCATCACCATCTGTATATTCATCATCCTCATTTGCCCTTGAAGTTCCTTCTCCAAAATTAGCCGGGTTTTTTCCTCGACTAGATACAGATGCATCTAACTGCTCATATATGCCATCAATATGTTGCAACTGGTCGGCTAGTTCATTGTCCGCTATCAATGGAACGGTTGAGACCTCGTTCTGGTATGCAACATCTAACAGATCAGGTACTTCAACTAATCCCACCGGTTTTCCTTTTAGAACTGCCCACCAATGGGCTTTGGCCTTTGATCTTGCTGTGTTCTTTGTCCGAGGGTAAGGAACAAACCACAGAACATAGACCCAACCTTACATTCCTTGGCTCACTAGCAAATGCGGGATACACTTGATCAAAGTGTTTCCATGCCTCACCATCAGACGGATGGGATAGAATACCCGGCTGCTTGGTACGGTCATGATGCCATCTCATGTGTGGAGCAGAACTCATCGAAGCATACAACCTCTTTAACCGGGGTATAAGGGGCAAGTAATGCATCGACTTAACAGGCTTCGGCTTCTTTTCAGGATTTTGCTCAGGCTTGTATCGAGGCTCCTCACAAAATCTACATGTCACGAGGTCTGCATCATCCTTATAATACAACATACAATCATTAACACAACAATGAATCTTCTCGGCAGAAAGACCCAACGAGGAAACCAACTTCTTAGTGTAGTAATAATTAGTTGGTAAGGCCATATTTGTCGGATTGAGTTCATTCATAAGGCCAATGATGGAATCCATGGCAGCTTGAGAAATACTAAAATCTGATTTGATACTCATCAATCTAACAACAACCGACAACTGGGAATGCACCGAGCCCTCATAAAATGGACGACTTGTTTCCTCCAACAGTTTATAGAATTGATTTGCCTCGGCATTGGGAATGTGCTCAATGTTTGGCTGTGATGTATCCGGCTTAAGGGGATCATTAGCCGGGTACATCCCTAAAGCATCATTTACCATATCTTCCATTCTATACCCGACTGCTTGGTTTGGTTCCACAACCGGAGAACTCCTACCGCCATGAATATTTTCAAGATTTTGAAGGTGCTTCTGCAAGTCCCATGGCTCTCCATGATTATATCAAACGTAGTAATTTGGCATAAACCCCTTCTTATACAGATGTACCGCTACATTCTCCAAATCTTGTATCTTTACACATTTGCATTTTTCACATGGACACCTTATTTTGCCATGCCTTAAATAATCGTCTGTGTTGCGGGCTATATCAAGAAATTCCTGCACACCCGCTACAAACAAAGGCCTCAACCCCCGCCGCTCGGGAAAATTTCTATTATCCATCCACAAACGTCGATTAATGTCCATATCTACACAAACATTGCAAGATTGAGAAACAATATGTATGATTTTTTTAAATATTTTCTTATAACACCCTATTAATTACTATTATCAATATAATTCAAACCAACAAAAACTTATTCGTTTTAGGCATAATATATTCATCTTAGGCATAACATATTCATCTTCTCAACAATACCAAAGCAACAACACATTCCAAACAATTCCAACAATCCCCAACAACTACAACAATCCCAAACAACACAAACCTAACTTTATAATAGCTAACAACACCAAACAAGTTCTTCAACCTCAACAATAACTACAATAAACAAATTAACTAATAATTAACTGCCTATGCAACATTATAGGCCTAAAATAAAAAAAAATTAAAAAAAAAATTAAATTCGGATTTAATAAAAAAAAATTTAAAACTTACCTCGAGGTTGATTTGTGCTCCAATAGCACCTAGTAATGATTCCCCACTAGTTATATGCTTAAGAACTACAAAAAAATTGAGTTAAAAAGTTAGGGTTTAAGTTTTAGAAAGTAATTAAAATAACCCTAAAACTAAGAATTTACCTTGAATTTTTTGTTATATGTAGCGTTTAGGAGGGTAGAATGTGTTTGATTTTTTATTTTGGGGGTGGGTTATGGTGGTTTTCGGGTATAGAGGTTGGGGGAGGGGTTGGTTTTAGAGAGTGATTTTGTATTTTGGGGAAGAAGGTAGAAATGGGGAATGGGGGTTCTGCCCCTAATAAAATCGGGCCTACCGACCGCCCGTTCGACCGAAATTCGGTCGATAGGTACAAAAAAAATTTCTGTTCGACCGAAAATCGGTCGAACCACTGTTTCGACCGATTTTCGGTCGAACAGTTATGACTAACTTAACTGTTCGACCGAAAATCGGTCGAAATAGTGGTTCGACCGATTTTCGGTCGATAGGCTGTGGTCGAAAATCACAGTTATTTTAGTAGTGTTTTTTTCATGTCCATTAAAAAAAAAAATATATAATATACTATAGTTTATTAAATTACATCTATTGAATATTGTTTGAAATGTTAATTAATTCTTAAAACAAGTATTTTGGGATTGAGTTAAAAGCGACAATTGAAATGGTACATCAAAAATATATCATACGGTCCTTGAATCATCTAAAAATATTGTCGCACATCCTAAAAATATTACGGCATTGTTGGAAGATTCAAGGAACACATACACATGGAGCAGCTTATATCTCCATTAAATATTGTCTCACTTAATTAACATTATATACCCCTAGCTATACTTGTGCTTCTTCAATTACAATTAACTCATCGTGGAAAAAAAATTACATTTAACTCGTCGCTGACCAAATAATTATTTACCCAAACAAGTAATTAAGTCAATCGAGTAATTGCTTATAGTTACCCTCAAATCCGATCCTCCCGTGATTTTTCGAACGCGCTATGTGCAAGTCGTTCGGAATTCGAAAGGGAGTCGGAGTATATCCCCAACACACACAAATTAATCACTAAAAATAGGAAAATGTGTGCTAACTAACTTTGTTTACGTCTCTGAGACTCATAAAGTTAATGGCTTGTTCGTCCGTGAAGTAGACATACAAGATTTTCGATAAGAAAGAGATAGACGACTTCATTAATATATATGAGACCAAATCACAAGCATAAAAGCCTATAACACCATAGGCATGTGGTATATATTGTTGCCCAGAGTCCGGGGAAAAAGCTGAGTGAGTTGGGGGATTTGTTGCAGCTTTTTATGAATAATTTGTCTCCAATTTGCAGTCTTGTGGTGGATATGTATCTGCATGCTCAAAGATTTTTGAATTGGATACCTGGCTAGCTTGCTAGAGATAGATCTTGATTGGAATTTGAGTTGATCATGCTCTCCATATATCTTTATCTATATATAGAGTGTTCTGCCTAAATTGATACTCTCCTAAAATGACAAAACTAAACTTCTTAAAGCCACCACTTGCATAAAAATCAAATACTACTACATTCCAATATATCCAAAAGTATACTGTAATCTTCGGGAATCTAGCTTAGTGTATCTTTCTCCTGTGAAATTATCCTTGAAAGGTCTTTTTCGCTATTATATATCAACTCGATCGCTCGAATCTTGCATCTAGCCCCTATCCTCACCTCGTGCATATGTCTTTTGAAACACGGAAAGAAATTAATATCATAACATCTCCAAGTAAATCAACAAATTAAAGCACTTTGCCTTGTATTATGATCCAAGCTTTCATTAAGTGCAAATAAATAAGGCTCTAAGTATACTAACATGACTAAATATATATTAACCCTATCTATAGTTGGCACTTGGCATCGCGCTTATAGCTAATTAAGTAAATCCGTCTGTATATTACTGTTGGTCTCAATATATATTGTACTTCTGACCAAAAGAAAAGTTTTTAATTCATACTGGTACATATAAGTTCCTGATGGTGAAAAGTACAAGATAATTATTCTGGAGAAGAAATGCAAAGCCTATTGTCTCAGGGGAAAAGAAGCGGATAAAAGCCAATGGGAACACGAAACATATTCTCAGGTGCTGTTGAAGAATAAAGGTTATCTCCTATAATTAGTAAACACACTTCACTGGTTTTCCACCATCTCTCTCAACTCCCACTGCTCCACTGCCTCCAAAAGGTGACCTTGTCCTATTTGATCAGTTCTTCAAAATCGTCTTCAATTGGTCTAATTACCCTTTCTGGATATGTTGTCGATCAAACTTGAAGAATAACGGAAAAACTTACTTATACTTCATGTTTATATAAATTGGTAACGTTATTTTATTATAGTTCAGCAATATATTGAGTAAATTGCATATTAAGTCATTTTGACATAGTGACGTTCTTACCAAATAATACTAATTACATCATCCGTTTCAAAATGGTTGTCATAATTTGACTTGGAGCGGAGTTTAAGAAATGTGGTAAGACTTTTGGAACTTGCGGTCCAAAATAAACCATACATAAATATGTGGCTATAAAGCATTTCATTAAGGGTAAAGTAGTAGTTTCAACTCAAAAATATTTCCAAATTTAAAATTGTGCCATTCTTTTTGGAACGGACTAATACGAAAACTATGAGAACCATTTTGGAACGGAGGAAGTACTATTTAATTATGATTTAGTAATAAACTGATGCATGTGAGATATTACATATAGGAGTACTTGACAATAACTATGTGATAAGTGTATATAAAATAACATATTGATTTGATGTAAATTCCAAAGTGTGGCCTAAGTTTATTTCAAGAGCTACTTCCAATCTTAGTCGTTCGGCATATAAACAATCCAGGACGTGATTTTCTGGGGTCATATCCTAGTCCTACTGCAATGCATTTTGTTTACGTACCACAATCATGGGGATTCCACCATCAACATCACATGCTACACCAACTAAATTATATCCACTCAAAATGAGTCATATAGAATCTGATTTTGAATAGCTTTAAAAGAAGAAAAAGAAGAATAATAGGAAATTATGAACTGGAAAAAAATAGTTATGTATGAATTGGCAATATATGGGAAAACTATGTTTTTCTTTTTTTTACAAGTAAGAAAGACAGTAGGAAATTAAGTGGTCACGCCCAACTACGCCCTATAAAAGGGACTAAGCGGTCGCGGCAAATATAGCTCGGTATTTAAAGCCCCGAGGTCGAATCCCACAGAGAACACTCGTAATTCAGTCGTTAATCTAACTAATTTATCAAATCAACCAACTTCAAGAGTTTATATTTTAATGATGGTTTTAAAGTAGAAACTAAATAACAATAAAGTAAATAGCAGAATAATAAAAAGTAATCAAGCAAGGATATTAGAAGCCTAGAATTGATTTACACCGACTCCTACCTATGTGATTGACTAATAATTCAACGAATTCAACTTGGTTCTTCCTATTGAACACTTGCTCCAAATTCACAACTAACCACTTCCATGTACTAGCTATGACATTCACTAACTAATCTTCCAATTAATTAGTGAAGATGTTTAGGACTACAAGTATGGTTCACAATCGGGCTCGGTGGTCACAACTCATCCTATTGACAACCTAAGTAATTCCTTGGTTTTAGGTTGAAATATTGCTAAGCATTTAACCCTAACTCGTGAATTTATTCCTAAACGCACAAGGATAAAGGGAGCAACCAATTGGGGGCCCTTCCAATCAATTAGCAAACAAGACGTAAATACTTAGATAGGAAGAATAATCAAGTTCATTCATCAAAATCAATTAATCAATTCACATAGTATTGGAGTGGTTCAATCAACCCTAGAATGGGTAATTTAGCCACTCATGGTCATCATAAACAAATCAAGAATAATCATGAATGAATAAACTACAAAGGAGAAGAAATAATGGAAGAAAGAACTCTTAATCTTCAAGTCTTTAATCCCACGCCTCCTTGTGTGTTCCTTGCCTCCAAGAGTCCAAAGTGCTTCCACAATGGTGGTCTTGCTCTCCCAAGTCAAGATGTGGGCTGAAAATAGGTTAGAAAACCTTTTATACCTCGTGTGAAACTCGTGGACAAGTTTGCCCCTCGCCACTTTTCGCCAGAAAATTTGCCTCATGGCTGGATCATGGCCTTACGATGCCTAGGCCATGCACTTGCGAAATTCTGCTTTCAACTTCATGGCTGAATCATGGCTTTACGATGGCTGGGCCATGACATTTCGTCTTCAAATTCCTTTCATGGCTAATCCACGGCCTTGGCACCTTACCACGCTGTAAATTAACTTCATTTTGCTCCAAATCATCAAACTTTAACACTTTTTCATGTTACTTGATTCCTACACATTCAAACACCCAATATAAGCACAAAATACTATTGTTCACGCTAAAATAATCCACAAAAACACCAAAATATGATGTAACTAATACTAAAATATATGCATTTTTAGCCTAACATCATTAAGCTCTATTCATTCCGGGACCATTTATAGAGCTTAATTTCCTCCTTCCTATATATCTTTCAAGACACACAATTGACGTAGTTTTATGTAAGAATATTATTACATAAACCATTTAAGAAAATTTCAAAGGCATAAAATTGATCACTTTGATATGTACCAAATTAAATTAAGCTCTAAATTAAATAGAGGACACATTTATAGGCTTTTTAATTCTATCTGCAACAAGTCGGTCCTTTCTACATTAATCCTACTATCCTAGTGAGCGTAGGGATTATACATTAAGCACGTGCATGCAAAGTTTTGGTGTTAAAGAATAATAGCTGGAGTAGAATTTCTTATATGGTGGAGAGTTGGGTACTAGCGCGGCTTAATTAGGAGCATTATTGGTATGAAGAAGACAAGAGCATCTCATGATTCCCAATAGCTTTACAAAGATTTCCAAAATCCTTATCAATTGCTTCAAAGAAAGGGTGTTTGGGTCCCTTTCATATATATTCAAAATGGTTCTCTCTTTATGCCGTGTGTCATTAGTTGTCTGCCAACTGTGAAATGGGCTTATAACTGAACACAGTAAAGAAAGAGATGAACACAGTAAAGAAAGAGAAAGAAAAAACGAAAATTATATTACTAATTGATTTATATGAGTTCGTGACCAAATTTTCTTTGTTAAGCTTCTAACATTACGTCCATGTTCATGAAATTCTGTTTTTGATATTTCATATCTCATTCATTTCATAATGGCCGTCGGAATGTTTGTAAAATGGAAGTCCAAATGAGTCAATGTCTCACTTTTTCTTTGCTTTGTTGTGATTATGATTGAAGACAATGCCAGGGCATTTAATTTTTGCTTCTTTGGTTAATGGAGAACATGTTTGATACGGGCCACTTGTCATATCGAGTTAATTATTCACATACAACAACAACAACATACTTAGTGCATCGAGTTAATTATTCACATACAACAACAACAACATACTTAGCGCAATTCTACAGATAGGGTCCAGGGAGGATGAGATAAACGCAGATTCTACCCCCACCAAGGTAGAGAGACTATTTTCAACAGACTCCTGGCAAAAGAGAAATATTTCATAAACATGTAACAAAGAGTAAACAAGATGAAAACACAACAGTAAAGTAAAGGAAAACAGACATTAAAACTAAAGGAACCTTACGTGAACAGAAAATACCAAAGCAAAATAGTCGAAGAATAAGCTAGGAATAATAAATATATACAAATCATACTAAATATGTTGAAGTCGAAATCAACCTTTTCACATTGATGGGGTAAGGTCTACGTACGTACATCTCACCTTCTCAGATCTTACTTGTAAAACAACACTGAATATGTTGCGTTGTTTTTGTACACTACAAAATATATATGGACTTAATATTTCTTTGCATTTTTCTTTCATTTTCTTTATCTTTGGTCAATTGCAAAGCTCTCGGCCTCAAACTAAAAAATAAGTAACTAGTGGAAGACAAAGGTAGATTTGGTCCTTTTTATTATTTTCTAGTTTCTTACCTCGTATTTAATATTTGTATTGCCATTCTAATTAATACAAATTCGCACTATATAAGACCATTTAAGGGAGAAACACCTTCTTAAATAATTTTTTTGTTTAATTCTCGGAGCTCAAATTAGGTACATCCAATTAAGAGTAGAAAGACTTATTTATTCAATAAATCTGATTAAGAGTAAAAAGACTTATTTATTCGGTACATTTAATTAGCAGTGAAGAGATTTATTTATCCAACCACAATTATTGACCGTGACTAGTCAGAATCGGAGTCTATTTATACAAGTTCTACTTGTGGTGACTAATTAGAAATAGTTGGTTGATTACTAAGATCCTGTTTGTGTTGGCTGAAAAAAAGTACTTTTTAGCATTTGTGTTTAAAAGCACTTTTTAAGTGGTAGAGTTTGTTTTTATAAATAAAAAATTATGCGTTTGGATAGAAGTGCTGAAATTGAAAATAAGTTGATGAGGTGTTTGGTAATGTTTTTTTTAATGTTAAGTGTTTAAAATATTCTTAAAATAAACACAAAAAAAAAAAAAAAAAAATAGAAGGATAATTCTTGATTTTTATTAGGATGGTATTAGTGAAATTAAAAAAATTATAAAAAATAAAATGATAAAATCTTAGTAGGCGATACAAAGGATCCTATAAATTTAGGCGATGGAGTACTAGAATAGGAAAAAGGGGTACAATTCCAAGAGATAGACCTTCTCGTGTGTGGAATACCACAAGAAATTTGGTGGTCTTCCAACAGACCTGGTGGCAACATGGCCTTCAAAAACTATTATTTTGGTCTAATGGCATTGACTTTAAATTATATAAACTGTTCAACATAATTATACTTATTTATTAGTGTAATTGAATATGTCACCAGGGATCTTATTTTAATTAATTAAACGGTAAATATCTGATGGCATTGATAAGATATTGTTGAGTGTTAATTATATATATACATATATTGTTGCCAGACCTCATAACAGTGGTATCATTTACTGTTTACATTTTTTCTTTTGCTCGGATAATGAATTCTTAAAATCAATACAACAGGAAATAAATTTTGGGGGTGAAGAACTTATCACCTTTTCTCATTTATCAATGGGGTTTATATATATAAAAAAAAATATAAAACCTAGCTAATGGCTTGGCCCAAAACACAATAATAAACCCTAGCTAAATCAATTACAATTATGTCCCTATATTATTTACATAAATATCCTTCATTACCCCCCCCTCCCCTTCCTCTCAAGTTGGAGCATGAGGATTTTGAATGCCTAATTTGCACAAAAAATAATCAAGCTGTGCTCGGCCTAGTGCTTTGGTAAATAATCGACCAACTGAGCCCCTGTTGGCACATGTCTGGGATATGGTCCCTCCTATGATCTCATCACAGACAAAATGACAATCTACTTTTGTGCTTGGTCCATTCATGAAATACCGGATTTCGAGCAATATGTACCGCTGTCTGACAATCACAATGCAACCGAACTGAAGACTAATGGTCTATCCCAAGACTCCACAACACTCCTTTCAACCACTTTAATTCACATACAGTCATAGACATAGACTGATATTCTGCTTCAGCTGATAACCTGGATATAATATTTTGCTTCTTCGTACTCCAAGATATGGGTGAGTCTCCGAAAGAAATATACCAGCCAGTTAAAGACCGGCGTGTCAAAAGGCATTCAGCCCAATCAGAATCACACCAACTATGTAAATGGAGATCACATTTCGAACTCATCACAATACCTTATCCCAAACACCCTTTCAAATAACGAACAATCCGGAGAGCTGCATTCCAGTGCTCGACCCGTGGTTGTTGCATAAGCTGAGACAACACATGAACACTATACGATAAATTCGGATGCGTGAAGCATAGATAAATCAGACGTCCAACCAATCTTCGATAACTCTCTGGATCTTTCATAAATTGGCCACGTGCAAATGTCAACCAGTGATTCTGTTCCATTGGTGTGCCCGCCGGTCGAGCACCCAACAAGCCAACTTCCGAGATTATATCCATCATACTTTCGTTGACAGAGGAAAATCCCTTTAGGACCCCCCGCTACTTCAACTCCCAAAAAATACTTCAACAGTTCGAGATCTTTCATGTGAAAACAAATGGAGGGATACATTTTGAAGATTCGTATAGCTTTTGGATCATTCCCGGAGATAATCAAATTATCCATATAAACCAGTACACTCAATTGCACACATCCATTCTTTATTGTAAACAAAGAGTAATCAGAGTATGACTGATGAAATCCATAGTATTTTAGAGCTGCTCATAACTTTGCGAACCAACAACGGGGAGCTTGCTTCAAACCATACAAAGATTTCCAGAGATGACACATTTTCTCGGACCCATCATTTCGATACCCGGAGACAACTTCATATAAACTTCCTTATAAAAACCACCTTGAAAGAAAGCATTATGAACATTCATCTGATGTAATTCCCAATTTTAGCAGCAACTATCGCCAAGAAGACACGGACAGTCACCATCTTAGATACCAGTACAAAAGTCTCTGTGTAGTCAATTCCTTCTACTTGGTGATTACCAAAGATCATCAATTTAGCTTTATACCTCGCAACATTACTATCAGAGTTGTACTTAATCTTATACACCCACCGACATCCGAGCGCCTTCTTTTTCAGAGTCAAGTGCTCGATTTCCTATTTCTTGTTTGCTTCCAAGCTTGCAATACTTGTTGCATAGCTGTCCGCCACTTTGCATCTTTCACAACTTTGGAAAAAGACACGGATTCATGTCCCTCCGTTATGGCTGCAAGGAAGCACACATGCTTCTTCAAAAATTTATTACAATTAACATAGTGTGCCAAAGGATAAGGCACACCTGAGGCTTGTTGCGGCTCAAGTGAACTATCAGACTATTGGACACAAGTCGATACACGGCGACCATGTTTCCGAACAGTATTGGTTAAATAGTCTTACAAATGAACCCTCTCTTTCTTCGTTCGCTTCCCTCGGCCCAACTCTTCTTCCATCACTTCCACTTCCAAGTGTTTGGGAATAACATTATAATTTAATTTGTTGTGATCCGGGCCCTCATTGTCCGGAGTCAATTCTTCTTGCACTTCATCGATAACATACACTGGGGGGAATCTCAATACCCCCCCACTCCGAAATTGTTCTCTTATACTACAACTTTATCCACTCGGACAATTTCAATACTTGGACTCTCTTTCACACCATCCTTTGGTTATGAAAACTCTTTCTTATAAAACGTAACATTCCGAGACATTACATACCCTTTTGGCATCCAAATCATACAATTTTCATGCTTTTTTCCCATTCGGATATCCCAAAAATATACATCGACAATTTCGGCTTTGAAACTTATCATTCAATAGTCCGTAATTGCGAGCATAGCAAAAGCATCCGAACACTCTCAAATGATCATAATTCGGTGTCACATGCATCAGGACATCATACAGAGTCTTTTCATTCAACACTGAAGAAGATGTCTGGTTGATCAAATAAGTGGCTGTCATTCTACACTCTCCCTAAAACTCAATGTGTAAGCGTGCTTTAAAACGGAGCACCCAGGCTACATTCAAAATATGTTGATGCTTTCTTTTAATAGTCCATTATGTTGTGGTGTTCCTATACACGAGGCTTGAAAAAGGATTCCTTGTTCCTGTCACGTCCTAAAATTCCAAAAAATTATAGTGTTTTATTTTAAAGGTTGTGACTAGTGTTTCAAAGGTACAGAGTTTATGAGATTCGAAGTCGCTACTGGACAAGTTCAAATGTATACCAAGTCACCAAAAATATACCTTTAGAACACCTTTGACTCGTCTAGTGGTATGCATCAGAGAACCCAGGTAAGGATCTCGATTGACTCGCGGGAAGGTATTAGGCACTCTCGAATCCTGTGCTAAGCAAAACTGCTTTTATTTATCGCATTTCGGCTTTTAGAAAATTATTTATCGTTTATTGATCCTTTGTTACGCTTTGACTATTCGAACCAAAAATTGTATCAAGTAACCCGCGAGGTATATTTTAACACAACTTTGTACCAAGTCATCCGAAGGATTACCTTAGAACAAACTGGTCATCTCAATTAATTTTTCTTTTAATAAGTAGATCACAATTCATACTTATCAATGCCTAATTGTATATTTCTCACTCCTATCAATCTGCCTAATCATGTTAAACTTTCTTTAGCCTTTTGTCGTTGTTACTTATCAATTTTAATTTTAAAGGGAAGCAAGAAGACTTTTCAACGAATTTATTAAACTTACATTCTCTTTATTTACACAATTTCTATTTCAACGCAATGGGTCACGTGGACCAATTATGTTCAACCATTTCATTAAACAATTTCAAGTTTTGTTGTGCATCACCTTAAAAGTGGCCATGGGAGTTCTTTTCTTTTAAAATATTTGCATTTGAAGCCTCATTCGTTTCTTGTTTTCAGATTTGTTCTATGTTATTATCACCTATCTTACAAGTCTGATTTATTCTAAAAAGATAAGCCTTATGCTCCTCTAAATAGAATAACAAACGGCCCTAAAATAAAATCATTAAGCAAAATAGGCATGTCAGAGAGTATTCATGATTTTCAAAATATTTCTCACGTATATTCTCATCGTGTGTGATATTCGTGAAGCAAAATATTGAACATAAAAATTATTAACCTTTTTTTGTCACTTTTCATTCTAATACATCAGCACTTTTAAAAAGTGGAATTAATAGACATGCATGAATAACAATTTCATTGCGCTATACATTCAACTTTATGGGATTTTAAAGGTTGTTTCTCATACTTCTTCCATAAAAAAAAATCAAAGATACAAAGGTTTGAGGGTTATCTATTATGCACTAAAAATCCTTCGGTTAAACATCAAAGGAAAACCAAACTTCACTAGAAAATGATCAATAGCCAAACCAACACAATAGCAACTAAGGGTGTGTTTGGTATGGGGGAAAATATTTTTTCCATTTTTCTATATTTGGTTGGCTTATGTGTTCGGAAAATATTTTCTTAGATTGCTCATTTTCCTTCAAATTAAGAAAAATATTTTCCCTAAAAAATGAAGAGAAAATATTTTCCTTGGACACACACAAGCCCTTTCCCCACCACCTCACCCTCACTTAGTTCATTCACTCCCCCCTCCTCCCCTCGACCCTAACCCCACCTCTTCCAAATCCCCCCTATCATTTCCAAAAATCTAATCAACATCGACGTCAGAATCTCCGTTCTCACACCGACGTCGGCGTCTCCTTTGCATCATCAGGCTGGCGTCGGTGTCTCCCAGCTTTTTTAATGTCCGCGATGACATCGTCAACGTATCATAGCTGTTTTAATGCCAGTGACGCCGTCGTTAGTGTATCTTGGATGATTTAACGCCACCGTTGCCAGCATCTACCAACCGTTTTAACGCCGTTGTCGATCTTGCCACCATACTCTTCGACCTTGACGTTAATATATTTTCTGATCTGGTGAGGCCCTGATCTTTGATCACCGTCGCGGGATTGGGGTGATGGGGGCAGGGGTTGGGGTGAGGTTTTTGGGGTGTGGAAGAGGTAGGGTTAGTTAGGAGGGTGGGTAGGGTTCATGAAAGGTGGGGTAGGTGAAAGTAGGATGTAGGGCTGAATATAAAAAAGGAATTAAATTTTTCTCTATTTAGGTACCAGACACTAGAAAACAAGTAAAATATCACACATTTTCCAATTTCAAAGGAAAATATTTTCTGTGAAAATATTTTTTTCTTAATACTAAACACACCCTAAGAGTGAACTACACTAACTAAACAGAGCCCAAAAGTCCAGAAAAAACGGCCAATGAAAGACCACAAAAGACAGCCCAGAAAATGGCTTCTTTCTTGAAACTTAAGCTCCAATGTTTCACTCTTTTTCTTTCTTTCTTTTCTCTCTTAACTCGACTATTTTTGCTCTCTTAAATTTTCAGATCTTTTTTTTTTTTTTTTTTTTAAGAGTGAAAGATGTATTTTTCTTGATGAGTGCATGTGTCTTCTTTTTTTCAGACCCTGTTGGTATCAATGAGAGCAAAATAACCTCTTAAATAGAAGGAGATGATGAGTAAAAATTTGGGTAAAAGGACAAGACCTATGTGCTCACTTGTACCTTTTCTGAGAGAAGTACCAAAACCCATGTGGGGGCACTATATTTCGGCTGACACTGTACTCCTAGTTGACTTTTTGATACTTTTTAGACAAAAGAATCTTAAACCTATTTTACCAATTCTAACTCCAAACCCAACTAAAAATTAAGACTAACTACGTTGACTAAATGAATTGGAGTAATTTCACTCCCGACATAAACTTAAACCAAAACATACCAGGACTTCAAGTCCAAAACTAACCAAATTCTCTAAACTTATAGTGAGGACAAAATAACTACTCACAAAACATACTATTATAATTTAAGCACCTCCTAAAGACACTAGAAGAGGGGGGAGGGGAGGGGTTGAATAGTGTCCTCCGATTTTCGTTGCAAGGGCTCGATTCGTCTGTGTCAAGAACCTTGTCCTTGACTCAAACGTTTGCACTTAACCACCTCTACATACACAAATAACAGGCACAAAGAACACGATGTTTTTACGTGGAAAAATCCTTGTTTAAGGGAGAAAAACCACGACACACACTCTGGGATTTTAGAACTCAATCCACTAACACAAAGAGCAAGTTTCTGATTACAAAACTCTGTAACCAAGGGGCTACACTCTAGACCCTAATCACTCGTCAAAGCTACACTCTAGCTTTTCCAAAGTAACCTCTCAAAAGTTCACCTAGCACAATTGCTTCTAATATAAGCTGATAGGTAAAAACAATAATTACACAAAGCAAGACAACTTACAAACCACGAACCTAGACAGAATATCTAGACTCAATATATTTAACTCCACCAGTTGTCTTCTTCAGTTATCCCATGTAGAAAGTTGTTGGATTGCCTGTGTATGCTCTCAACTCTCTATGTTTGAATAACTAATTTCGGCTTGTATCAACTACTTGTATTTATATGGGCATTAAAACCCTAGTTGAGTTCTACAAGGAAACCTTGTAACTATGGTAAGACAAGATTCCTTGTAACTCTTTCCTTGTTCAAGTCCAACTCTTATTCGTACTTCGAAGACACAGCCTGGGCACCGCCTCTTTTAGTCTGACTAGGATGCATACTCGTTCACGCGCCACTACTCCTAGTTCCGCAAGGATTTGCAACCCTCAGATCTTTTCGATCAGTCGTGCTCTTCTATCCAAGGACCAGGTTCTCCTCCGAAACCACTGAGTCCTTCTTGTTTGTCATGCTTCAAAACCTTTTCTCAACAAATACCCCCTTTTTGATGATGACAAACAAATGTTGCCAAAGAACCTGGATAGACACAAAATTTCCAAAAACACAAAAACAAGAATAACAGTTTGAAAAATTTAAAACAGATGAGTTAGGTCACAAACACCCCAACATTTCCTTCTTCCCCCTTTTGGCATCATCGAAAAGATTCAAATACCTGCATGAACCGGTTAGTACTATCTAGTCTAGAGCACAAGGCAACATGTCAGCTAAAAATATCAACACACAGAAATAAGGCTAAGGGCCCAAATAGAACCAAGTACCATAGAACAAAATCAAACGTAAACAAGAGAAATTTAAAATAGTCATCCAAGGTGTGACCAGCAATACAACCCCATTAAGAGTACACAATATAAAACAAATTGTCTTAAACATCACATATCAAGGGAGATCATGAAGTGATAAGATAGATTATGATAGAGAACAGGGAGGTAGGGAAGGAGGACTCAGGGCTTTAAGTTGAAGTGTTTGATAAGTGCCTCAAGGTTCTACGTATTCTTGGCCCTCTCCATCACCAGCTCGGCCTCATACTTGTGACACTCAATTTTCAAACGATCAATTTCTTGATCCTTCAACTCCAGCTTTCTTTGCAGCTCAGCATTTTCAGTGTTTACCTCAAGAACATGGCTCTCCAATTCGTTTACTGCTGCAATGGCCTCCTCGGGGTCCATAGTCCTTGCTTTCCTCTGACAGCTCTTGCTTAACCTGCACAAGTTTCTTGGAAGCTCTCATTTCTTTGAAGAAGTCACAGCTTTTCAGCACATTATACCCAAACATTTGATGAATGGTGGGTTTCTTCCCAGCTCCCAAAGGAACCCTAAAATGCTCCAGAACTTGCTGTAGGATGTAGGAATGCACTAATGAATGTGGCTTTTGGTCAGTGTCTGCAATCCTTTTGATGTGTCTGATTATCAACCTAGGTAGATTGATTTTTACCCCTCTATCCAGCAGGTCCATATAAGTTAAGTCCAGAGCACTTGCCTCACTGTTTCTCTCTCCCATAGGCAGAAGGAACCTATGAACAAACTCAAAGAGCAGCTGATGTGCTGCCTCCATCTCCTTCTTGTCGACCTTCCTCTCTTTTCTGAGCTTTGGCTTTCCTGAAAATTTCTTTACTACACTAAGGGGAGTCACTCCATCTGTTCTCTTTTGCCATTTCAACTTAATGTACCTACAATAACCTTCAACAGGCACATCAAGGATCACTCCTAGCTCAGTTCTTCTAAACTCAATCTCAATTCCCTTCACCACTGAAAATACTCTTCTGGCAGTAACCCTGCAGTTGGTGTAGAACTCTCTGACCTCATCGGTAAATAACATCCTGTCTTTGTTTCCAAACAAACCTAACCACCCTTGATCACCAATCATTATGAGTAAAGGTTTCATGTGGTGCTCCTTCACATCACTCAGGATGCTCCCAACAAGCACCTGATGTTTTGTGAAGAAGGCTGCCCTGTCAACTTCTTCCTCAGAACCCTTTCTCCTTTTCCTGCTTTCCACCTCACTTTCAGTGTCAGAGTCACTAGGTTCCATATAACTGCCAGCTTCATCACTTTCTTCTTTGGCTTCAACATCCTGTTTCTCAGTCTTCTTCTTTTTCTCCTCTTCTCTATCCCTCACATTTTTAACTGTTTTTTCAAGCTTTCCTACTTTCACCAGCTGTTATTTCAAAACAGACCTGGTTCCTTCTCTTCTTGGCACTGGCTCTGCCACAATCTTGTCATCACTCTCAGTTCTTTCCTTTTGGGTATAGACTTTCCCCCTTTCAAAAATCTTCTTCTCTTATCAGGCTCCACCTTGGTCTCACTTACAAACACCACTTCTTCTTCTTCATCTTCATTCAACAATTTTCATCCTCCTCTCCAAACCTTCTTTTTACACTCTTCCTTTTTGTTTCCTCAACTTTCTCTGCTATTCTCTCACCTTCCCCATTTCCTTCTAAACCTTCCTCATTATTTTCCTCTTCAGAATCTGTCCAATTTAGTTCTGCATCCTCAGCCACAGTAGGATCCGAGCAAGAACCAGGTTCTTTACTCAAATCCTTTGCAGCCTCAGCAGAACTAGATCCTCCAACAACTGGGCCTTCACATAGAGATATATCATGAACTCCCTCAAAAGAAACATTCTCCAGCCTGGGTTCACTAATATGTTCCCTTTGGGATTCAGCAACATCCTCTTCTCTCAGTCTTTCTATCACTTTTTCAACTACATTAACCTCCAGCACATTCTCAGTTACTAAGGGCACATGCAAACTAGACTTAGGTTCCTCCTGAACAACCTGTTGTTTCTCCTCAACTACTTTCCCCCTAGCAATTTTACCACAGGACTCTACTTTTCCTACAATGTCATCCAGTCCTTTTACCAATGTTTTAATACTCACTTTACCAGGACTTTTTACCACTTCTACACAGCAGAAGTAGATAGAGTACAGTCAAGTATTACCTCAACCGGTCATTCAGAGGAGACTTGTTCTGTAGGCGTAGAAGACAAGGATCTGGCTATCATCTTCTTGACTAATTTCTTTTCTCCCTTTTTGAGAAACTTTGACCTAACCCTGACAATTCTCTCTGCAAGAGTAGAGAGAGGGTGTTTTGGAGTTGATTTCTTGGACGTATGGGTTTCAGAGGTTTTGATAGGTGATGCTGATATAGACTGTGCTTGAGACATAGTGAGAATAGTTAGCGTTTTGAAAAATAGGACGACGGAGATTTCTTGTTTTGATTTTTTTGTGAGATAAATAGGCGGAGTAGAGAGAAATTGTTTGCAAATGTGTGTGTTCTGTTTCTATCAAAGAAGGAAGTGAGAGAGAGTAATGGTGATGAGAGGTTTCCCTGGGGAACAGAAGATAATTATGGCTAAAAAAGTAGACATGCAGCTTTTTGAACTTTTTGAGAACCAGGAAAGGAGTACAGATTTGACGGTTATATAGACTTGCCAAAATAAGGCATTTTTAAATAAGTGGGGTCCAGTCAAGTCTAATAGAAGTCTAACCAAAAGAGGAATGTGTTCCTATAATTTAGGACAGCTACAAGAACATGGAAAGCCTTCTTTGACATACGTATAATTGACAATCAATTTCAGTTATGTCTCTTAACATACAAGGCTGTGTGACTGTACCTGTACAAGATTCCTCATACTTGTTTTGGTCCCTTCTACATACCCAGTAGGTTCTTCATGGAATCACAGTAGCCCAACCTGCTGCTAATTAGTTGAACAAGTATACATAATAAAGTACAAGAATTTAGACTGGACAATAGTTACAAACAAATTTCTGAACACTCAACTAACCAATCATTGAGGGACAAATCCTGGGTCATCCGTGTATTTTGCTCATCCCTAACTCCAACCTGTTCCTCTCAAACTGAACTTTGTTCAGTGCTTTGACAAATATGTCAGCAATTTGATCTTCAGTCCTGCAAGAATTCATAATGATCAGACCCTTTTCTACATTATCTCTAAGAAAATGATGTCTAATGTCAATGTGCTTTGTTCTTTTATGCTGGACTGGGTTCTTGGCAATGTTCACTGCACTTGTGTTATCACAGAAAATTGGCACAACTCCACATTTAATTCCAAAATCCTCCAATTGTTGTTTGATCCTTAGCAACTGTGAGCAGTAAGATGCGGCTTTTACATACTAAGCTTCTGCAGTAGAAAAGGCTACTGAGTTCTGCTTCTTTGTTGCCCAAGAAACTAAGCAAGGACCAAGAAAATGTGTCATTACTGAAGTGCTCTTCCTTTCCACCAAGTGACCTGCATAATCTGCATCAGCGAAACCAATTAGTTCAAAAGTACCTCCTCTTGGGTACCATAGACATAGATCCTGAGTTCCTTTCAAGTATCTCAAGATCCTCTTCACAGCTGTCAGATGTGATTCCTTAGGCTTGGGACTGAAATCTAGCACACAGTCCCACACTGTATACAATGTCAGGTTGACTAGCTGTGAGATAGAGGAGTGAACCTATAATTCCTCTATATTTCGTCTCATTTGTAGAAGGACCTAGTTCATCCATATCCAGCTTGGTTCCAAGAGCAATAGGTGTAGTCATTTCTTTTTCTCCTTCCATGTCAAATTTCTTCAGAAGTTTCTTGACATATTTTTGTTGATGAATCATGGTTCCTTCAGGTGTTTGTTTTATCTGCAATCATAGGAAGAAATTGAGTTCTCCAATCATGCTCATTTCAAATTTACTGCCCATCAATTCTGCAAATCCCTTGCATAGCTCCTCATCAGTGGCTCCAAAAATGCTATCATCAACATATACCTGAACCACCAATAGGTCTTTTCCTTTCTTCTTCAAGAATAGTGTGTTGTCAATCTTTCCTCTTGTAAAACCATTCTTCAGTAGGAATTCTGACAGTCTCTCATACCAGGCACTTTGAGATTGCTTAAGTCCATAGAGTGCCTTATCCAGTTTGTAAACATGATCAGGAAATTCACTGTTCACAAAACCTGGTGGCTGAATCACATAGACTTCTTCATTCAGATATCCATTCAGGAAGGCACTCTTCACATCCATCTGATACAGTGTGAACTCCATGTATGTAGCAAAGGCAATCAACATTCTAATGGCCTCCATTCTCGCCACTGGTGCAAAGGTTTCATCATAGTCAATTCCTTCTTCCTAACTGTATCCTTGGACTACCAATCTAGCCTTGTTCCTTATTACTATACCATGCTCATCCATTTTGTTTCTGAATGCCCACTTTGTTCCAATTATTGATCTGTCATTTGGCTTAGGAACCAGGTGCCACACTTTGCTACTTTCAAACTGATGAAGTTCATCCTGCATGGCTAGAATCCAATCCGGATCTTCTAGGGCTTCTTTTATATTCTTTGGTTCCAAAGAAGATAAGAAGGCAAAGAATGCACAAAAATTCTTCAAGGCCGACCTGGTCATAATTCCAGTATCCAATTCAGATAATACATTCTCCAGAGGATGAGAACTTTGGTGCTTCCATGGCCTGGGTTGAATATGACGAGAAGAACCTTCAGCATCACTTTGGGTAAGTTCTTCCGGACTTACTGAATCATCGACTTCATCTGATGTTCCCCCTATCATAATGACTCCTTGTTCTCGTGAATTTGAATCCTCACATGATTCTTCTTTGTCTTCTGGATCTTCAGAGTCAGCTGCACCATCTTCTCGACTAAGGCCAATTGCTTGATCATCTACTTCAGTTTCATCTACTGCCTTGTCAGATTCATCGAATACCACATGCATACTTTCCTCTATGACTTGTGTTCTTTTATTAAATACTTGGTATGCTTTGCTTTGATTAGAGTAGCCAAGGAATATTACCCCATCACTTCTAATATCAAATTTCCCCAATGGTTCCTTTCCATTGTTGTGGACAAAGCATTTACAACCAAAGGGTCTCAGATGTGCAATATTTGGTTTCCTTCCTCTGAGTAGCTCATATGGGGTCTTGTCAAGAATAGCTTTGATGGAGCATCTGTTCAGCAAATAACATACAGTGTTTATTGCTTCAGCCCAAAAGTTTATTGCGAGGCCACTTGACCGCAACATAGTCCTTGCCATATCCTCCAGAGACCTGTTCTTCCTTTCAACCACTCTATTTTGTTGTGGAGTTCTTGGTGCAGAAAAATTATGATCTATGCTGTATTTTGCACAATACTAAGAAAATTTTGAGTATTCAAACTCCGTATGATCAGATCTAATACTGATAAGTTCCAGGCTTAACCTTTTCTGCACAACACCAGCTCAGTCTTTGAAGCTATCAAAGGCTTCATCTTTAGACCCCAAGAACAAGGTCCATGCGTACCTGGAGTAGTCATCAACGATTACAAACACAAACCTCTTTACTCCTCTGCTCCTAACTCTCATAGGTCCACACAGATCCATATGAATCAATTCCAGTGGTTTTGATGTACTCACCACCTTCTTTGATTTAAAGGACTATCTCACATGTTTCCCCCTTACGCAAGTATCACACATTTTTATGTTTTCAAATCTCTTACTAGGCAGTCCACGAACCAGCTCCTTAGATACAAGCTTGTTGAGTTGTGAGAGACTTGCATGACCCATTCTTTTGTGCCACAACTGAGAATCACTTTCCTGCACGTTCAAGCATGTTAAGTTGTCTTCAGGCATTGATTTCAATGATGCTTTGTACACGTTGTTCACCCTTTTTCCTTCCATAACAATTTCTCCGCTCTGTAGGTTCTTCACAATACACCCTACAGAGGAGAAATTCACTTCATTTCCTCTATCACACAGTTGAGAGATACTCAACAGGTTGTGTCTGAGACCATCAACATAATATACGTTCTCAATTGCATGATCCAAAGTTCTCCCAACTTTTCCAATTCCTACGATTTAACCACTTTTTCCTCCTCCGAAGGCTACACTGCCTCCTTGAAATGCTGTGAGTAAGAGAAAGTTTCTTCTATCTCCTGTCATGTGCCTTGAACAACCGCTATCAAGAATCCAGCTTGGGTTGTTCTCCCTCCCTCCAGCCTGCAAAACAGATTAAGGGTTAGTTTTAGGAACTCAGACAAGCTTGGGTCCCTTCTTATGAGAAATGGATAAATCAAATCCTGTTTAGCCCATTTAGGTAAAACACTTCTTTTATTCTTGGCCTTTGCCTTGCTTGCATTCATGCACCTTCGTTTGTAGTGTCCAGTTTCACCACAGAAGGTACATAACATGTTGCAAGGCAAACCCACATACTTGCTCTTAGGATTATATGAAGGCAATGGTTTCTTGAATCCTAGCCCTTGTTTTCCCTTGTTTTGATTTTCAAGAACCCAGTTCATTGCCTCAGAAGACTTATTCCATTTTGTTAATCTGGTAAGCTCATATTCAAAATTTTCAACCTTTTGTTTTAAAGTCCCGTTCTTTTCAGTTTCCTGGTGCACAATCTCATTTGTTCTTTTAAGTTCGTTTTCAAGAAAGGTTTGAACTTCACTTATTACTTGTTTACCATTTATACTCTCTTTTAACTGATTAAGTTCCAATTCCAGTTCTGTGATCTTAGAGTTTGCCACAAGGGTCTGCCCTTTTAAAATGGCATTGATTTCTTCCAGTTCAATGTTTTGTTCTTGTAGACTCTTGTGCTTAGTTCTGAGATCACTTAACTTTTCTGGTTAATTTATCCTTCTCAATTTTCTCCTTTTCATAACCTTCAATCAAAGTAGAAGTGATTGAGATCAAATTTTCAGTAGAGTATGCATGTAAATTTTCTTTGAGATCAGATAGACATACCTCTGCTGAATGAGCAGCCTCTTCTCCATCAGTTGCCATAAGAGTTGAGTCCTTCTTTTGATCATCTTCTGTGTACATTTCCTTCAGTTTTTCCATACTTCTTTAGCGGACTTGTATACAAGTATCCTTCCTAACACATCAGTAGTTAGCCCTCTCCTCAGGTACAATTCAGCTTTTGAATTTGCATGTAGCCAATCTAGGTCTTGAGGGTCTAGTTCTTCTACCATCTTGGGAACTAGAACCCCGTTTGCTGCTCTCTTTACAGGAACATGAGGTCCTCTTTTCACAATCAACCTGAGATTGGAATCCGTTGCTTGAAGAAAATTTTTCATTTGTTTCTTCCAACACTTGTAGTTAGTCCCATTAAACACATGTGGCTTTGAGGGATGTCTTCCTCTTCTGAACTCCCGAGGGTCTTCCTCATCTGAACTGATGTCCGTTAACCCCATCAATGCTAGTGGCGATTCATCTCCAGATTCCTTTTCATGATCAGATTCACTGTCAGTTGGTCCCCATGTTGCATAAAAGGCTTTCTTTCTCTTCCTTCTTTCTGCTCTGAAGTTTGGAGGTCGTCTTAACTTCTTCTTATCTTTGTCATTCTCCTTTGACGCCTCCTTTTCCTTTTCCTTAGTTGCTCTATTTTTCATCCATTCAGCTTCCTACATAGGACAATCCATAATAGCATGATCCTTCTTGAAGCACTTAAAGCATCCTGAGTAATCAGGATGTCAACTATGTTCTTCCTTCCAGAGTTTTCCTTGTTGTTTCTTTTGAAACCGTTGAACTTTCCCAAGTTAAATTTCTGTCTCAGGGAGCTAACCATTGCTGCTTCAACTGATTGAAAATCAACATAGTCCTCAGTCTCATCAGTTTCTTTAAGTGCAATGGTCTTGTTCTTCTTGAGAGTTGGTTTAGTTTTTGAATCTTTCATCATCTCATGTGTTTTCAAACTTCCAAATAGTTCTTCGAGTTTGGATGTATCTGAGAGGTTTGGACTCGATGATAGTAGTCATCTTGGGTTTCCAAGCCTTAGGTAGCACATTCAGAATCTTATCCACCATCTCTACTTCAGGCAACTCCATATCCAGAGATCTCGTCTCATTAGTAATAATGGTCAACTGGGTCATCATATCCTGGATTGATTCCTTCTCTCCCATAGAGAACAACTCAAATTGTCTCTTCAACATTCTTCTCTTTGAGTCCTTCACTTCAGTGGTTCCTTTATGTGAACCTGCAAGGCATCCCAGATTTCCTTGGCAGTCTTGTAAGATGATACTCTATTAAACTTCTCAGGGCCAAGACCACAAATCACCAAACGTTTGGCTTTGTGATTCTTTTGAATCATCTTATAGTCCGCCTCAGTGAACTCCTCTTTCAACTTAGGTTGTCTGGCCGCAGCTCCCTCACGAACTATTTTAATAGGAATCAAATTTCCTTCTGATATTATAAGCCATAGATGGTAGTCCTCAGCGCATATGTAATTTTCCATTCTGTTCTTCCACCAAGCATAGTACTGCCCATCGAACTGTGGGGGCCTTTGAACTGACTGTCCTTCAGTGGTGGTAGATGATGCACTCATAGTTCTGATCCTTCTCAAGGTGTTAACCTGTCACGAGAAGACCTGCTCTGATACCACTTGCTATAATTTAAGCACCTCCTAAAGACACTAGAAGGTGGGATGTTGAATAGTGTCCTCCGATTTTCGTTGCAAGGGCTCGATTCGTATGTGTCAAGAACCTTGTCCTTGACTCAACTATTTGCACTTAACCACCTCTACACACACAAATAACATGCACAAAGAACACGGTGTTTTTACGTGGAAAACTCTTTGCTCAAGGTAGAAAAACCACGACCCACACTCTGGGATTTTAGAACTCAATCCACTAACACAAAGAGCAAGTTTCTGATTACAAAACACTGTAACCAAGGGGCTATACTCTAGACCCTAATCACTCGTCAAAGCTACACTCTAGCTTTTACAAAGTAACCTCTCAAAAGTTCACCTATCATAATTTCTTCTAATATAAGCTGATCGGTAAAAACAATGATTACACAAAGCAAGACAACTTACAAACCACAAACCTAGATAGAATATCTAGACTCAATATATTTAACTCCACCAATTGTCTTCTTCAGTTATCCCACGTAGAAAGTTGCTGGATCGCCTGTGTATGCTTTCAACTCTCTGTGTTTGAATAACTAATTTCGGCTGTATCAACTACTTGTATTTATATGGGCATTAAAACCCTAGTTGAGTTCTACAAGAAAATCTTGTAATTATGGTAAGACAAAATTCTTTGTAACTCTTTCCTTGTTCAAGTCCAACTCTTATTCGTACTTCAAAGACACAGCCTGGGCACCGGCTCTTTTAGTCTGACTAGGATGCATAATCATTCACGCGCCACTACTTCTAGTTCTGCAAGGATTTGCAACCCTCAGATCTTTTCGATCAGTCGTGCCCTTCTATCCAAGGACCAGGTTCTCCTCCGGAACCACTGAGTCCTTCATGTTTGTCATGCTTCAAAACCTTTTCTCAACACATACATAGGTGACAAACACAACTGAGCAAATTGAAACATGTTGACTATACTTGACAGTAAGTATCAACTCCAAACAACATCTATTCCACTGGATGCTCCTTCATAACAAGTTCACACATATTAATTCAAGTTCCAACTATATGCTAAAACCGGCACCAACTTTGCCAAGGAAACAAGTTTTAGACAAAACTTCTACTCCAAACATTGAACACCAGTTACAACATTGGCAATCAAAAATATGCTTAGCACATTTGAGCTTACATTTAAACAAAAACCATGGATAATCAACTGCACACACCTTTGAATCTTGGAAAAAGAAAAAACAAATATACTCCAATGAATGGGCAGCCCTGAAATACTCAAATGTTTGACTAACATAAAAGTCATGATTTCATAAACATACCAACACACTCTAAGACAAGATTTCCAACATTCAACTCATAAGTAACTATTGCAAATATAATGGTTAAACAACTATACTAATAAACATGGTAATAATAAGTAAGAAAATAATGGAAATTGGATTTTCTCTAACCAGCCACGCACAACATTGCTATCAGCCACCAAGACTGCTGCTTCTACGCGGTATTGTCAATGTTGTTTTGACGCCGCGAGATACTACTTCATCGCCATCGAAATAACACCGTAGCTGCTGCATCGATGCCACGCCACGCCGCGTCCTTTCCACCTCCATCTCGACTGCTTTTGTCCCTCTAATCACTACGGCTGCCCTTGCCACTGTTTGAATCAAACACACATAGAGCCTTCACACCACCACAGACCTCCCAAAGCTTCCATCAAAATTTTTCAAAGCCAATACCTAATAATGAGCACCCGAAATCATTATCCCTAGTTCAATAAAACAAACCAATACACATCATAGAGCAGCCTCACCAAAGATTCACCACCCATAAGCGAAAAATATGAATTTTGGCCGAAATAAAGTTCTACCGAGCCTTTAAACTCCGATATATCCTAAATGGTTGAGCTTTTGGGAAAAAAAGAGTCGAGATATGGAAAGAGGGGTGTGAGGGGATTCTAGAGATGTATTTTGGTCCGGTGGTGAAGCAGCGGCGCATGGTGGCGCGTAGTTTTTTCAGTGGCAGGGAATTAATTGGACAGAGTTTCCCAATTTTCTTTATGAGTTTAGTGTAAAATAAGACAAAATGGCAAAATTGAGGTTTATATATTGGGGAGGTGGGCCAGGTCAGGGGTAGTGGATATGGGTCGATTTTTCTTTTCTTTTTATGAATGTTGTTATACTCTAAGCACCTCCTATGGACACTAGAAGGGGGGATTGAAAAGTGTCCTCCAATTTTTCAAAGAACCTGACTCTTAATTCTAGATACCAATTCTTGCAGCACTGTCTCTACCAAGCACACACACATACAAACAACAAACTAAAGAACGCAGTGTTTTTACGTTGAAAACTCCTTGCTCAAGGGAGAACAACCACGACCCACACTCTGGGATTTTAGAAATTCTTTCACTAACACAACGAGCAAGTTTATGATTATAAACTCTGTAATCAAGGGGCTACACTCTAGACCCTAAACTCTCAACAAAGCTAAACTCTAGCTTCACAGAATAATTTCTCAAGGTTCACCTATAATAATTGCTTCTAAACTAAGCACGTAGGTAAAAACAGTTTTAGCACAAAACAACGACAACTCTAACAAAGAACCTAGACAAAATATCTAAGTTAAACTCTTAATTCTTCAACAGTTGTCTTCAGCAGTTAAGTCACTTTAAAAGTTATTGGATCGGCTTGTGATTTCTCTCAACTCTCGTAGTGAATAACTGAATACGGCTGCCTCAATTACTAGCTTTTATATGGGCTTCGTAACCCTAGTAGTGTTTCACCAGGAAACCTTGTAAATATGACAAGTCAAGATTTCCTGTGATCCTTTTCTTGTTTAGCTCCAACTCTCATTCATACTTCAAAGACACAGCCACAGGACAACTTCTTTTGGCTGACTAGGATGCGCAATAGTTCACGTACCACTACTCCTAGTTCTGCATGGATTTGCATTTCTTAATCTTTTCGATCAGTCGTGCCCTTCTACGTAAGGACCAAGTTCTCCTCCAGAATACTAGATCCTTCATTTGTCATACTTCAAAACGTTCATCTCAATAAATTTCCCCTTTTTGGTGATGACAAACAAATGTTGCCAAAGAACCTGTACAGACAAAAAACACCAAAGAACACAAAGCCAAACTAGAAAGAATGTAAGACAAATGAGTTAGGTCACAAAAATCCTAACACACGCAACTCTTCCCCGTTTTGGCATCACCAAAAAGATTCAAATCCTGCAAAAACAAGTCAGAACAGTCCAATCTGGAGCCCAAGGCAACAAGTCAACAGAAGAAACTACTATAAGTAATCTAAGGGCCCAAGTAGAACCAGAGATGTCATAGAGAAAACCAAAACATGCAAGAGTAGTTTAAAACCAATCATCCAGGGCGTGACAAACACACAACACAATTAAGTACAGACTAGATAAAGATTGTCTCAAAAAACATGCAACAAGAAAGGACATGAGGGGAAGTAAAATGAGGATTAGGACAGGACAAGGAAGGAGAATGAGTAGGCTTCAGTTCTTCAGGTTGAAGTGCTTGACAAGGGCCTCAATATTCTTTGAATTTTTGGCCCTTTTTACTACCAACTCGGCCTCATGTTTGTGGCATTCAATCTGCAAGCGATCAATTTCTTGATCCTTCACCTGTAACTGCCTTTTCAGTTCAGCATTTTCTTCATCTACCTCCAACACATGCTGCTCCAGTTCCTTCACAGCTGCAATGGCTTCATTAGGTCAAAAATCCTCACTTTCATCAGATTTCTCTTAGTTAGCTGGCATTGGTCGCTTGGATGCCCTTTTTTCCTTGAACAAATCACAGTTCTTCAGCAAATTCAGTCCAAACATCTTATGTACTGAAGGGTTATTTCCATCTTCAAAGGGCACACCAAAATGCTTAAGGACCTGTTGCAGGATGTAGGAGTACACTAAAGAATGTGGCTTTTGATCAGTATCTGCAATACTCTTGATATGTCTGATGATCGGACCAGGTAGATTTATCCTTGATCCTCTATCCAGCAGGTCCATGTATGTTAAGTCTGGAGCACAAGCTTCACTGTTTCTCTCCCCTCTAGGCAGCAGAAATCTGTGGACAAACTCAAACAACAACTGATGTGCTGGTTCCATCTCCTTCTTTTCCACCTTTCTTTCCTTCCTGATTCTTGTCCTCCTTGTGAACTTCTTCACCACACTCAGAGCAGTAACACCATCAATCCTCTTGGGCTACTTCAGCTTAATGTACCTGCAATAACCTTCAGCAGATACATCAAGGATGACCCCTAGCTCCTTCCTTCCAAATTCCAGTTCCACTCCTTTTACCACAGAGAACACCCTTCTTCCAGCAACTCCACAGTTTACATAAAACTCCCTGATCTCCTCAGCATGCAGACATCTTTCCTTGTTGGAGAAAAGCTTAAGCCACCCTTGGTCTTCCACTTTCCTGACCAAGGGTCTCATATCATGCTCCTCCAGGTCACTCAGAATGCTGCCTGCCAGTACTTAATGCCTAGCAAAGAAAGCTGCCTTGTCAACATCTTCCTCATCTTCTTTCTTTTTCTTCTTGACATCCATCTCACTATCAGTGTCAGAATCATCAGGGTGAACATACTCCCCATCTTCATCACTTTCCACCTTTTCAGTAGCTGTTATCTGCTCTATTTCTTCAAGATTTTGTTTCTTTTTCTTTGCATACTTATCAACCATTTCTACCTGCTGTCTCAAAGCAGACCTAGTGGCTACCCTCCTAGGAACCACTGGCACAACAGGTTCATCACCAACTTTATCAACACTCTGAGAGTCTTCATCACTCTCATCAACAAGTCTACTTGTAAACACATTTCTTCCCCCTTTCACAAGCCTTCTCCTCTTCCCCTTAATTGGTTTTATTTCACTCACAATCACCACTTCATCTTCATCCTCCTCCTCCATCATCTTCTCATCTTCCTCACCAAATTTTCTTTTCATATTCTTCTTTGGGACTAACACAGCTTTCTCAATAGCAGTACTTTCACCCCTATTTCTTCTTCTTTATTTTCTTCAGAATCTATCCAATCGAGGTTTGCATCATCAGCTACAACAGGAATCGGGGAAAAACTAGGTTCTTTTTCCAATTCCTTAGTAGCTTCAGTAGAATAGGGTCCTTCACCTACATGACCACTCAGCACAACCTCTACTCGTACCTTTTCTAACGGAGCAGTCTCCGAACTAGGTTCGTCAACTGGGCCTCTTGGGACTCTACTGAATCTTGCTCTCTCAATTTCTCCAACAGATTTTCAACAGCATTTAACTCCACTATTTTGTCTGTGACTCTTGGTACGTGAAAGTCGAACCTAGGTTCAAAGGACTCTAAAGAAACCTTCCTTTATCTCTCTACCACTTTCCCCTATCAGTTGTACTACTAGGCTCTATAGCTTCAACAATTTCATCCATACTTTTAAATAAAATTTCTATATTGACCTTTTCAAGGCTCATAACTGAATCTAATGCAGTAGAACTGACTTGAGTAGAATTGGGTCTTACCTCAACTGATTTTGCATCGGAAACCACCGGTGTCGATGCCAGAACATAGGGTTTTGAAGTGGTTTTCTTGGAAATCTTCTTTCCAACCTTCTTCTGAATTTTTAGGCATGCCCTAGCGAGTATTTCAGTAATAGTAGATGTAGTGGGTTTGAGAGAGGAGTCTTTGGAGGTGTGGGTTTCTGAGGTTTTAGCCGGAGAGGCAGATGACGATTGCGCTTGAGACATGGTGTGAATTTGAGGTAGGATTATGAAAGGAAGGGTTTTCTTGTTTTGAATTTGAGAGAGAGAAGTAGAGAGAATATGGTGGATGTTTTTCTTATTTTAGATGAATAATGGAAGAAGAGAGGGTGAGGATGTGTTCAAGTGGATCTAGGGAATAGGCGGTAATGATGGTACGTAAAAGTGGAGCAACTTTTAGAGTTATGGAAAACCGGGAAAGCTTTAAACTTGACGGTTATTTGAGAGGGTCATTAAGACTTCTACGGGGAGTGGGGTAGGTTTGAAATTTAAACATGTAACCAAAAAAGGAATTTTCCTAAGATTTTGGGCGGTTACACAAACATGCGAAGTTTTCTTGATGCACGTTCAAAATTCAATCAATTCTAGTTATAGTACTTAGTATAAATAGCTGTATAAATGTACCTGGACATGGTTCCTCATGCCTGCAGTGGTTCTACTTCCTCATTTTTTTCTTTCCTGGGAACTTATTAGAATACTTAAGTAGTACTTAGTTGAACAAGTATACTTAATAAAGTACAAAGGCAGACTGAACTGTAACAACTTAAAATTTTAAACAGGAAATTGAACACTTAACTAGCCAAACCTTGAGGATCAGGTGCTGGGTCATCCATGTATTTTGGTCATCCCTAAATCCAATATGTTCCTCAAATTGAACTTTGTTCAAGGCTTTAGTGAATATGTCAGCAATTTGATCCTCAGTCCTGCAGAATTCATGGTGATTAGTCCTTTTTCAACATTATTTCTGACAAAATGGTGTCTAATATCAATATGTTTGGTCCTTTTATGTTGGACTTGGTTCTTGGCAATGTTTACAACACTTGTGTTATCACAAAAGATAGGCACAACTCCACATTTAATCCCAAAGTCCTCCAACTGTTGTTTGATCCACATAAACTGAAAACAACATGATGCAGCTGCTATATACTCAGCTTCTGTAGTAGACAAAGCTACTGAGTTCTGCTTCTTTGTAGCCTAAGAAACTAAGCAAGGACCAAGCCATCCCTGAAGTGCTTTTCCTGTCCACCAGATGACCTGCATAATCAGCATCAGCAAAACAAATCAATTCAAAAGTACCACCCCTAGGGTACCATAGACATAAATCATGAGTTCCTTTCAAGTATCTCAAAATTCTCTTCACCGCTGTCAGATGAGACTCCTTTGGCTTGGACTGAAATCTAGCACACAGTCCCACACTATACACAATATTAGGTCGACTAGCTGTGAGATAGAGGAGTGAACCTATAATTCCCCTATATTTTGTCTCATTTGTAGAAGGACCTAGTTCATCCATATCCAGCTTTGTTCCAGGAGCAATAGGAGTAGACATTTCTTTTGCCCCTTCCATGTCGAACTTCTTCAAAAGCTCCTTGACATACTTCTGTTGATGAATCATAGTTCCTTCAGGGGTTTGTTTTATCTGCAATCCTAGGAAGAAATTGAGTTCTCCCATGGTCGAGGTTGTATGTAATGAGAAGAACCTTCAGCGTCAGCTTGAGTGGGTTCTTCCTGATCATTTGATTTATCGTCCTTATCAGTTGTTCCCCCTGACATATTGACTCCTTTTTCCCTTTGAGTCAGAGTTCTATCTTCTTCACACGGTTCTTCCTTTTCCTCTGAGATCTTAGTATTATCTGCAGAATCTTCTCGAGCAAGACCAATAGCCTGATCATCCACTTCCTTTTTAGCAATTTCCTTGTCTGACTCATTAAACACCACATGCATGCTCTCTTCTAACGTTTGGGTCCTTTTGTTGAACACTTTATATGTCTTACTTTGGGTTAAATAACCAAGAAAGATTGCCTCATCACTTCTTGCATGAAATTTTTCCAATGGTTCCTTGTCGTTGTTGTGGACAAAGCATTTACACCCAAAAGGGCTCGGATGTGCAATATTTGATTTCCTTCCTCTAAGAAGTTCATAAGGGGTTTTGTCAAGAATGGCCCTTATGGAACACCTGTTCAGCAAGTAACACGTAGTGTTTATAGCTTCAGCCCAGAAGTTTCTTGCAAGACCACTTGATAGCAGCATGGTTCTTGCCATATCCTCCATAGACATGTTCTTCCTTTCAACTACTCCATTTTGATGTGGAGTTCTTGGTGCAGAGAAATTGTGATCAATATTATGTTTCGTACAATACTAAGAGAATTTTACATTTTCGAATTCTGTGTCGTGGTCATATCTGATACTGATCAATTCCAGACCCAACCTTTTCTGCACAACTCCAACCCATTCCTTGAAACTATCGAAAGCTTCATCTTTGGATGCAAGGAACAAGGTCCACGTATACCTTGAGTAATCATCAACAATCACGAACATAAACCTTTTTCCTCCTCTGCTTCTGACTCTCATTGGTCCACATAGATCCATATGAATCAACTCCAGTGGCTTTGACGTACTCACTACCTTTTTGGATTTAAAGGATGATCTCACATGTTTCCCCTTAACACAAGCATCACACATCTTGATGTCTTCAAATTTCTTGTTTGGCAGCCCACGAACAAGCTCCTTCGAAACTAACTTGTTGAGTTGTGACAGAATAGCATGTCCCATCCTTTTGTGCCACAACTGGGAATCACTCTCTTGAACATTCAAGCATGTCAGATTATATTCAGGAAGTGATCCCAGTGATGCTTTGTACACATTATTCACCCTTTTTCCTTTTATGAAAATTTCTCCACTCTGTAGGTTTTTCACCGTACATCCTACCGATGTGAAGCTCACTTCACTTCCTCTGTCACATAGTTGAAAGATACTCAGAAAATTGTTTCTGAGACCATCAACACAATATACATTTTCAATTGCATGATCTAAGGATCTCCAACTTTTTAAATTCCTACAATCTGACCACTCTTTCCTCCACCGAAGGCTACATTGCCTCCTTGAAATGCTGTAAGTGAGAGAAGGTTTCTTCTGTCTCCAGTCATGTGCCTTGAACAACCACTGTCAAGAATCCAGCGTAGGTTGTTCACTCTCACTCCAGCCTGCAAAATAAATCAAGGGTTAGTTTTAGAAACCTAGATAAGCTTGGGTCCCTTCTTATGAGAAAATGGATTAATCAAATTTTTCTTAGCCCATTCAGGTACAGTAATCCTCTTATTTTTGGCCTTTGCCTTGCTTGCAGCCATGCACCTTTGTCTGTAATGCCCAGTTTTACCACAGAAGGTGCACAACATGTTACAAGGTAAACCCACATACTTACTCTTGGGATTATATGGAGGCAAAGGTTTCTTGAACCCAGTTTTTCCTTTGTTCTGGTTTTCAAGAACCCAGTTCATTGCCTCAGAGGATTTATTCCATTTTGTTAATCTGGTAAGGTCATAATCAGCTTTTTCAAATTTTTTGTTTGAGAACTCTATTTTTCTCAGTTTCCTGATACAGGATCTCATTTATTCTCTTGAGCTCATCTTCAAGATAAGTTTGAACTTCACTGATTACTTGCTTACTACTAACATATTCCTTTAACTGATTTAGTTCAATTTTAAGTTCTGAGATCGTAGAGTTTGATGCAAGAGCCTGCCCTTTTAGAAGAGAATTAATTTCTTCAAATTCAACATTTTGCTCTTGAAAGCCCTTGTATCTTGCTCTTAGATCACTTATATCATCAGTTAGTTTGTCTTTCTCAAGTTTTACCTTTTCATAACCCTCAATTAAAGTGGCAGTTATTAGAATCAGATTTTCAGTTGAGTATGTGTGCAAAATTTTCTTTTAGTTCAGAAAGACATACCTCAGCTGAATGAGCAGCTTCTTCTCCATCAGTTGTCATGAGAGCTGATTCCTTCTTCTGGTTATCTTCAGTGTAGAGCTCTTTCAAATTCTCCCAAATCTCTTTTGCAGACTTGTACTCTAACATATTTGCTAGTACATCAGTTGTCATCCCTTTTCTCAAGTACAACACAGCTTTGGAAGACATTCATTTGTTTCTTCCACTTTTTATAACTCAATCCATTAAACACAGGCGGCTTAAAGGGCTATCTTCCTCCTATGAACTCCCGTGGATCTTCTCTATCTGAGTTCTCACCAGACAATCCCATCAATGCTAGTGGAGACTCATCCTCGGATTCTTTTTCTTCATCAGACTCACTGTCAGTTGGTCCCCATACAGCATAGAAGGCTTTCTTCTTATTCCTTCTTTCTGCTTTGAAGTTTGGAGGTCGTCTAAATTTCTTCTTGTCTTTATCATTATCTTTTGATGCCTCCTTCTCCTTCTCCTTTGTGGCTCTATTTTTAATCCACTCAATTTTTCACTTTGGACAATCCATAACTGCATGGTCCTTCTTGAAACACTTAAAACACCCTGTGTAGTCTGGATTGTCGACTATGTTCTTTCTACCAGTGTTTTCTTTGTTGTTCCTTTTGAACCCCTTGAACTTTCCCAGATTAAACTTCTGCCTCGAGGCACTAACCATAGCAGCTTCAACTGATTGCAATTCAACATACTCCTCAGATTCATTAGTTGCGTCAAGAGCAAGAGTCTTGTCCTTCTTGGGCAATGGTTTACTCTTTGATTCCTTCATCATTTCATGTGTTTTCAAGCTTCCACCAGTTCTTCAAGCTTGATAGACCTAAAAGGTTTGGACTCAATAATAGCAGTCATTTTGGGTTCCCAAACATCAGAAAGTACATGCAGAACCTTGTCCACCATTTCAACTTCCGGCAGCTCCATATCTAGAGACCTCATCTCGTTTGTAATAATAGTCAGCCTTGTCATCATGTCTCGTATTGACTCTTTCTCTCCCATGGTGAACAGCTCAAATTATCTTTTCAACATTCTTCTCTTGGAGTCCTTAACTTCGGTCGTTCCTTCATGCGCGACTTCCAGGGCATCCCAAATTTCTTTTGCCGTCTTGTAGGACGAGACTCTATTGAACTCTTCAGGACCAAGCCCGCAGATTACCAATCATTTGGCCTTGTGGTTCTTTTCAACCATCTTGTATTCAGCCTCATTGAATTCCTCTTTTGTTTTGGGTTCTTCTCGAGCAGCAGCTCCTTCACCAACAACCTTAGTTGGTATCAAATTTCCTTCAGAGACAATCAGTTGATAATCTTCCGCACAAATATAATTCTCCATTCTGTTCTTCCACCAAGCGTAGTATTGCCCATTAAACTATGGGGGCTTCAAAACCGACTGTCCTCCAGTGATAGTAGGTGGTGCACTCATGATTAGATCTTTCTCAAGGGGTTAGTCTAATGCGGGAAACCCGCTCTGATACCACTTGTTATACTCTAAGCACCTCCTATGGACACTAGAAGGGGGGGTTGAATAGTGTCCTCCAACTTTTCAAAGAACCTAACTCTTAATTTGAGAACCCAGTTCTTGTAGCACTGTCTCCATAAGCACACACACATATAAACAACAAACTGAAGAACGCGGTGTTTTTACGTAGAAAACTCCTTGCTCAAAGGAGATCAACCACGACCCACACTCTAGGATTTTGAAAACTCTTTCACTAACACAACGAGCAAGTTTCTGATTATAAACTCTGTAACCAAGGGGCTACACTCTAGACCCTAAACACTCAACAAAGCTAAACTCTAGCTTCACAGAATAATTTCTCAAGGTTCACCTATAACGATTGCTTCTAAACTAAGCACGAAGGTAAAAACAGTTTTAGCACAAAACAACGACAACTCTAACAAAGAATCTAGACAAAATATCTAAGTTAAACTCTTAATTCTTCAACAGTTGTCTTCAGCAATTAAGTCACTTTGAAAGTTATTGGATCGACTTGTGATTGCTCTCAACTCTCGTAGTGAATAACTGAATACAGCTGCCTCAATTACTAGCTTTTATATGGGCTTCGTAACCCTAGTAGTGTTTCACCAGGAAACCTTATAAATATGACAAGTTAAGATTTCCTGTGATCCTTTCTTTGTTTATCTCCAACTCTCATTCATACTTCAAAGACACAGCCACGGCACAACTTCTTTTAGCTGACTAGGATGCGCAATAGTTCACGCACCACTACACTTAGTTCTGCATGGATTTACATTCCATAATCTTTTCGATCAGTCGTGCCCTTCTCCTTAAGGACCAAGGTTCTCCTCCAGAATACTAGGTCCTTCGTTTGTCATACTTCAAAATATTCAGCTCAACAAATATCATTAACCCAATTTAACTTAACACTACCAATTAGTCCACTTACATCAAAATAACTATCATAATTAATTAATTAACTACAAAATTTTATAAGAACACACAAAAGAAATATTTTAGCTAAAGCAAAAGGTTCAACTAAACATTACTTGCAAATAGCATATTTTTTGGGTAATTTTCAGTATTTACCTCTTAATTAATTACTAAAAAATGGCTAAATATGAAACACAAAATTCTAGGAAAAATGAGAAAAAATCCTAGGAAAATTACAATGATTTTTTCGTATTGTTTTAGATTTTTCTGCGAAAATTAGGTGATTACAGTTCCTGAAAGCATGCTCTCATACTAGTAAACTCAGTTCCATTATCACTTTGGACTATCTTAATATATTTATGGAATTGTCTTTTGATCATTGCAAAGAAATCTCTTATAGCCCGTCCGACCTCTTTCTTATCAATCAACAAGAACACCCATACAGCTCAGGAAAAATCATCAATAATTGTTAAAAAAATCTGAGGCACCACACTAAGTTTCAGTCCTATATGGACCCCACAAGTCACAATGTATTAACTCAAAACTCTCGGAGACTCTATATTCGCTCAAAGGAAACATATTCCTAGTATGCTTTGCCCGATGACATATATCACATGCTTTTTTATTTTTCTTACCACCACAGTTCCTAACTTCTTAAATTGGGAAAGAATTTGTTACCTGAATCAAAGGATGTCCCAATTTCTTATGCCATAAATCCAAAACATCTACTTTCAAGTCCTTCATCCGTGGTACTGTCCGGAAGTAGTAAAGTCCATCTATTATTCCGCCCGTGCCAATGAACGTGCTCGTGATCTTATCCTTTACAATACACGTGTCATTAGTGAATTCCATACTACAATCATACTGATCGATTAACTGAGAAACCGAAAATAAATTGCATGTTATCCGGGCACATAGAGAATATTTTAGAGGGTCATGTTTTCATTAAGCTGAGTTGACCCTTCTTCCGTTAGGTAAACCCACTAGACAGTCTACAATATCATGTAGATCGCTCAACATATTCAACTCTCCGGTCATATAAGTCGAAGCTCCATTATCAATTATCCATAGACCATTAGTCTTATAATTCAATAAACTCACCAGCACCTACACATGTTCACTACTCAATCTAGGGACACTAGAGCTCTTGGATCCAACCTCATTCGCCGCATGAGCCATATTTTCTCAGGTCTCTTCGTGGCCCCTCGACGACACGACATCTCGATTACATGACCCATTCTCATTGTTGACACCTAATTTTGTCCCAAAAAAATTAATTTTTATGATAAGGTCAATTTCTGAAAATCAAAAGCGAATTGAGTAATTTTAAAAAAAAGGGGTCAAAATTGAAATCGTAACCTAAAATTCACCCTACCCGCGCAGAACATATAACACATATCACACACGCATATTTCATTTCAGAATACCCAATTCACACCCTAACCCGCTAAACCCGATTCTCTGGGCAAAAATCCTATCCAAAATTTGACCGTTGTGGGGGGCTTTTGATATTTTCCATTTTAATCCTAAAACTCTATTTTTCTGATATATAAGAGATAGAGGAGGAAAAGGTTGAAGGGAAAGAAGCAATCGTGAATGGAGGAGGAAGATAGGGGAAGCAACGACAGTAAGAGGGAAGAATAGAGAAAAGAGAAGGGGGCGGAAAATAGAGATTAAAGGGTTCGAGTTTTGATCTATGTGTCCAAGTTTTTAGAGGGGAAAATAGACTGGAGATGGCAAAAACAAGATAAAATGTCCATAAATTTTATTTTCAGCTTAAGAACCTCGATCTTCAGCATTATTGTTTTTTGTGCTTTACAAGTTGTATCGTCGCTTCGCCATTCAAGTCGTCGACCTCCTTTTGTTCGAGTGTGATTTCTTCGCATCCCTTGCCCCTCTTCACTGCGCCGCAAAAGGTAATAGCTTAACCTTACCTTAACTTATTGTCTTTTGCTTTGAATATCACCTGCCTAGATAATGTACTTGTTGCTAATGTGTTCTTGAGTAGATAATATTGTTTCTGTTAAGGATATAAGCTTATTTTGCACCTATTGTCTTAGCCATTGTTTGGAGATTCAATATTTATTGAAGAAAATGTGTTAAAGTTCTTCTCTGATAAAATGATAAAGTTTGGACCTCGACATCGCTTTATAATGTAAAATGGTTGTTTCTTGCTTCTGGTTCAGTCCGGGAGTGGTGTTGAGGGTACGTGAGTAGTTCAGGGTATGGAGGTGTGTTCTTAGTTGCAATCAGGTCTGTGAATATTGGTGTATGTGTTGGTTCTATTCGATTCAGGGAGTTTTGGAGTTTGTGTTGTTCTTATTTGTTTGAGGGAGCAGCGGTGAGGCTCAGGGTCTAGATGTTCCTGTGTGTTGAGGGAGTGCCGCAAAGATGCTATGTTGTTTTTGAGGTGTAAGAGGTCAGTCCAGGAGCCTAAGTGAAAAGGGGATGGCCTAGTTTGTGTCTTGGTTCAGGGTTGGAGTGTAAGATTTGTAGGTAGGGCTGGCGTTGGCTTAGGTGGTGGTAAAGGTTGATTGGAGGTCTGGCGTGTGTGCCAGTGTTAGAAGAGTATGTAGGGGGTTCGATGAGGTTTCCAGATAGTGTTGAGGTGATTTAGAGGGAGTCAAGGTTTGTATTGAAGTAGGGACCCTAGGTTTTCTGCTATGTGTTCTCGGGTCTGTATATGAAGTGTATTTAAGCTCTTAGTTTCCGCTAAGTTTGTGGTGTGTAATTTGCTACGAACAAAATAATAATATGTTCACTTTTATGTATAAACTATTTTACTTATGGAATAGCTCTGTTATAAAATCATGTTTGGTGTGTTACTAGATTAAGGAAACCACGCCTTTAAGTGAATTCAAACGGTTCAGTTAGCCTAAAAGTTGTTGTGTTTCTCTTCCCATATGTAGGACTGGTTTGTCATTGGAAAGATCTGTTTCGTGTTAAAGTTAAATCCCTTGAAGCTATAGAGCCTGCATCCTTAGCGTCATTTAAATATTTTAATTCATTGATCTGCATTTTAAAAAAGATAGTTAAGTTCATTTTATAATATTGTGGTTTGTTCGTATTTTCATAGTTTGTTACCTCTGTCTAAAAGTCTTTCACTGTGCAAAATGTGCTTTGTTATTTTGCAAACCAAGTTTTGTCTTTCACCTCTGTATATGGTATGAAGGTGACCTTTATTATGAAGTGTCTGTTCCCTAAAGCCTAATAAATATGTTTCCATCATATTGTAGCTTCCAATTTTTCTTACTATGGTTTCTCTTTTTTAAAGTACATATTTTAGTCTTCATTAATATAATGGATGCTAGTAGGGCATGTTGCTATTAGTATTAGGTCCTTTTGATTGGTTTCACGTTTAAGAGTACTTGCAAAGTTTTTCTTTTTTTTGAAATTGTTCCAAACTTGCATCTTTAGTTTTAAACTTAGTTACTATTTCAATTGTATCAATTCACATTGTTATGGCATTTGCCATTTGGAAATATTTATTCTATGGACTTGAGTTTGTATGTTCTTTGTTTGTCTAGAGATTTGTTCAGTCTAGAATTTAACTAAAATAGCAAAGCTTGAGTTACTAGCTATTAGTTCTGCCTGTCTAGTCCCATAATCATGTGTTAAAGTTATGGTAAATTTGTATGAGTTGGCAGGATAGTAAGGGCAATAGATTCATTTGCTAGCCATAATTTTTTTAACTCTTTACCTTATTGAAGTGCCTCTGGGCAATAGTACATATAAGTTAAAATTAGTTTTGGATTATTCTGAAGTTTGCTTGAAGGTTATTGTGGATGTGAACATGTGTTTCCTGGTAACATTATTTTGATTGCATCTCAAGAATTTGTATAGTTTATACATGACTTGGTGAAATGATAGGACTTATTCTTTAGCATGTTCTGGACCTGTTGCTTGATTACTGTCTTTCAAATGTTCTTGATTTGAGCACGTGTTAATCCTTATCTCCCTTTCTTTTGCATAAAACAACCCTTGGAAGGAGTTTCACCAACTCACAAATGGGATAGTTTACATTGACTTGGAGTCGCATTGGGATCAAAATTCGGGCTCAAATTCTCAAGATTATAGCAAACTTTAGGAAAACCAAGGCTCGTTTTGGGAGTTTGCTTTTTGGGTTCTATCTTTTAACTCTTGTCTTCCCTTTGTCCTTAAGATATTTATGTAAATTACTTTTAGAATAATTATGTACTTATATTTTATGAATAAATACTTGATGATTTGAGTTATTTATTTATTTTATGTTCATTACCTTTAATTTTGAAGTTGCTATTTTATTTATTGCAAATTGGGGCCATTTGAGCAAATGTGTGCAAGTTAAATTATTTTCACAAACAAGTCTATTTCAATTAAATAATTTTTCTAGAAAAGCGTACTTGCAAATATTTTTGAAACCTGTCGGATTAACCGTTGTTAACGGAATTTTGAAAGTGCCTTAAAAACCTTCTTTCGAAATTAGAAAAACATCTTACTTAGAATCTCTGAAAGAGTGTCTTTTTCCAAAACGGAGTTTTGCACGCATTTGCTTAATAAGGTTCCCTGTTTTCCTTGAATTGGGTGGCGACTCCAAAAACTCCAAAAGAGTTAGTCCATTCAGTTGATATTCCTAAATTTAGCCTCTCGGGGTTATTATTTTTGGGGGTTCAACAGCGTGGCGACTCCGCTGAGGAGCAATAAAGGTTTTGAACATAAATGTTTCCAATTATTTGCAACTGGCATGACTAATTTATTGCTTTATTATATTTGTTTGTTTGGTTTGCCTTAGGAAGCATGTATTACACTTTATTTGTGCATACGTCCGTATTCCGTTCATATTTCCTCCCTCATGGAAACTTGTCAATTCTCTTTCACCTCCTCGATTTCTTCACGGGGCACCCGCTTGATGGGTAGTTACGCAGGAAGGGCATTGCCCTTACCTCACTTTTTGAAACTTCTTTCCTGTCACCAAAAGTTTGTTCGGGATATTGATGTTGCCTGGTTTTGTCATGGCCGGTTCTACTGTGTTGTGAGGCCAGGTCTATCCTGCATAGGTCGAGTCAGCCTCAACCGTTAGCGCACTCTTAGACGTAGCTTTTAGGAGCATGCATGCATTTACCCCCTAGACTAGACCCGGTCCTTGGTACCGCCTCCATAGTAGGAAAACCACCCTTACGTCAACGGATTCTCTGAACTTAACGGCGTACATATTACGTGCTATGTGATAACGAATCTTCAGTCCACACTAAGTTTTGAGCATAATCAAGTTTAGGGCCTTGGTCTTTCTTTAAATGAAAAATTTTAGATTATTTACTCTAAAGTAGATTGGCTCAAAACCGGTTTGGACTATTTTTCGTTACCACTTATTTGACATCTTAGGCCTACCTCTGGCGAAATGAGGCACCTTACAGGTAGGACGCGCCCGCATTTTTATTTATGCTCAACTAATTGTGATTGCCACATGTGAAACATGTTTAAATGCAAAATTGCTACGTGATGCGCGCTACTTGCTTATGTGCAACCTTACAAATGACATGCAAACGAACATAGTTACCTTTTGATTTTTTTTTATTTTTTTATTATTCCCCAAAGAGAGTTTGATTCTTGTTGACTCCCGAGTTGGTTAAGTGTCTAATCTAAAGCGAAATAAGAAATGGATGATTTGACTATTAGCAAAACTACGCACGGTCTGATTCCCATGGAGGGATACATAGGCGCTCTCAACAGGCTCGACTTTATAATATAAAAATTTTCAGTTTCTCCTAAGGTAAGCAACTGGGGCAAATTTTGCAAAGTAATTATAAGTCGACAGAGATTGAATGGTGTAACTGGGGCAGATTTTGCAAAGCAATTTGAAGTATTGAATGGTGTAACTGGGGCAGCTTTTGCAAAGTAATTTGAAGTATTGAAATGCATAACTGGGGCAGTTCTGTAAAGCAAGTTGAAATGTTGAAGTCATAACTGGGGCAGATTTTCCAAAGCGAGATGAAGATATAACTGGGGCAGATTTTTGCAAGTGGCGGTATTGCTTGATAGAAGGTGCATAGGCAAACTTTCCAAATGTTGTTTTGGGAATGGTGCAGAATTGCGAGATAAAAGACGATCAATCTGTTCAAATATATGTCACAATCTGAAATACGACAGAGTTTGTTGGCCAAATTTCAAAAGACGGATCGCATATCTAGACAAAGAGATAAGAAGGAAGCAGTTGCAGGATGAAGGCTCGAGTCAGCATGAATCAAATGCTCCCCCCTCCCTCCCCAAAACTAACAAATTTTTCTTTGAGAGCAGGAACAAGAAAACTTACAGTGGAAGGATTCTTCATACTATAAATGAACAATTTATTGAACACGCATCCAAAGTTGCCTTGCAGATTACGTCGCATTGCCTTTTTCATGACTTAAAGCGTTATGCTTTGTCATGAGTTATTGCCGAACATGCGGCATTTCTACATCTATGATTTTTATTCCCAAATAAGCAATGAAGCCGAGGCATGCGTTATGTTTTCAAATCATGTCAAAATAGGCATTGCCTTATTTTAATTGACAATCCTCCCAAGGCCATCAATGCTCGATTGTCTCGCCAATTGATTTATCAAATGGCTATTACACCGATTACATTCCCACATAGCTTTGCTTTGCACTTGCTTTAAATTATGCTTTTGCACCTTCTTTAAATATATGCCTTGCTTCATTTTTTCAGGTTGACCATCAGCTTCGAGGCCTCCTTTTTGTTGGATTGTCTCCCCTGTTGATTCACCAAATTGCACTTGTATTGCTTTACATTTCGCGCCAAGAATTGATTTTCACTTGCTTTAGATTATGCCTTCGTACTTGCTTTAAATTAATGCCTTGCTTTACTTTTTCAGGCTAACAGGTCAACCCCGAGACCCTCCTTGCTTTATGCTGGACCAGCTCGCCAGCTGATTTGGTCGACAATCAACCCCAAGACCCTCCTTGCTTCGTGCCGGACCAGCTTGCCAGTTGATTTGTCAAATTATTCAAATTGCTTCGCACTTGCTTTCAATTATGTCTTTGCACTTGATTTAAATTATGCCTTTGCACTTGCTTTGTATTATGTCTTGTTTCTTTTCAGGCTAATAGATCAGCCCCGAGACCCTCCTTGCTTCATGCCGGACGGACTCGCCAGCTGATTTGTCCGACAATCAACCCCAAGACCATACTTGCTTCGTGCCGGACAGGTTTGCCAGTTGATTTGTCAAATTATTCAAATTACATCGCACTTGCTTTAAATTATGTCTTTGCACTTGATTTAAATTATGCCTTTGCACTTGATTTGTATTATCTCTTATTTTTCTTTTCAGGCTAACAGGTCAGCCCCGAGACCCTCCTTGCTTCGTGCCGGACCGGCTTGCCAGTTTATTTGTCAAATTATTCAAATTGCTTCGCACTTACTTTAAATTATGTGTTTGCACTTGATTTAAGTTACGCCTTTGCACTTGCTTTGTATTATGTCTTGTTTTCTTTTTCAAGTTAACAGGTCAGCCCCGAGACCCTCCTTGCTTCATCCCGGACCGGCTCGCCAGCTGATTTGTCGAAAATCAACCCCAAGACCCTCCTTGCTCCGTGCCAGACCGACTTGCTAGTTGATTTGTCAAATTATTCCAATTGCTTTGCACTTGCTTTAAATTATGTCTTTGCACTTGATTCAAATTATGCCTTTGCACTTGCTTTGTATTATGTCTTGTTTTTCTTTTTCAGGTTAACAGGTCAGCCCCGAGACTCTCCTTGCTTCGTGCCGGATCGGCTCGCCAGCTGATTTGTCGACAATCAATCCCAAGACCCTCCTTGCTTCGTGCCGGACCGGCTTGCCAGTTGATTTCAAATTATTCAAATTGTTTCGCATTTGCTTTAAATTATGTCTTTGCACTTGATTCAAGTTATGCCTTCTCACTTGCTTTGTATTACGTCTTGTTTTACTTTTCAGGCTAACAGATTATGAAGTCTACCAACAGCCCCGAAGTTATCTTGACTCACAAAGCCAGATTGCTTCGCCAGTTGATCGGAAGACAACTTATAAATGATATCGCAACCCATACTTGCAAAATTGTATCATCAATATTTGCTCATTCTTTACTTTGATTATCAGGTTTTATTAGCAGTTGCTCGTTTATCGTTTGTCGAGTTTATTACAGGATTTTAGCAGCGCCGTAACAGCATTTGGAGCATAACGTGGAACTTTTTCTCAGCAGTGAACTGGGGCAATCGTTGATATGAGCTAGACTCGTCAACGAGGATCTGAAGAATCGCACTCGAACAAGTTGTCAATCCTAGAGGTCTATCTTGTGTCAGCTTTTGTGTCTGTCTTTCCCGTATCTCTAGTCCAAGTCTGAGATTTGAGATTGAAGACAAAATAATCTTTGTTATCTCGTTTTCATTTCCTCGAATCGTGTCGAACTACATATGGCCTGATTCTCTTTCAGCCTGAGATATGTAGGCAACTCAGAAACTAGAGTTCGGCCATACCCATTAGCCTTGCCTTTTGGTCCACGGAATCAAGAGTCCTTGGCCTTATCGTGACAAAATTGGCTTTATGTCAACTTCTTTACCGTGAAAACTCTTTCATCCTTTTTCGGGTAAAGAGGGGCGGCTGCTGAAACCCCCAAAAATTTCAATTTATATAATAAGGTCAATTTCTGAAAATCAAAAGCGAATTGAGTAATTTAAAAAAAAAAAGGGGTAAAAATTGAAATGCGTAACTAAAAATTCACCCTACCCGCAAAAAATATATAACACATATCACACACGCATATTTAATTTCAGAATACCCAATTCACACCCCTAACACGCTAAACCCGATTCTCTGGGAAAAAATCCTATCCAAAATTTGACCGTTGTGGGGGGGCTTTTGGTATTTTCCATTTTAATCCTAAAACTCTAGTTTTCTAATATATAAGATATAGAGGAGGAAAGGGTTGAAGGGAGAGAAGCAACCGTGAATGGTGGAAGAAGATAGGGGAAGCAACGGCAGTAAGAGGGAATAATAGAGAAAATAGAAGGGGGCGGAAAATAGAGATTAAAGGGTTCGATTTTTGATCTATGTGTCCAAGTTTTTAGAGGGGAAAATAGACTGGAGATGGCAAAAACAAGATAAAATGTCCATAAACTTTTATTTTCAGCTTAAGAACCTCGATCTTCAGTATTATTGTTTTTTGTGTTTTATAAGTTGTATCGTCGCTTCGCCATTCAAGTCGTCGACCTTGTCCGAGTCGTCAACCTCCTTTTGTTCGTGTGTGATTTCGTCGCATCCCTTGCCCCTCTTCACTGCGCCGCAAAAGGTAATAGCTTAACCTTGCCTTAACTTATTGTCTTTTGCTTTGAGTATCACCTGCCTGAGATAATGTACTTGTTGCTAATGTGTTCTTGACTAGAAAATATTGTTTCTGTTAAGCATATAAGCTTATTTTACACCTGTTGTCTTGGCCATTGCTTATTGAAGAAAAGGTGTTAAAGTTCTTCTCTGATAAAATGATAAAGTTTGGACCTCGACATCGCTTTATAATGTAAAATGGTTGTTTCTTGTTTCTGGTTCAGTCCGGGAGTGGTGTTGAGGGTATGTGAGTAGTTCAGGGTATGGAGGTGTGTTTTTAGCTGCAATCAGGTCTGTGAATATTGGTGTGTGTGTTGGTTCTGTTCAGTTCAGGGAGTTTTGGAGTTTGTGTGCTGTTCTTATTTGTTTGAAGGAGCAGGGGTGAGGCTCAGGGTCTGGATGTTCCTGTGTGAGTGAGGGAGTGCCGCAAAGATGCTATGCTGTTTTGGAGGTGTAAGAGGTCTGTCGCACCCCCATTTTTCCCCGAACCCTGGTTAGAGTTCGGAACATGGCTCGACTTATTGGGACTCACGGGTAAAGATTTGGAGTCACCACTTAACATATTTTTTAACTAGGCGTATTAGGGCACCTACTTTGTTTCTAGGAAATTTTAATATTAATTCCGATACTTGATCTACGAACCGGAAGTTCTGCGTAAGGGTTCAAATTAACCCAAGAGGAAGGTGTTAGGCACCTCTCAGATTCCATCAAGTGTGGTTCCCGACCGGACTAAATAATTGGGATTCAAATAATAATTGAAAAAAACAAGTAAAATAATTTCAACTATATTATATACATACAAATGATTGCATAAGCGACAAATAAATCAATATATTCAATATTTGCCATAAACTTCAAAACTTCGTCCGAATATACCTTGCAAGTAAAATAAATTCGTTAGTATGCCAAATATATATGAAAATAAAATTAATAAAGGCCAAATGAATAAAGCAATAAAGAAACGCAATAGCAATTTTTAAAAGGCTTGTCTTCTCCAATAACGTCGTATCCAGCGAGTTTCGCCGAGATTTACCTCGCAAAAAATGTTAACATGAATTAGTATTATAACTAATTAAACAACGAAAAAATAAAAGTAGAATAATAATAATAATACTAAGAGAGTAATAATAATAATAATAATAATAATAATAATAATAATAATAATAATAATAATAATAATAATAATATATAAAATAGAAACAAAAAAGGAAAATAGATTTTAAAAAGTTTTAGGCTCAGATTTTCGGGTGGCGGGAGGCTAAGGATAACGTCACGGCTGCAGACACGCCAGCCGGCCGTGTGCGAATCCTGTTTCCCATCCCATTCGTTTTTTCAACATTTATATATATAAATGTTATCGTCATCGCTTTTTTATTTTGTTTTCGGGACATATAAGGGACGATAAATATGGGTCGGGACTTGTATTGGCCTTCAAACATCATTACCCGAATAGTGTAGTATCCATTCATTATCGGTGCAAGTAAGCCTCAAACAAAATACTCTCATAGGCAATTCGGCGCAGCATTTGTCCAGATTAGTATAATAATTCAACAAAATCATCCAGGGACCCAGTGTAGAATTTCGTCCAGATCTGTCTCACTTAGACAAAGAAATAACATCAGCCTTTTAAAAAGTTTACTAAGTGACACCTCAAACAAGTAGCTGATAGAAAAATCAAATAAGTTTAACAAAACATAGGGAAACCAAAACGCAGCAGTAAGAGTATCAAAACTGAACAGCGAAAGGAGAAAATCAGCGGCAACAGCAAGCAGAACAATAGTGGAGCGGATGAAATCAACGCCAAAAAGATAATCAAAATGGCATAGCCATAGTTACACCAAATCAGTGGATCGGAGGGGTCGTCCTAACAACAGCTAGAAAAAAAAACAATCGTCAACAACCAGCGGAAGAGGGGAGGAGCAACACCGATCAGTGGCGTTACTGCCACTCCGCCTCTTTCTTTTATTTTCAGTTTCGACAACGAGTAAACGAAATCAGAAGAGCCGAACACAGTGATCGATAATGGTGTTTTTCCGATCAAAGTCACAGCGGCGATGGAGTTTTACACCAACCCATTTCCCCAAACCCCGTTCCCGATCTGTTTGTGTAAATAGGTGTATAGGTGTTTCTGTGTGTAATCGAAGGAGGAGAGGTGCCGCTGTTTTTCTGATTTGGAGATGATGGTGGAAATGGTGTTTTAGGGAAGAGGAGAGGTGCCGCTGTTTTTCTGATTTGGAGATGATGGTGGAAATGGTGTTTTAGGGAAGAAGACAAAGAGGGGGTGGGTGGTCTGTGGATGAAGGAGATGAAGGTCTCCGTTGGTGCCTCATTGATGGAGTATATGTAGCTCAGGAGAGAGACGTTGGTATGACCCTTTTTCTTGGGATTTGATTGAGATTAAATTAGAGGAATTAGCCAAATAATCTTTGCAATCAGAGAGGAGATATATGGTTGGAGGGGTATTGAAAGATTATGATTTGAGCAGATAGAGACGAGATTGTAGGGAAGGGAGATTTTGGGGATATGTTAGAAGTGCTGTGATTTTGGCAAGGATTCTTGAATCCTTTTTCCTATTATGCCTAAAAATGGGTTACACACAAAATTTAGAAAAATTAAAAGAAACAAAGGCATGACATATTTAGGAAGGAATTCAAATTTCAAAGAATCCACATTCAAAGAACGTGACAACTCTTGAATTAAAATGGATTGGATATTTTATGGGAAAAAGAAAAATATGCAATGTAAAAACGGGTGTATCTAGTCGAATATTCGTCCAAATTCAAAGAAGATTTGAAATTTGAATTCAAATTAATATATCAATAGTATGAAATAAAATTTTGACATGACATTTTAATTAGACTGATATTTAATTTAAAGGTGCATAATAAAGATTAAAATTAAAATATACATGAATCATATATATGGAAGAAAAGAAAAATGCACACATGAAACAAGCTGTATCAAATTAAATTAATTACGTATAAATATCCACAAATAATTGTAAATGCAGTTAAATTGCACAAATCTATAATTTTGAGACGTATTTAACAAGTAGCCTTAAAATAATGAAAAATTATGCAATATAGCCACATTTATGTATATAATATATAAATAGGGGATAACACACGTAAATGCATGTATTATAATGCAAATTTCGTTCAAACAGTCAGTATTGCACCTTTAAACTAAATATAGGCAATTATGGAGAAAATGAGGGACAAAATTGGGTGTCAACAGCTGCCCCTCTTTGTCCGGGGATGATGAAAGAATCTTCAGGCAAAGATAGTTGACAGAGTAGCCAATTTTGTCACGACTAGCAAGCAAATGGTGGAGAGGGAAAATGAGATTTTTGGGGTATTTTCGGCTGAACCCCGGTCTCTGAGTTGCCTAAATTTCTCGGGTTTTACGAGAATCGAGCCGTGTGTAGTTCTAGAATGGCATGTTGCCTGTGTGAGATGTTTATGACGCACGATTGAGATGTCAAGAATGAACTTGTCCAAGTATGCGAAGTTCAAATTTGTGTATGCTTTTCCTCTTGGCGAGATAAATAATTGAAGAATAAAGCAGGGGCACTATCGAAGACGAGATGTCGTCAATAGATCGAGTGTGGGAGAAGAGCTTGTAATCATCCTAGTTATGAAGATGTGGTGCACGACACACCCATAAAGAGGAGTTTACACGGACATAGTTTCCACTTCATCTCGATAAATGAGTCATCTTGCCTTCAATATTGTCTTGAATGAGCTAGGGAATACTGAGGAGTAAAGCGCAATAAGTATGCACGATTCAAACAGATGGGCTCGATTAAGCACGAAACACGCACGATTGACACAGATAGGCTTGAATAGGAAAGAACACAAACTAGCATTCAATCATGAATGAAAGATTAGGTGGATCACTTGTGCGAGTATGGAAATATAGTTTTGAGTGCTTTGGAACTCGAAAAAATAGATAGTTTGCGGATATAGCAAAGGCATTGTCTGTGATATTAAGCTTCTTGAATTGGGTTTTGGTATGATGCCTTGTATGTATTTGAGGTTTTGTTGTTGCACAATTTCGTGTGGGGTAGTGATTTTCTGGGGAGCAAGTGTAAGGGTATGTGAAATGGAGCTGGGGTTTGTCAAGGGGTCTGTCAAGGGGTCGAAGAGTGTCCTGCAATAAAACTAGGATAAATGCAATCAAAGATAAATTATAAAGTAAACTCCCTGTAAAGTTGAGCTCTCCTTTGTCATGTGGTCGTCTAGTCTATTTTCCAGGTGCTTTGAGTGTTAGGAAATATATGCTTCTCCTCTAGGGATATTCATTTAGGTGCATCTTGTCAAGAGATAATTGTTTGTCGTGTCGGGCTGTATACCCTGGAACAGTGGTAAAGTTCCTGTCGCCGGGCTGTGTACCCTGCGAACAAAAAGTAAAGCGAAGTGCTAAAAAATAAAAATATCATTATCATGTCTACAAAATTTCTAAGAAGGTCATTGTGTTTCATCCTTCGTAATGCCTGCACTCAAAGAAAAATTTTGTGAGTTGCAGGGGAAGGTTTGATTTGTGCATTCTTCATCTATTCCGCGCCTTCCTCCTGTAGTGCCTTCTTTCATGAATCCTGGGCCTTGGTCAAGCTTTCTTCGGTGAATTTCCAGTTTCTATACTTTGTCTTTCTTGAAATTTTTGAGGGGATCTCAAAAATTTCTGCCCCAGTGTCAGCTTGCGTCTTTTGGAATTTTTGAGGGGATCCTCAAAAATTCTGCCCCAGTTTATTACCTTTGATAGATCATCATATCATGGTAGTGCCTGCAAAATAAATAAATAAAAACGTGTGTATGTCCAATTTTAAGGCTGACGAGCCTATTATAGTAGTGCCTGCAAAACAAAGTAAGTGAATTTGTCCTATTTTAAGCTGGACAGTGCTGATCGTCATATTTTAAGCCTGACGTGGCTAATCGTCATATTTTAAGCCTGATGAGGCTAGTCGTCATATTCTAAGCCTAACTTGGCTGATCGTCATATTCTAAGCGTGACGTGGTTAGTCGTCATATTTTAAGCCTGACGAGGCTAGTCGTCATATTCTAAGCCTGACGTGGCTGATCGTCATATTTTAAGCTTGACGAGGCTAGTCGTCATATTTTAAGCCTAACGAGGCTAGTCGTCATATTCGTCATATTCTAAGACTGACGTGGCTAGTCGTCATATTTTAAGCCTGACGTTGCTGGTCGTCATATTTTAAGCCTGACAAGGCTGGTCATCATATTTTAAGCCTGACGAGGCTGGTCGTCATATTTTAAGCCTTACGAGGCTGGTCGTCATATTTTAAGCCTGACGACGCTAGTCGTCATATTCTAAGCCTGACGTGGCTGATCGTCATATTCTAACATTGACGTAGCTAGTCGTCATATTTTAAGCCTGACGTGGCTGGTCGTCAATTTTTTAAGCCTGACGAGGCCGGTCATCATATTTTAAGCCTGACGAGGCTAGTCGTCATATTTTAAGCCTGACGTGGCTGGTCGTCATATTTTAAGCCTACCGAGGCTAGTCGTCATATTTTAAGGCTGACGTGGTTGATCGTCATATTTTAAGCATGACGAGGCTGGTCATCATATTTTAAGCCTGACGTGGCTAGTCGTCAAATTTTAAGCCTGACGTGGCTAATCGTCATATTTTAAGTCTGGCATGGCAATCGTCATATTTTAAGCCTGACGAGGCTGGTCGTCATATTTTAAGCCTGACGAGGCTAGTCGTCATATTTTAAGCCTGACGTGGTTGATCGTCATATTTCAAACCTGACGTGGCTAGTCGTCATATTATAAGCCTGACGTGGCTAGTCGTCATATTTTAAGCCTGACGTGGCTAGTCGTCATATTTTAAGCCTGATGAGGCTGGTCGTCATATTTTAAGCCTGACATGGCTGATCGTCATATTTTAAACCTGACGAGGCCTGTCGTCATATTTTAAGCCTGACGAGGCTAGTCGTCATATTCTAATCCTGACGTGGCTGATCGTCATATTTTAAGCCTGTCGGGGCTAGTCGTTATCGTCATATTATAAGCCTGACGAGGCTGGTCGTCATATTTTAAGCCTGACGAGGCTGGTCGTCATATTTTAAGCCTGACGTGGCTGGTCGTCATATTTTAAGCCTGACGGCTGGTCGTCATTTTTTAAGCCTGACGTGGCTGATGTGCTATCATGTCCATTGTGATTGCCTGCGAATCTTTTGTTTGTGCTAAAATATCTATTGTCAAAGAAAGATTCGTTAGTCGAAACAAAAGGGTTGCATTGCACCGAACATCAATGTATTGGCTTGAATCTGCATCCGTCCTTTTTGTGTGACGATTGAGTATCTCGATGACTCTGATTATGTGGATACTTGTATCCTCAGACTGAGGTTAGATTTGTCGGATTTGGAGGCTGTCCAAAATTGTATTTGTCTTGGGTTGTGCTGGGTATTTTGCGGTGTCATGGTATTGAATGTTTGAGTAATGGGTGTAGATCTTTGTTGGATTAAATTTCAGAATGAGTACCTAGGGAGTAGTTTATATATCGGTTGCAATATCTTCTGAGTGAGCTAAAAGAGTAAAGGTGCGAGGTTTTGTCTTTTCATATGTCCTTGATTGTGTTGAGCCTTTGAAAGTCTTGAAAGAGAGGATATTGTTTATGGTGCAAGTTGGGGTACGGTGCGAAATTGTGAGTTTTGCCAGTTTTGGTTGTATAGTGATTAGATTTCTCTCGTGCGACTCTTGTGTGAGTATATTGTCAACTGATTTTGGTTCGTTCATACTACAAGTTGTACGGAAGTGGAATTGGGATTGTCTGAAAGGCTATGTTCTAGAAGGTAAATATTTTCAGCTCGGCTTGACATTTCGGCTTTTTCTCAATGCAGATTCTTGACCAATTTCGGTGTTCAAGCACAAAGCAACCGTAATAAAGTGACAACATGCACAAAACATAGTTACCACATTAGCAAGTTTAAAATAAAAATGACACATAAGCTTAAGAGGATGCCTAGACCGCGGATGATAGATTAGCACTTGAATTTGGAAATTAAGACAAATTGTATAAAGATTCTAAAAGATTGCTCAAGTGCTTTATGTAGCAGTCAAGACAAGGATTTTGGTCGAATGACCGATGTTTGTTTAAGCATGAGATGGGTCTGGTTGGATCTCAATCAAAATTTGACAAAGATTTCGGGTAAGGGGTATATATATCACTGAAAAGGAAGTCGGCTTTTGTCGAACACCAAGACCTCAGTGCATTTTTCACCCTTTCTTGCAAATTTGTGTGTCATGATGCCCATGTGTCTTTGAGAGAGATACTCAATGTCTCTCATACTTGTCAACCGACTGCTGCAATTCAATCTTTGCTTTAGCTTTTGCTTGTCAGGTAGATTTTGTTGCCAAGAGACCAATCTCGGTGTATCATGTATATTCTTAGATCACTGCTTCAGTCAAGACTGTTATAATTAATTCATGGTTTTTTAAGTGTCTCAAATAGCTTCATCTTGAGATCATCGTCTCGTCCCACACTTGCTAGTTGGTAGGGATATGCTTCCAATACTCGGCAAGAGCTTCTAGCTCCGTCATATAGTGGAATCTTTGTTACGGCGCCTTTGCATTCTTTTCCAAATTGAATCAACCTCCTAATTTGGTTGTTATGCATAAACCTTTGTATCATCAAGCATGTTCCGATCATTTCTCACTTCCTTATTACCTTGTGATGACACTTTGAACGTCTTTTTGGCCATGAAAAGGTGCAAGTTTGGAAATATTTTGGATTGCCTTAAACATATTACAATATGGACTAGACCGACAAAATAATCCTCAGACATTGTTTCAAAACGAAGTATTTCGCTAAGTCATGTGTGCCTTTGAGTTTGACCAACAAATCTATTGTCCTGTCAATTTATTGTGCCTGCTATTACAAACTCTTCTTTCTTTGAAAAATCCCTGATAAGTGCGCTTTGCTTAGCCAAATCTTCTGCCTTGGTATTCAACTTAAGCCAACCTTTTAGATAATAGGTTTTGAGTTCATAAGGGATAGGGAATTATCATGACATGCAAAAGATTTCTGATATCATGATTTGGGCATAGAGTAAGGAGATGTGGTGCCTTGGTAGGAGATTGGATTTTGGAAAGGGATTTACTTAGGTAGAAAGAGACCTAGAGCAACCAAGCAAATTCACGCAATGCACACATATCAAATAAGAAATGCATTCTATAATATAAAGGACCGTTTTATGCACGATGATTTGAAAAGTGCTTTGTGCCACATGTATCGCTTCATTTGCTAACAATGCAGAGAGCCTAAAAGAGAAATATTGCTTTATTGGACATTAGTCTTTATTACATCGGCTGATATTGAAACAATGTAATAGAAGGAAAGGACTAAACATTGTTGGGAGATTAAATCACGGCCAGTTGAACATCTTTCATATTGATCCATCCCCAGAAGATTAATCTTCTTCCTCTTCGGACGAATCTTCGCTAGACGAACTTGCCCCTGACGGGTCTCCTTGAAAGATGACATTGTTTGCGTCAGTTAAGAGCCGGGATATGTCGAATGTGAAGTTTTTCAACATTTCCCAAGCCTTCCTTCCTTTCTCCTCTATTCCTTTGTCAGCCACAGAGTTCATCCCTTCGCTAGCCCATACACCGATAGACTGTATGCGTTTTGTCAGGAGTTCTGCCTTATTGCGCCATTTGTCTTTTTCTTTATTCTTTTCTTCGACCAAACTTTTCTTTTTCGCTATTTTCTCTCGTGCCTTTGACAGTTGTTTGTGTAGCCTCTTGCACTCAGATTCCAATTCCTCAGCATTTCTTTTCCTTTTTCTTATTGCTTTTGGTTGAACCGCCTTTGCTATGTCTTTCCTGAGCCAGTCTGGGTAATCTTCATCATAGCCTGCGTCAAACCTGTCTCGTCCAATAATTTCATACCCCATTCGAAGCATTGCCTTCCATAGTTCTAATATCTTTTCTTTGAATGGTACCATCTCTCCGAAAATATCAGCTTTGAAACTTCTGATGTCTGCAATTTGGGGGTACAATCTGCTTTCTCCCTGCTTGTCTAAGTGCCCTTAAAGGAGTGTATGGGTGAACTCCTCTAAACCCAACCAAGATAAGAAATGAAGCTCCTTCCGATCATGTGATCACTGTGATACTGGGAAAGCAGTCAAACATCCATTGTATATTTTTGGATGTCAACTGAGAAAGCCTGTGGTGCCAGCCTTCGGTAGTTGTTGGCTGGCCCACTTCTCGAGAGCATTGTCCATGCGAGCGGTATGAGTCAAGATGTAATTCTCTCTTGGTATGGGGTGGAAGGCTTGGTCTATATTTTTCATCATTTGCAAATGCTTTATCAACCAAATTTGCAGGAGTAAATTACAACTTTCGAAAAAACTAGCACCTTTCTTGCATCTTTCTAAAGCTCGGTACGTTTTTGCAACAATCATCGGTACCAAAGTGTATTTCTTGATGAAGTCCTTGAGTAAGATATCGGCAATTGATACCATGCCAACATCAACTCGTCTCTTGTGTTGTGGAAACACGACAGTCCCTAAAAAGCTGGTGACAAAAACAAGTACCCTTCGCTCTTGCCAATCTGCCTGGTCAATGTTGAAATAGCCTTCAGATTCTTAAAATGCTTCTCCATGCCCAAATTTGATGTATAGGGAAGTTAGAGATATTCCCGATTGTCATATACTGTCTGTGCATAATTCGGGCTTAAACCCTACCATTTCGAAGAACTCCTCAGCTGTAGTGTTCTCAGGCATCATGACTTCTTCGCTTGCAAATGGTAATTGAGTTAACCCGCCTATTTCCTCCAGTAGTGGTGTCAACTCTACGCTCCCGAAATGGAAAACTGCTCGGTCCGTATCCCAATAGTGTACTGCTGCTTCTACTATCCCTTTTACTGCAGGGTGCTCCATTAGTGAAACTAGGTTCCCCAACACCACTTTAACTCGGTCTTGTTGATCTATGCTTAGGTTTCCCCACCAATCTCTGAGCAACTGAAGAATTTTAACAACCATGTCAAATGTTCTAGTGGCCATGATCTTTTGGAAAAGGTGGAGGGTGATAAGAAAAATGGAAAGAAAGGATGCCTAAGATTTGCTTTATTGTGAGCAAAATGATCAGCGTGCGGCACAAGCTATCGAAAATAATGCATTAGAGGATATGAGGAGATGTGTCGTTATGAGTAGAGAACCCTTTAGACACTTTAGAAGGAAAATACCAATGCACTTTTGACAAACCACGGATGGTCAGTCTTATATAACGCTTAAAGGATAAATGCGCATTATGTGTCATCCCGTCTATCAAGCGGTTATTTCTGCTTCAAATTGGGCCTTTAATGCCTTTCGGTTACCTTTTGCGCGTTTGAATAACATTGAATGAATGATTCCAACCGCTTAGGAATAAACAGTCGTTTCTAATTCAATTTGGGCTTTGATGCCGTTTCGTTACCATTTGTGCCTTTGAATGGCATTGAATGCAGAATAATTCCCATAAATGGTCTATATTTGCACATTTGATCCTGCAAATAAATCATATCCAACGCTCTTTGGGGGTTAAAACCCGTCCAGATTGTTTGAACAAGTTGGCCTATCGGACTTGAGAACAAGTCGCCTAATGTCATGTCATGATGCATGATTCCTAACGCCGCTACTAAAGAATGGAGTTAGCTAGACCGGATTTTATTATCCTCCCAAGCGGACAACTCAAGAGTGGTAACGTCTCGGGCCAAATAGGTTCCAAGTTGTTCCCCCTGAAAGGAGATTTTTGTGAGGGAAGAGGTGGTCGTAACCACCGCACGATATAGAAACTTGCCAGGAGTGACGGAAGGTATGCATGATATGCACAAGTTTAAAAAAAATGCACAAGTTTTTGAAAGAAATGCATATGTTTTGTAAAATAATGCACACATATTGAAGTATTTCGTAAAATGATTTTAGAAGGATAAGAACAAACGCGTTAGTTTCGAAAGATAGGATTAATATAAACTAGATAATATTAAAAATCACGAAAAAGAAAAAATGCATATATTGAAATATTTTACCAACTTTTAAAAGAAGGAAAGACAAATCAAACAAGTTAAATTTTGAAAAGTAGGCTAATAGAGTTAGGCAATATATTTTCAAAAATGCGAAAAGAATTATCAAGTGAAACCGGTTTTAAGAAAAATATTTGGCAAATTACATATCGAAATATTTTTAAAAATAAATTTTAAAAGGGAGAAACAGACAAGTTAATTCTGGAAAATAGGTTGAAATTTTCAAAAAAAGGAAAAAGAATTATGAAGTGAAACTGTTTTAAGAAAAAGATTTGGCAAATTTATGGAAATAGTGCACATATCAAAATATTTTTAAAAATAAATTTTAAAAGAGAAACAAACATGTTAATTCTGGAAAATAGGTTGAAATTTTCGAAAAAAGGCAAAAGAATTATGAAGTGAAACTGTTTTAAAGAAAATATTTAGAAGATTCAAAAATAACTGAAGTTTAGGACATGTTGTGTTATCCTAAAAGAACCTTTTAAGAGTGGGTTAGTCTAGACAAGGATATGGTTCCTCCGGCGGACAACCAAAGGGTGGGATCGTTCGAAGAGGTTGGTTGTACCACGGACCAACTATACTCCAATGTCCCTCCTAAAGGGCTTTTTTAGAGTGAAACGGCCGTGGGATCCACGTAACCATTTAAGGTGTGTGCAAGTGTAAAAACTTTTCAGGAGTGGAGGAAGTGTTAGCAACATAAACAATTACAAAAGAGGATACAACTAAGCAATAATATAGCGCCAAAATTCTAGAATTTAAAAATAACCTTAAACCTGCAAAAAGGAAAGGAAGAAAAAATTAGTATTAAAATAAATGGCAAGAAAATAAAGCAACTAAAGAATCCAAATTTAAAGTCCGTTATGGTTTGAACCTTGATGTCTCCAGTGGAGTCGCCATTCTGTCGCACCCTCATTTTTCTCTGAACTCCAGTTAGAGTTCGGAACATGGCTCGACATATTGGGACTCGCGGGTAAAGACTTGGAGTCGCCACCTAACATATTTTTTAACTAGGCGTATTAGAGGGCCTACTTTGTTTCTAGCCAATTTTAGTATTAACTCCGATACTTGATCTACGAACCGGAAATTCTGAGTAAGGGTTCAAATTGACCCAAGAGGAATGTGTTAGGCACCTCTCAGATTCCACCAAGTATTGTTCCAGGTCGGACTAAATAATTGGGATTCAAATAATAACTGAAAAAAACAAGTAAAATAATTTCAACTATATTATATACAATTTGAATACAAATGATTGCATAAGCGACAAATAAATCAATGTATTCAATATTTGCCATAAACTTCAAAATTTCGTCCGAATATACCTTGCAAGTAAAGCAAATTCGTTAGTATGCCAAATATATATATGAAAATAAAATTAATAAAGGCCAAATGAATAAAGCAATAAGGAAACGCAATAGCAATTTTTAAAAGGCTTGTCTTCTCCAATAACGCCGTATCCAGCGAGTTTCGCCGAGATGTACCTCGCAAAAAATGTTAAAATGAATTAGTATTATAACTAATTAAACAACGAAAAATTAAAAGTAGAATAATAATAATAAGAGAATAATAATAATAATAATAATAATAATAATAATAATAATAATAATAATAATAATAATAATAATAATAATAATAATAGTAACAATAATAATAATAATAATATATAAAATAGAAACAAAAAAGTGAAATAGATTTTTAAAAGTTTTAGGCTCAGATTTCGGGTAGCGGGAGGCTAAAGATAACGTCATGGCTGCAGACACGCCGGCCAGCCGTGTTGCCATGCCAAGTACGAGTCCTGTTGCCTATCCCGTTCGTTTTTTCAACATTTATATATATAGATGTTATCATCATCGCCTTTTTGTTTTGTTTTCGGGACATGTAAGGGACGGTAAATACGGGTCGGGACTTGTATTGGCCTCCAAACGTCATTAGCCGAATAGTGTAGTATCCATTCATTATCAGTGCAAGTAAGCCTCAAACAAAATACTCTCATAGGCAATTCAGCGCAGCATTTGTCCAGATTAGTATAATAATTCAACAAAATCATCCAGGGACCAAGTGTAGCATTTCGTCCAGATCTGTCTTACTTAGACAAAGAAATAGCATCAGCCTTTTAAAAAGTTTACTAAGTGACACCTCAAACAAGTAGCTGATAGCAAAATCAAATAAGTTTAACAAAACATAGGGAAACCAAAACGCAGCAGTAACAGTATGCAAAACTGAACGGCGAAAGGAGAAAATCAACGGTAACAGCAAGCAGAACAATAGTCGAGCGGATGAAATCAACGCCAAAAAGATAATCAAAATGGCATAGCCATAGTTACACCAAATCAGTGGACCGGAGGGGCCGTCCTAACAAAAACTAGGAAAAAAAACAATCGTCAACAACCAGCGGAAGAGGGGAGGAGCAACACCGATCAGTGGCGTTACTGCCACTCCGCCTCTTTCTTTTATTTTAAGTTTCGACAGTGGGTAAACGAAATCAGAGGAGCTGAACACAGTGCTCGATAATGGTGTTTTTCCGATCAAAGTCACAGCGGCGATGGAGTTTTACCCCAACCCATTTCCCCAAGCCCCGTTCCCGATCTATTTGTGTAAATGGGTGTATGGGTGTTTCTGTGTGTGTAACCGAAGGAGGAGAGGTGCTGCTGTTTTTCTGATTTGGAGATGATGGTGGAAATTGTGTTTTAGGGAAGAAGACAAAGAGGAGGTAGGTGGTCTGTGGATGAAGGAGATGAAGGTCTCCGTTGGTGCCTCATTGATGGAGTATATGTAGCTCAGGAGAGAGACGTAGGTATGACCCTTTTTCTTGGGATTTAATTGAGATTCAATTAGAAGAATTAGCAAAATAATCTTTGCAATCAGAGAGGAGATACACGGTTTGAGGGGGATTGAAAGGTTATGATTTGAGGAGATAGAGACGAGATTTTAGGGAAGAGAGATTTTGGAATATGTTGGAAGTGCTGTGATTTTGGCAAGGATTCTTGAATCCTTTTTCCTATTATGCCTAAAAATGGGTTGTTTAACCTAATTCCGGTTTTAGGCCAATTAACAATTAAATTTATATTTGCGGAGTCACGATCAATAGTTGAGATTAAAGATCTATGCGATAAATTGAATAATGCTAATATAGAACACTAAAAGCACAATGTGAAAATAAATAAGGAAGAGCAGACGTATCGTATTCCTTGATGGTCGACAACCACCGCGCTGGATGATCCAATCGTTGAGACAGTAATTAAAATAAGAACAAGGGATATAACTCAATGATGGAAGGATAGAGAGTATTCTTATTGATCATGTAAGCAGGAAAGTCAAGTTGTTATAATTGGTTAAGATAAATGCTATTTATAGGCATGGAAGGCGCCTGTTGAAGTTGTAGTAGCCGTTGGGTGTAGAACCGTTCGGATAAGTAACCGCTGGGCATCTTATCCAGAAAGGTTGTAACCGCTGGGTGACCGTAATTTGAATGATCGCACCCAATAATGCCAATAACTGCTTATTCAAATTACGCTGACTGTTGATATATCTTGTAACTTCCTTGGGTCTGCCCGTGGGAAATGTCTGTCCGATGGACGTCTGTCTGGTGACACGTCAGCTCATGCCACGTGGACGACACGTGTCACTCTCCAAAGTCCAGTCAGTTTTCATCCAATACAGATAGTCCCCGCACTTCTCGGGCAGAGAATCTGTCCGAGGAGTGGATAAGAATTTTGGCGGGAGTTTTTGCAAACTTTTTGTGTTTACATGATGTAATCTTGATGACGTAGGGATCTTATCAGATAGGTGACAAGCCTTTACGCTGTGCGCATTAAATGCGCCGTATGAAAAAGTAACTGCGACCTGCACCTCTGTGGCACCGCAGTTTATTCTGAAATGACTACTGCGTTCCCCGAGGGTAAAAAGCAATAATTTTAACCGTCTCTTTCCACGTGCGCACGTCATTTGCTGATTATGAAGTGACTGCAGTTCTCTAGGGCAATGATAGTGCTGTAAAGCATTGATTAACCCTATTCCCTTCATCGACGGCTGGATCTGAGTGTGGGTTATCTGATAGCCTCCACGTGTCTTCGCGAGAAATTGGGGGTCTGCACCTTGATTCCTATAAATAGGAACTCACTTGATGAGAAACCTTTTACCTACTCTTATTTCTCCTGCCTTGCTCTTTGAAAAACCCTTGAATTAACTCTTGAAATTTTCTTGGCAATTTCATTCTTCTTCTAAAACCATGTCTTCAAGATCCAGAAGGAATCTAAATTTCGACGCTGCTGGAAGCTCGACGGCCACTCCTAGGCCGCGGGCTTCTCAGGCTACTGCCGCTGAGATAATCCCTAAAAAGTGGGGCGAACTTGAGGCAGATTGCAACGTTAAATCCTTCCATAATAGGGAAGGTGACACGCGCAACTGGCCGGCATACAGGTTCAAGTCAGGGATCACGAAGGAGGTGATCCCTCATGTGAGAGTAGACTGTGATTGGATGACAGAATTCCCCTCTTGCTGGTTTCTGAAGGTGAGAACATTACCTCTCACCGGGCTGGGTGGACAGCCATTGGAACCTACCCTTTCACAGTGGGGTGTAGGTTGCCTTTGCATCCAGTGTTGGAGAGACTCTGCCCGGGGCAACTGAGCCCCAGCGTATATAGGATAATCACACTCCTAGACTGGTTTGCGGCTGAAACTGACCAATCTTTTGAGTACAAGCAATTCATTTCCTTGTATAGCGTCCAGATTTTTAAGGATGGCTATGTGAACGTCAGGATGCGCGGACAAAAGGGCTTGGTGCGCAGCTCTGAGGATACCAGTGACCGAGGCTGGGTGCACCGGTATCTGTTCGTACGCTCCTCGGCCTTGACGTTTGACGACAAGGCGCACCTTCCAGAAGTCTGGAACAAAACACGTAAGTCCCCGAGTTTTTGTGTGTATATTTGGTCTTTCCTTCTTCTAACCTTCATCAGAACTTCTTTGTGCAGCGGCCAAGCAACCCTACGACAGATTCATAACTGTAGATGAACTGACGGCATGGGTTGAGCCGATTCTGGCGAAATTTGAACCAGAGAAGAGAGAATGGTCATTCTTTGCTTCTCTCAAGAGTTTGACCGTGAAGCACCACGGTGAGGATATTTCTATCTTTTTGATAGCTCTTTCTTTCTGAAACCTTCTTGCGTCTGACCGTTTTACCTTTGTTGCAGGTTTGGGTACTTCGGGAAGCTTTTTTCCTGCTCCCCCTCAGGACAGACCTACTGAACCTGTTGCCGATCCTCTTGCTAAAGCTGAGGCTATACTGGCTTCGGCTGGCGCTCTGCGCAGCAGGGATGGAGGCGAAGCACTTCTGTCCGAGGGGTTGAGCCCCTTGAAGAGGAAGAGGAAGAGCCGCGGTGAGGGCGGAGCGCGGAAGAAGTCTGCCCGTAAGACTTCCGCTGCTACTGGACAACCCTCGACGGCTGGTGGCGACCCTTCTGCTAGGGCAAGTGTCCCGAAACCCATGGGGGCGGACACCGAAGTTGCTGCTGAAGTCCCTGAGTCCGTTCGGGGAGAGGGTCCGACTCAGGAGGTTATCCACCTGTCGGATACTGAGTTTGAGGCGGATGTTCCTCTCCAGCGGAGGCCTCATCTCCGTAGTGATAAGAGAAGGGCCGAGGAGGAGACCGTCCGATCTCCGCCAAGGAGTCCCCGAGTTGGTGATGGGGAGAGGGCAGGTCCTTCTCGTGCGGACAAGGGCAAAAGGAAAGTTGGTGAAGAAGAAGAAGTGAGAGAGGAAGTAAGAGAAGAAGTGAGAGAAGAAGCCGGGGGAGAGGAGGTAAGAGGAGAAGCCGGGGGAGAGGCTTCCCAAGGAAGTAGCCAAGGTCCTCGTGTTTTCCGTTTTGAGGATCTGGAAAACATGGCTGCTGAGGGAGCAACCCCCGTTGTTCTTCGCGATTGTGAGACCATAGACCCGGAGGTGGAAGGTGATTCAAACCTTTCCTCATCAAGGTTTGTTTTGGCGGTCAGCTGTTGCGGAGCGGACAGAGCTAAGTGACATCAAGGGGGTTCGTTACAAGTTCGGACCGAATTACCCCTCAGAGCAGGCTAGGGAACCAAAGCTTTGTGAGAGGAAACATACCCTGAGACTTGCTCCCGATGTCAACTTTGTGGCCAGGCCGCGCAGCTTGGTTAAAGCAGTTTCTTCGCTCATTGGTCCTCGAGAGGAGTGGGTGCTAAGGGAATTGACCGACGAAGAACTGGCTTTCCAAATTGCTTCCGATTCTGCCCGGGTAAGTTTTTCCCTTTTTGCTTTTGCAGTAATTACTAGCCTATGGTTTTTAATCGTGACTTACTTTATGTTTCAGTCAAGCATGCTGGCCGCTGAGATCATGTTCCGCTCCCGGTTGAACAATGCCAATCAAGTGGTAGAGGTGAAGAGAGAATTGCTTGAGGCTATGAAGGATAACAAAACCTTAATCGAGCAGTGTGGTTTCCTTAGTGGGGAAGTTAACTGGTTAACAGATGTTAACAATAGTCGCCTTGAGCAGATCAATGCTCTCACCAGGGAAAAGGACCGTCTTTCTGAGGAGAAAGAGGGGTTCGCACGCTCCGTCCAGGTTTTGGAGAGACTTCTTGAGGAATGCCACGATAGCTTGAACAATGCTAACGACGACCGTGCAACTCTTGAACTGAACCTGCAGAGGGCAAATGAAGAGTCGGCCAAAGCCCGTTCCGAACTTCAAGCTGCTAAAGACCAGGTCGCCCAGCTGATGGGCGTTCAGGCCGTGTTGACCAAGGATCTGGCAAACTTGCGTGACCAATCGGAGATTAAAGCCAAACTTGCGGCCCTCGAGGCCAAACGCACGTTGCTTGCACAGATCCGTGCTGGGCAGGTTGATGTTGAAGAGATGTTACAGTCGACGAAGAGTGTTGTCCGAAGGATACAACAAGCATTGGGTCTCTCTCCCGAGGAGTCGGATGGTGAAGATGACGATGATGAAGATGAAGAGCTGGGGAGTGACGACGGGCCTAACGGAGCTGGTGCGTTGAGTCCCGGTCACGGCCTTTCAAGTTGACAATTTCTTTTCTGAACTTATGTATTTTTGTTTCGTCCGGCGAGAGCCGGACTTGTTTATTTGGTGGGCGGAAGTCTTATGAAGACTTTCTGGCCCTTGGCCGGTTTGTTTGGCCTGTTGGACACTCTATGAAATTCTGTAAGCCGTGCTCGGCGTTTTATCACTTCATAGTTTTAATGTAAATATGCAGTTTCAGATCCATTCAGTGACTATATTTAGTTTTGAATTCTTGATCCTTTGGTATGCATACATTTCGGCTTTCGTGCCTTATAATTGGGAACTGCTTTTCAAACTTTACTAAGTTCGCACTTTCCCAAGTCTCCCCAAGTGTGTTGAACTTACCCCTTCATTAGACAAAGGTCATAAGTTGTAGGTAATTTGACCGAATCGTGGTCGTTTAGAGCTCTGGTTGAGTTGTTTGGCTTTGCGAACGACTTCTCTTATTTTCATGGAAGCCTTGTCACATGAAGGTTTTATTTTGTGAACGACTTCTCTTATTCGTCGTGGAAGTTTTGTCACGCAAATTGAAAAATTTGCTGCCTTTAAATAAGGTCTTCTGCCTGTATGAAGGTCTTCTTTGGCCTATGGGGCCCTCACCACCCCCCTTGTTTTCATGTTGGAACACGTAAAGTGACAATATGAAAAGAGTTGTCGGCGAGCTGTCTAATGAACACATATAACCAAACGAGGAGTGTGTCCGTTGTGGGATTCGAACCCACAGCCACGAAGCTGAAGAACTTCGAGCTCTACCAGTTGAGCTAAACGGATCTGGCCTTGTTCAGGCCGTTAGTACCATTTAGGAAGAATGTATAACAAAAAGTAGGAACTTTTGTGTAAAGACAAAAGTAAGAACTTCTAATTTCTATGCATGGATAAAAGTAAGAACTTTTATGTAAGGATAGAAAAGGTAAGCGTAGAGTGACTAACCGTCCCTGTCGCCTAGAAGTGATACATTTTGAGATGAACTACATTCCAGCTGTTCGGGATGATCGAACCATCTGGCCGTGCCAAGCGATAAGATCCCTTGCTGGCTGAAGCGATCACTTTGTAGGGTTCTTCCCAGTAAGGGCCAAGTTTCCCTGAATTCGTTTCCTGTGTGCTCTGAGACACTTTCCTGAGTACAAATTCCCCGACTTGGAAGTTTCGTACGCGCAGTCCCCGGTTGTAGTATTTTTCAATTCGTTCTTTCTGGGCAACCACCCGTACGAGGGCCAGTTCTCTGCGTTCTTCGAGAAGATTCCCAGCTCTTCGGACAGGTTAACTGAATTTGACTCCTCCGTGGCATGCGCATATCGCAGGCTGGGCTCTCCTATCTCGACCGGGACCAAGGCGTCTGCGCCATAGACTAGAGAGTATGGAGTCTCTCCGGTACTCATTTTTACCGTTGTGCGGTAAGCCCACAGTACTCCAGGTAACTCTTCTACCCAGCATCCCTTTGCCTGCTCGAGGCGATTTTTGAGGGATTCAACGATGATCTTGTTGGTGGATTCGGCCTGCCCGTTAGCGACAGGATGATATGGTGAGGAAGTGATCCTTTTAATGTGCAAATCGTCGAGGAACCTAGTCACCTTCTGGCCGACGAACTGCGGGCCATTATCCATGACTATTTCCTTGGGTGCTCCGAAACGACATACGACAAAGCGCCAGAGAAAATCGACGACCTCTGTCTACCGTATCCTTGAATACGCCGCGGCTTCGACCCACTTTGTGAAATAATCTGTTATGATTAGCAAAAAGCGCATCCCCCGTGGTGCCGTGGGAAGGGAACCAACAATGTCTATCCCCCATTTCATGAAGGGCCATGGGGAGATGATTGAATGTAATGGCTCGGCTGGCTGATGAAGGAGATGGGAAAATCTCTGACATTTGTCACATTTCTTGACGAAATCATTCGCATCTTTCTCCATTTTGTCCCAGTAATAACCTGCACGTATCGGTTTCCATGTCAAGGCCTTTCCTCCGGAATGGTTACCGCAACAGCCTTCGTGGACTTCTCTCATCACATAATTAGTCTGATTTGGTCCGAGACATTTTGCGAGGGGCCCTGTGAATATCTTCCGGTATAGCTCGCCGTTGAGGATGGTGTATCGGGCAGCTTTCACTCGGAGTTTGCGAGCGGCCTTCGTGTCTGCGGGCAGGGTCCCATGAATAAGATAATTTGTTATCTCGTTCCTCCAATCCCAGGTAGTGCTGACAGTGTTAACTTCGAACTTTACCCTGTCCATGGTTGTGTAAAGAAGTTGAACGATAGCCGAAGAGCCGGCTGCTCCTATTTCTGCGACTGATCCCATGTTTGCGAGAGCGTCGGCCTCGTGATTCTCTTCCCGTGGAATCTGAATTGCTTCCCAGTCGTCGAATTGTGTCAAAAGCTCTTTTACTCGGCCGAGGTACGCCTGCATTCTGGGCTCTCGTGCGACGAAACCTCCATTGATCTGATTGACCACTAACTGAGAATCGCTCTTTAGCTTGACTATGGTTGCCCCATAGCTTCGCGCCAGTTCTAGTCCTGCAATAACGGCCTCATACTCGGCCTCATTGTTAGTAATGAAAGGGCATTTGATAGCTTGCCTTACCGTTTCTCCGGATTGAGCAACGAGGACCAGCCCAAGTCCTGACCCTTTGACATTCGAGGAGCCGTCCGTATGGAGGACCCAAGTGCCCGGAGCCTGTCCTGCATAGAGAATGGCTTCCTTTTCTACCTCAGGGTATATATTTACACTGAAATCTGCCACGAAGTCTGCCAAGACTTGTGACTTTATTGCCACCCTGGGTTGATAAGTGATATCAAATTCGGACAGTTCTATAGCCCATTTTACCAATCTTCCTGAAAATTCTGGTTTGTGCAGAACATTTCGTAAAGGGAAAGTGGTAACCACAACTATAGTATGACTTTGAAAGTATGGACGTAATTTTCGGGCAGCAGTTACTAGAGCTAACGCTAACTTCTCCAAAGGTTGGTAGCGGGTTTCTGCATCAATAAGGGCTTTGCTAACATAGTAGATAGGAAGTTGTTTACCTTTATCTTCTCGTACTAGCACAGCGCTTACCGATGACTCTGAGACTGCCAGGTAAATTAGCAACTGCTCGCCTTCCTCAGGTGTGGAAAGTAGTGGAGGATTGGAGAGATATTTCTTCAAATCTCTCAGCGCCTGCTGACATTCACGTGTCCACTCGAACTCCTTGTTTTACTTTAAGACATCGAAGAAACTCTTGCAACGATCAGATGACCGGGAAATGAATCTGCGTAGGGCAGCTACTCTCCCCGTCAGCCTCATGACCTCTTTCCTATCGCGAAGTACATCTGGGATCGACTCGATAGCTTTAATCTGAGCGGGATTGACTTCAATGCCTCGCTGAGAGACAATGAACCCCAGAAATTTGCCCGATCCGACTCCGAAAGTGCATTTCTCCGGGTTTAATTTCATGTTATACTGATCCAGGATTCAGAAAGCTTCTTTCAGATGTGCCGGATGATCTTCTGCTCATTTGGATTTTATTAGCATGTCGTCAATGTACACTTCCATAGTCTTCCCGATATGGTCGTGGAACATCCGATTGACCAGACGCTGATAGGTTGCACCTGCATTTTTTAATCCAAACGGCATAACTTTATAGCAATACGTACCTCGGCAGGTTATGAACGCCGTTTTCTCCTGATCTCCAGGGTCCATCAGTATCTGGTTGTATCCGGAATACGCGTCGAGGAAGGTCAGCACCTCGTGCCCGGCTGTTGCATCGATTAGTTTGTCTATCCTGGGAAGGGGATAGGAATCCTTCGGGCAGGCTTTGTTTAGATCTGTGAAGTCAATGCAGACTCGCCACTTGCCGTTCTTTTTAGGTACGACAACCACGTTGGCTAACCAGTCCGGATATTTGACTTCACGTACCGAACCGATCTTTAACAGGCGATCGACCTCGTCGTTGATCACCTGGTTCTGGAAAGCTCCTTGCTGGCGCGTTTTTTGTTTTACCGGGCGGTGGTATGGATCAACATGCAACCTGTGAGTAATGATGTCAGGGGAGATACCTGTCATATCTGCATGGGACCAGGCGAATGTTGTATGCCGCTCCTTGAGTAATTGCAGGATGTCTTTCCGTAAGCGCTCGTTCAGCTCCGTTCCCAAGTACACCTTCCGCTCTGGTTTATCAGCGAACAGCTCTTCGGGCTCCAGGGTTCTACTGTTGGCATGTGTTTCTCCTTTTCCTCCATCTTAGCGATGAACTCGGGGACCTCGTACTTAGCCTCGTCGGGTGTAGTATTTGGTCCCGGACGCTGTAATTGCTATTTGCTCTCCTCGGGTAGTTTAAGGGCCACCGAGTAACAGTCTCGTGCGGTGCGCTGCTCTCCTCTGACTTCACGCACCCCCCATTCTGATGGGAACTTTAACACCTGATGATAGGTAGAAGGAACGTCTTGCATGTCATGGATCCACGGTCTGCCTAGAATGATGTTGTAGGCTAGATCAGCGTCGACAACATGGAAAGTCGTCTCCTTTGCTACCCCCTCGGTTAGAGTTGTCAAGGTGATCTCTCCGAGGGTCTTTTCACTTGAGTTGTTGAAACCGGAGAGAACTCGAGATATTGGCACGATCTTGCCTGCTACCTGCATTTCGTCTATGACTCGTGACGGGATAATATTTGCAGAGCTGCCCGCATCGATGAGTACTCTCTTTACGTCGAACTCCGCTACTCGTAATGTTATGACCAGCGCGTCGACATGCGGAAACTGTAATCCTTCAGCCTCGGACTCCTCAAAGGTGATTACTCCTTCTGACCGGGGGCGCTTGCTGTTTGTAATGGATACCTTTGCATACTTTTTCGCCGTGAAGGTGACCGAGTCTACCTCGATCCCGCCCGAAATAACGTTGACCGTTCGCTTTGGGGAGGATGCTCGTGGTGGGCCCGGTTTGTTCTACTGAGCCTTCGCATGAGTTTGCTTTCCCTTCTCGGTTAGGAACTCCTTCAAGAATCCCTGTTTCAGCAAATGGGCGATTTCATACCTCAAGGCTTTGCAGTCCTCGGTGGTGTGCCCGTGATCTCGGTGAAACTCGCAGTACAGGTCTTTGCTCCGCTTGCTAGGGTCAGTCTTCATGTCCTTTGGCCACTTGACCTTTTCTCCCATGCCTTTGAGTACTGCCATGACCTCTGACATTTCAACGTTTAAGCTTGGCAGGCTTGGGATGCCTCGGGAACTCGACTCGGGGTTTTCCTTTCGAGATAGTCCCCTATTGCTGTTGCGGCTGCGTCCTTTGGAGTTGTTACGCGGTTGGTCAGGGTAGGGCTCATACCGTGTGCCTGATATCTCCGTTTCTGCTTTTCCGCCGGATCCACTGCTGCGAGGCTGCGTCCTTCCCCGAGCGCTAACCCCGATCAGTTTGTCTTCATCGATACGTACTTTTGAATTGTAGCGATTGTACACGTCTGACCAACTGGCCGCTGGGAACTCACGAAGAGACTCATAAAGTCTTCGCATAGCCTCTGAGCTCCTAACATCCAGGCTGTTAGTGAATGCGATTGCCGCCCATCTGTCCGGTACTTTGGGGAGCATCATGCGTTCCCTCTGGAACCAATCCACGTACTTTCGGAGTGACTCGTCGGGTCTCTGCTTAATTTCAAAGATATCTTCTACCCGGGTCTCCGTCTTCTGGGCACCTGTATGCGCCTTTACGAACAATTCGGCCATCTCTGCGAAGGATCCAATGGAGTTGGGTGGCAACATTGAATACCATCGCAGGGCCCCATCTGCCAGGGTCTCTACGAACTTCTTCAATTGTACAGATTCGATCTCTTCGTCGGTGAGATCGCTGGCTTTTATAAAATTTTTGAACATCATGAGGTGATCGTTTGGATCGGACGTTCCGCGATACCTTGGAATGTTCGGCATTTTGAACGTTTTAGGTATCGCCCTTGGGGCTGCTTCTTTCTTCCAGGGCCGCTGTGAGTATCGCTGGACATCAACTTTTTTCAGCGTAGGCGGGGTGCCTGGTATCTGATCGATCCTCTCGTGAAGAGCCTTTTGAAGTGCTTCCTGGCTTTCTTTGAATTGCTTGGTGAGAGCTTCCACGACAAGGCTCATATCTGCGGGTGCTGTAGATCCTCCACCCGGGTTCTGATTGGCTTGAGTCGCTGGATCTGTAGTGCCACTGCCGTCGTTACGCTCTTCCTCTTGCCTTGAAGTATGTGAAGAGGGTGCATTGGGGTTAGGCGCCGCAGCATCAGCCCCTGCGGTTGAAATATTGCTCCTTCGGAGAGAGTTCAATGCCTCGTTGATTCCCCGGTTCACTTCTACCTGTTGTTGCATAAAATCAAAAAATGTTTTCTGCAGATTCCCTCGGTCAGAGGAGGGACTCCTATGTCGGCGTCTCCTGGGCGGAGTAGCGCTCGGAGAGCGTCGGCGCCTCCTGGGCGGAGTGGCGCTCAGAGAGCGTCGGCGCCTCCTGGGCGGAGTAGCGCTCAGAGAGCGTCGGCGTCTTCTGGGCGGAGTAGCGCTCTGAGAACGTCCACGCCTGTTCTGCCTGACCTGTCCCTGGGAGGACTGTTGTCGCCCATCGGACGAATAATCGGGGGAATAATTAGGGGAATAATTAGGGGAATAACTACGCGAAGGGGTGTCTGCTTGCTGGCCGTCTGCAACGGCTTGCTGTTGCTAGGAACCACTTTCTGCCATGTTAGTTATGAAGCAAAAAGAACAGACGGAAACGAATACAGTATCAGAGATAGACCTCTTAACCTACGAATTCTATTGACCGGCTCCCACTGTGGTCGCCAAATTGTTTAACCTAATTCCGGTTTTAGGCCAATTAACAATTAAATTTATATTTGCGGAGTCACGATCAATAGTTGAGATTAAAGATCTATGCGATAAATCGAATAATGCTAATATAGAACACTAAAAGCACAATGTGAACATAAATAAGGAAGAGCAGACGTATCGTATTCCTTGATGGTCGACAACCACCGCGCTGGATGATCCAATCGTTGAGACAGTAATTAAAATAAGAACAAGGGATATAACTCAATGATGGAAGGATAGAGAGTATTCTTATTGATCATGTAAGCAGGAAAGTCAAGTTGTTACAATTGGTTAAGATAAATGCTATTTACAGGCATGGAAGGCGCCTGTTGAAGTTGTAGTAGCCGTTGGGTGTAGAACCGTTCGGATAAGTAACCGCTGGGCGTCTTATCCAGAAAGGTTGTAACCGCTGGGTGACCGTAATTTGAATGATCGCACCCAATAATGCCAATAACTGCTTATTCAAATTACGCTGACTGTTGATATATCTTGTAACTTCCTTGGGTCTGCCCGTGGGAAATGTCTGTCCAATGGACGTCTGTCCGGTGACACGTCAGCTCATGCCACGTGGACGACACGTGTCACTCTCCAAAGTCCAGTCAGTTTTTATCCAATACATGGGCTACACACAAAATTTAAAAAAATTAAAAGAAACAAAGGCATGACATATTTAGGAAGGAATTCAAATTTAAAAGAATCCACATTCAAAGAATGTGACAACTCTTGAATTGAAATGGATTGGATATTTTATAGGAAAAAGAAAAATATGCAATGTAAAAATGGGTGGATCTAGTCGAATCTTCGTCCAAATTCAAAGAAAGTTTGAAATTTGAATTCAAATTAATATGTCGATATTATGAAATAAAATTTTTACATGACATTTTAATTAGACTGATATTTAATTTAAAGGTGCATAATAAAGATTAAAATTAAAATATACATGAATCATACATATGGAAGAAAAGCAAAATGGACACATGAAACAAGTTGTATCAAATTAAATTAATTACGTATAAATATCCACAAATAATTGTAAATGCAGTTAAATTGCACAAATTTATAATTTTGAGACATATTTAACAAGTAGCCTTAAAATAATGAAAATTTATGCAATATAGCCACATTTATGTATATAATATATAAATAGGGGATAACACATGTAAATGCATATCTTCTAATGCAAATTTCGTTCAAACAGTCAGTATTGCACCTTTAAACTAAATATAGCCAATTATGGAGAAAGGAGGGACAAAATTGGGTGTCAACAAGGTCAGTCGAGGAGCCTAAGTGAAAAGAGGATGTCCTAGTTTGTGTCTTGGTTCAGGGTTGGAGTGTAAGATTTGTAGGTAGGGCTGGCGTTGGCTTAGGTTGTGGTCCTGGAGGTTGATTGGAGGTCTGGCGTGTGTGCCAGTGTTAGAAAAGAATGCAGGGGGTCCGAAGAGGTTTCAGATAGTGTTGCGGTGATTTAGAGGGAGTCCAGGTTTGTATTGAAGTAGTGTAGGGACCCTTGGTTGTCTGCTATGTGATCTCGGGTCTATATATGAAGTGTATTTAAGCTCTTAGTTTCCGCTAAGTTTGTGGTGTGTATTTTGCTGCGAACAAAATAATAATATGTTCACTGCTATGTATAAACTATTATACTTATGGAAATAGCTCTGTTATAAAATCATGTTTGGTGTGTTACTAGATTAAGGAAACCACGCCTTTAAGTGATATTCAAACGGTTCAGTTAGCCTAAAAGTTGTAGTGTTTCTCTTCACATATGTTGAACTGGTTTGTCATCGGAAAGATCTGTTTCTTGTTAAAATTAAATCCCTTGAAGCTATAGAGCCTGCATCCTTAGTGTCATTTAAATATTTGAATTCATTGATCTGCATTTTAAAAAAGATAGTTAAGTTCATTTTATAATATTGTGGTTTGTTCGTATTTTCATAGTTTGTTACCTCTGTATATTGTATGAAGGTTACCTTTTATTATGAAGTGTATGTTTCCTAAAGCCTAATAAATATGTTTCCATCATACTGTAGCTTCCAATTTTTCTTACTATGGTTTCTCTTGTTTAAAGTACATATTTTAGTCTTCATTAATATAATGGATGCTAGTAGGGTATGTTGCTATTAGTATTAGGTCCTTTTGATTGGTTTCACGTTTAAGAGTACTTGTAAAGTTTTTCTTTTTTATGAAATTGTTCCAAACATGCATCTTTAATTTTAAAATTAGTTACTATTTCAACTGTATCATTCACATTGTTATGGCATTTTGCGTTTGGAAATATTTATTCTATGGACTTGAGTTTGTATGTTCTTTATTTGTCTAGAGATTTCTTCACTCTGAAATTTAACTAAAATAGCAAAGCTTGAGTTACTAGCTATTAGTTCTGCCTGTCTAGTCCCATAATCATGTGTTAAAGTTATGGTAAATTTGTATGAGTTGGTAGGATAGTAAGGGCAATAGATTCATTTGCTAGCCATAATTTTTTTGAACTCTTTACCTTATTGAAGTGCCTCTGGGCAGCCGTACATATAAGTTAAAATTAGTTTTGGATTATTCTGAAGTTTCCTTGAAGGTTATTGTTGATGTGAACATGTGTTTTCTGGTAACATTATTTTGATTGCATCTCAAGAATTTGTATAGTTTATACATGACTTGGTGAAATTATATGACTTATTCTTTAGCATGTTCTGGACCTGTTGCTTGATTACTGTCTTTCAAATGTTCTTGATTTGAGCACGTGCTAATCTTTATCTCCCTTTCTTTTGCATAAAACCATCCTTGGGACGAGTTTCACTAACTCACAAATGGGATAGTTTACATCAGTGGAAGAATGTCGCCGTATAAAATTATGTATAGCCATAGTACTTGTAACAAGATAAACTTGGGTATCAAACTTGAAAGAAGTCATTGAGCGTAAAATAAAAAATATGTTTTTCAAGCTCCAAATGTTCTTTCAATTGTATATCTCAAATTGGAATAAAAAAATCTAAAAGTCTCATTTGGATTTTTGCAACTAGATTTATGTGCGAAATCTGAAAGATGATAATGCTCACCCTTACACATTCCTAAATAACCCATCATTGTTGGATATCCTAAATCAACCAAATAATATTTTCCTACAACAAGTTATAAAAATAAATTAATTAATTAATTAATATGAAAATAATATTGCATAGCAAAAATTACAAGGCATAGTATTATAACTGCTACTTACCTGATGGAGGATTGGGGAAATTTAAGATTTTGTCTTCTAAGTGCTTGATCGAGTATTCTAGCATCATACACAGTACACTCCCACCTAGACCATATAAATGTGTGGCACATGTCTCAATCACATACAACCATTATGTTTTGAGAAGCGAAGCCTTTTCTACCAATGTATTTGATTTGATCATTTGAATGAACAATAGAAGGCACATGTGTGCCATCTATAGCTCCAATGTTACAAAATATGGCCAGTGCCTCTCATCTCCTCTTAGTTTATGGTGAATATCAAAAATATTGAATCTTTTGGCTTAATATTGTCAATAGTCAATTTCAAATACGATAGTAAAACATGATGAAAATATCTACTTATAGTTTCTCCAGAGTGTTGGCATCATTCTTGAATTGTTCGATTACTTGCACCATGTCATACTACCATTAAGAACATAGCAACTATATCTTCTATAGTCATTCTTTTTGTTGCTTTCAAACCATATTGTTCATGTAATATTTTGCACAATTCAAGAAAGATTTATTTTTCCATCCTAAACATCTCATAACATCGCTTATCATGCCCTTCAAGTATCTCCTTGAAAAATAAAAAACTTGTATGCAGAGAAGTTCTACATGGAGTCTTTACGCAAAATTTTAAGTAATATCCGGTTGGAAGAGATACACTGCAAATTGCCAAATCAAGCACATCATCATCATCATTATGGAAGGGATTTGGTTATCACACTCATCGTTATTAATAGATATTGACATATGTGTAAAAGAAGTATAAAATAAAAATTACTAACTTTTACAACTTTAAGAACAATAATTTATTTATTCTAGAAAACCTTTATTCGCAACACACACAAGTGCAATACAAATATAAGTTCCAATAACCTTAGAGCATAACTAGAATAATATTATGTAATAAAACTAGAAGTTTCAATTGCTAGAGACAAAAATTTCGTAAATGCAATAATGAATAACATCACAAAATCTATTCTTATGAAGTTCGGACAACTTTTCCAGCCATTGCAGTTGCAACTCCGGATCGTCCTGTGCTAAAAATATTTTCTCATTGGTTGCTTGATTTGTAGGATGCTCGCTTTCCACCATAAATAGCTACCAACAATCATACCAAGAAAATTACGAACTATATCTGATCCATTACGCTTTTAATACTAAGTGAATTATACTTTGAACCCATGTTCATTGAAGAATGTGTTTCCATGACTTCTGCAATTCTCTCCATTAATGAGGTAATTCTCAGACCGATATTGAGCTTATGTTTTTTCTTTTAAATTATATTTGTTAAAGCCTTTCTTTTTCTTTTATCATCACTTTCATTGATGCCTCGTCTCCTATCACATTGGATTCTTCTATATTAATTTGTTCGAAGCTTTCACCAGTATTATTTTGTAAGCCAATTCTATCGATAAATTTATCATTACAATTTAAAGGAGTATTAAATCATATGGTTGCTCTTCTTGAAACCATTACTCCAATGTATATCATCGGGTAACACTCTAGATGTGCGGAACCTACACCCTTGGAAGGGGTATCAATTGATACTCCTTTGTCAAAAAATTACACTGCGAATATAGTTAAAAAATTATTTTTATACGGATATAAACTAGTTTTGAGTCCCCTTTGCAACAAAAATTTTTCTAGCCTAGTGGTGACTTAGGTTCTCAGTTCCAGTCCCATGTACAACAATTAAACTTTTTATGTCCCCTTGAAATTTTGTGTCTGCCAATAATAGTGCCAATGCATGTTCACCAGTGGCAATATCTTTGAAATAAATCTCCATTTGATCTCGATATTAAACCCCTCTCTCTAAATTTCTCTACACTTGGATTTTCCTCCAATCATAATATTTAAGAAAATACAAAAATTTTAAAAATATCCACTTGTACTTCACTTGCTTGAATTTAAGTGAATGAGTAGTAGAATTATAAATACCTTTATCTTCTTTTTCCACCGTTCTACACTTGCTTGAATTGACTTTTTTTCATAGCCTCATTCTAAGCCTGTCTCCTTTCCAACAAAGGTGTCCCATTCTTTTCATGTATTTTAAGACTATTCCATTTGTTCTTAAACTTGGTTTAATCATAGTTTTTTCTTGTTTTAGCATTGAAGTTTTTACCATCCTAATCTGTTGAAGTGAGTTTCAGGACAATTTTCGGTCGTAGTTCTTTCACGTATAAATCTAAACATAATTTTGTAGTTTATGCACTCCATTTAGCCTTCTCAAGATTGCTATCTTGTGTTATAATTCTCTTACTCATCTTCTTTTCCATATGTATTAGAGAAATATGCAATGTAATTATAATAAGATAAATACAGGATGAATAATATGCATATAAAGACAACGCAAGCTTAAGTAGAATATGCATCTCCAATAAAAGTGCAATGCATAAAATAAATACGATTTTCGAGTTAACAAAAACTATAATTTAGTCTATTATGTCCAATCATAAAAAAAGAAGTAACCAATATGTAACATCTCTTTTGACCAACACTATACAAGTTAAATAGAAATATTAATCAAAGGCTAATAAATAATAAGACTAGCGTGCTGACTAAATTCAGTAGCTCATTGAACATATTCTTTTGGATGTATATCAAATCAACCGAAACAAATACTTCTTAACTTTCAAGGAAACAGGTAGAAAAACTTGATATAAAGCTAGATATTACTATATTTCCTATACTTTCGCCTCGTATTCATGCTTCTACTTGTTATATTTGTTAGCACTTTGAGCTAAATTTCTCTTATTTGGTGTGTTTCATATTGTAGAAATTATGTTGATGATATGAAGCGTTCGTGGAATAAAATTTAGTGGAAACAAGAGTTTTGAAGTCTGAGTAGAAGCCCGAGGGTTGAGCGAACCAAGGCGTGGAGGAAAAACAATAAAAAATTAGACAAACAGTAAAACAAGCCTGTTGCGCTGCGCTGGGCGTTCGCTGCGCGACGCAACAGGGGAAAGATTTAGAGAATAAGAAATTTTGAAAACCTGCATATTTTGGCCTACGGCACCGCGCTGTGCTGCGCCGTAGGCTTAAAATCTTGACATTCTCATTCTGACTTTATTTTGGATTCCCGACTTGTGTGGGCCTATAGTGACACGACCCGAAATCCGGTTAGGCCATGCGGGCACCCGACATCCTTTCCTAGACCCGTCGGGCGAACCCTTATCAATTAAATTAGGAAAATAAATATAATTCAATTTATAAATAATAACAAGACTTAGAAAAAGTACAAACATAATGATAGCTCTAAGCTGTAAAAAAAAAGAAATTGCAGCTGACTACCTACATACTAGGTTTAGGGCTATCCAGACTAGACATCTAAGAGTACAAAAGAAGACAGATACCTCCTGAAGGGAGCAAAATGTAGCTGAAATAATAAACAATAAACTGGTGGCCATCCAGAATAAAAGCTGGCTCACCCTGACAGCTAAAGTCGGCGTCGCTCCTGAACAACGTGGCGAACTCAATCCTAGAGCGAACCTGCCGAAATAAAATAAATAGAAAAGAACAAACAACAAATAAGGGTGAGTCAAAAAGACTCAAGAATCACTCAAAGAATAGGATAGCTAACCAGGGAGGAGAAACAAATAAACAAAATTCTTCTTATTTAAATTATAAAAAGGCAGAGCCAGATAATAACTAGAAACACGTATGAAATGACCAACTCATCAATAACCAGGAACGTAAGATAACCAAAACATATAGGTATCCCGAACTCATCAACAATCAGAAATACATCCGATTGCGGCGTGCAACCCGATCCATATATTCATCCTGTTGCAGCGTGCAACCCGATCCATATATTTATACCGTTGCGGCATGCAACCCGATCCATATATTTATACCGTTGCGGCGTGCAACCCGATCCATATATTTATAACATTGCGGCGTGCAACCCGATTCCCGCAACCCAGAATACGAGCCAGAAATATATAGGCAAATAAGCAATGCACGTAGAAGCAGAACAGTAGTTATGTACCACAAGTCTACACAATGGTATGAAATGAAATGAAATGAAATGAAATAAAATGAGATGAAATGAAATATGATGCAAAGAGTCACATGTGCCCGTAATCCCATCCCGAAGCAGAATACTCCTGCATTCGAGGGGGATCCAATCTGATAACCAACTGGAGCGCAATACTCCTGCTCCTGGGGCGGAATACTCCTGCACCCGATATAATATAAATCAGAGGCGGAATACTCCTGCACTCTCCTGGGGCGGAATACTCCTGCACCCGATATAATGTAAAGCTGAGGCGGAATACTCCTGCACTCAATATCTGACATAAGAGTGGAATACGCCTACTCCTGGAGCGGAATCCTCCGACCCTCAATATGATACAATGGAGCGGAATCCTCCAGCTCCTGGGGCAGAATACTCATGCACCCAATGATATGCAATGTAATGCATATGAATGACATATAATGCATATGAATGCAATGTGATGCAATAATAACCCTTCACCGGCGCGGGACTCTCATCGACAGCCGGGAGGTAGATGCCAACTCACAGCCAGATTACCATACTCAGATCCTCAATGCAATACCAACAACAGGACATAACATATAATATACAATGTAAATCCAAAGCTAAGGCATAAGGAGTACGCCTATCAGCCGCTACACATGTAAGGAACACGTGGTAGAAAATCCACAAGGCCAGGTGCCTCCAAAGAAATGGATATAAACACTTACCTCGTTCCAAAGTTAACACTGCTACCCAACAACCGCTTCATTCTTTGAATTCATTGCCAAACGATCCCACTGTGTTCAATAAGCACTAAAAATATATCACATTAGGCTAAAGGCTTCATTCCTCACATCTTAGGGCAATCCGGTTAGGAACCTGATACCTTATTCGCAAACGCAATACGCAAGTCAGGCCTATGTACAGGGTTTATAGTCACCTAACCAAATCCTAAATAAATTATATTTATATGTTGCCCATAACTCACTGAGTACGTATATATAATCAATTCCATTATCGGGGTCCATTTGACCCTTTAAACTATTAATTGAACTTATTAAAACGATGTATAATATTCCAAGTTTTACCATTAAAACATATTCAAACACACGAAATAAACTCAAATAATGCATTAAGATATTTACCTGAATGTTTTCGCGGTAAAAATTCTATCTTTTCTCCGGCTATTTTCTTATTTTCTGGCATTTTTCTGATAATTTTCTCTATTTCTCGTTCCTTGCTCAAGTTTCTGTTCATGGTGCTTACTTTGCTTCTGTTTCTATATACTACTAATATTACTAAGGACCCACTGCCTACATTTATTTCTTTTGTCTTTTCCTTCTTTTTTTTCTTTTAAAATTCGCTGCTACGGTAAAAATTAAAAATGTACTCTACGATATTCGAAATAATTTCAACTTTTTCATACAAGTTATAAAAAATATATGTAACATATTCGCTAAGGCGGATCTCAAATCGGACTCCAAAACTCAATATGCAAATTAAATAGAAAAATGTCAAATTATTTAACTGTTACACTTTATGCACCTCCTTGAGACACTAGAAGGGGGGGTTGAATAGTGTCCTCCGATTTTCGTTCAAGAACCCTGTTCTTCTTGAGAAGAACCTAGTTCTCAGATTTTCTCTCCTGCTACCTGGAACACTGAACCACACAAAACATACACACAAGAACACAAGGATTTTTACGTGGAAAAACTCCTTGCTCAAGGGAGAAAAAACCACGACCCACACTCTGGGATTTTAGCACTGAATCCACTAACACAAGAGCAATGTTTCTGATTACAAACTCTGTAACCAAGGGGCTACACTCTAGACCCTACTTACTACTCAAAGCTAAACTCTAACTTCTCAGTAAATACACAACGATTCACCTAATACATGTGCTTCTGAATAAGCTAATAGGTAAAACTATGAAAGATCTAATTTAAGCCAACTTGAAATTTGACGAACCTAGACAGAAAATCTAGTCTCGTTACTCTGCTTGCACACAAGTTGTCTTCTGCTGATTACTCACGTAGAAAGATGCTGGATCGCCTTTGTATGCTCTCAACTCTCTATTTGTGAATAATCAATTTCGGCTGCTGCTGCTACTTGCATATATATGGGTCTTCTTAACCTTAGTAGAGTTCTACAAGGAATCCTTTTAATTAAGGAAAGTCAGGATTCCCAGTAACTCCTTTCCTTGTTGAAGTCCAACTCCTTTTCACACTTCGCAGACACAGCCTGGACACAGCTTCTTTTAGTCTGACTAGGATGTATGTTCAATCACGCGCCACTACTCCTAGTTCCGCAGGGATTTGCAACCCGTACTTTTTTCGATCACCTGTGCCCTTCATTCTAAGGACCTGGTCCTTAGTGAGAACCTAGGAGTCCTTCTTGTTTGTCATGCTTCAAAACCAGCTCTCAACAAATTTCCCCTTTTTGATGATGACAAACAAATATTGCCCAAGAACCTGAGTAGACAAAAATACCAGCAAACAAACAAAAACAGTATATATAAAAAACAGATGATGAATTAGGTCACAAACACTCCAATATTTCCATCTTCCCCCTTTTGGCATCATCGAAAAGATTTGAATCCCTGCATGAACTTGCCAGTGAAACTTAGTCTAAAGCACAAGGCAACAAGTCAGTAATAATAGCACATATAAGCAAGAATAAGGGCCCAATCAGAACCAATGACTAAATCAGGAAACATGCATAAACATAAGGAAATTTAAAATCATCATCCAGGTTGTGTCAGCAGCACAACCCCAATATTTAGTACACAACAGAACAAATTGTCTTAAACATTCAATAACATGAAATCAGGAGATCATAAGAGAGGGTAGACAATGGCTGAAGAGAAGGAATTAGAGCAGAATGGGATAGGATAGGAGGATTCAAAGCTGAACATTGATTTGAGAAGTGCCTCAAGTTGCTTCGTATTTTTGGCCCTTTCCATCAACAACTCGGCCTCATACTTGTGGCAAGCTATCTTCAAACGATCAATTTCTTGATCCTTCAACTTCAGCTGTCTGTGGAGCTCTGTGTTTTCTTCATTCACCTCCAGGACATGCGTCTCCAGCTCCTTCACAGCATCAATGCCCTCCTCGAGTCCATAATCCTCACTTTCCTCCTCCTGCTCTTGCTTAGCCTGCATTGGTCTCTTTGAAGCTCTGCTTTCTCTGAAGAAGTCACAGTTTTTCAGCACATTAATTCCAAACATCTGGTGAATGGTTGGCTTCTTCCCAGCTTCTAAGGGGACCCCAAAGTGCTCTAGAACCTACTGAATGATATAGGAATGAACAAGGGAGTGTGGCTTCTGCTCAGTATCAGCAATTCTTTTGATGTGTCTAATTATCAGCCCAGGCAAATTAATCTTCACTCCCCTGTCCAGCAGATCCATGTACGTTAGGTCCAAAGCACTGGCCTCGCAGTTCCTCTCTCCTCTTGGTAGAAGAAACCTGTGCACAAACTCAAACAACAGTTGGTGTGCAGGTTCTATTTCCTTCTTGTCTACTTTTCTCTCCTTTCTCAACTTGGGTTTCCCTGAGAATTTCTTGACAACAGCTAGAGGAGTGACTCCATCAGTCCTCTTTGGCCACTTGAGCTGAATGTACCTGCAATAACCTTCTGCGGGTATGTCACGAATTATCCCCAGCTCAGGTCTCCCAAATTCAATCTCCACACCTTTCACAGTGGTGAACACCCTCCTAGCATTGACTCTGCAGTTCGTATAGAACTCTCTGACCTCTTCAGCATACAGCTTCCTGTCTTTGTTGCTAAACAACCCCAACCAGCCTTGGTGTCCAATCATTCTGAGTAATGGCTTCAAATGAAACTCTTTCTCATCATGCAGGATGCTGCCATGCAACACCTGATGTTTAGAGAAGAAAGCCACTCTGTCAGGTTCATCCTCACTGCCTCTTCTTCTTCTTGTCTCAGCTTCACTGTCAGTATCTGAGTCACTAGGCTCAGCATAACTGCCTGCATCATCATCACTTTCCTCCTGGGTTTTCTCAGCTCTTCTTTCTTCCTCCTTCTTCCTTGCTTCTCTCTCTCTGGCATTTGTCACTGTTCTCTCCAGCTTTCCAACCTTTTCCAATTGTTGTTTTAAAACAGACCTGGTGCCGACCCTTCTGGTCACAGGTTCAACCTTGTCAACACTGTCACTCTCATCACAATCTTCATCAACCAGCCTTGTCTTCAGCACTGGTTTTCCCCCTTTCACTAACCATCTTCTCTTCTCAGGCTCCACTATATTTTCTTTCAGGAATACAACTTCCTCCTCCTCTTCCTCCCCTGCCAATTTTTCATCTTCTTCTCTAAACTTCCTTTTTCTTTTTGGTTCTTCAACCACTTTGGGAGTTTCTCTTAGTTCAGTCTTCTCCAACATTGCCTCCTTCTTTCCTTCTTCCTCAAAATCTGTCCAATCTATGTCTGCATCATCAACCTCAGTTGAATTTGGGCAAGCAACAGGCTCTTGCACCAAATTCTCTGGGGCTTCAGCAGATTCAAGTCCTCTACCGGCTAGACTTTCTGGCACAGATTTTTCCTTAGCTCTCTCATCCCTATCATCTTCCTTGAACTTCTCTATTACTGTTTCTGCAACATTCAAACTTACACCAGACTCAACTACCACAGGCACATGCATTCCTTCTCTAAGTTCATCTCCTACATGATCACGCTCTGCCTCACATGAGTTCCCCCTATCTATTTGTTCAACATGCTCAACACCTATTATTTTGTCTAACCCAGATACTAGGGTTTCAGTTTCTGCCATTCCAGGGCTTTTCATATCTACTGAAGTAACAGGTGTAGATAAGATAGGAACGGGGATTACCTCATGTAGTGGTTGTGATGAACTTTGTGCGATGGGTGTGGTGGAAGTCGTCCTTAACCTCAACTTCTTTATCAGCTTTTTGTCCCCTTTTTGAAGAATTTTTGCTCGGGCCTTTGCAATCCTTTGGGCAAGCGTAGATGGTGGTGGTTTCTCAAACATCTTGATACGGTTTTTATGTATAGCCACAGAGATAGACAGGATTTTCTGGTGTTAGGGTTTTGAGAGAATTTTGATTTTGGAAAGAAGAATTTAAAGGTTGGGAGGTAAGGTTAAGAGGGAAGGGGTTTCGGTGACTTGACAGTGCCTTGGGAAGGCAAGGTTATAATGATAAAAAAGAAAAGCAGCTTTTTGAAAAATTTTGAAAACCGGGAAGGGTTAAGAGTTTTGACGGTTATGGACTTAATTCAGTAGTGGGGTCCAAAAAATCAATTAAAATTCTACCCAGAAAAGGAATGTGTTCCTATAATTTTGGATAGTTATAAGAACATGGAGGATCTCCTTTGACACACTTGTGATTGACAATTTTAATTCCGTTATGACTTTTAACATGTAGGGTAGTGTGAATGTACCTGGACATGATTCCTCATGCTTTGACTGATTCCTTCTTAGTACATGGTAGGTTCTTCATGGGATCACATTATTTTTACCTGGTGCTAAAAACTGAACAGGTGTACTAACAAAAGTACCATGTTAGACTAAATATCAATTGACAAAATTCAAATATTAGACAATCGAATACTCTACTAACCAATCATGAGGATTTTCCTGCTGGATCATCCGTGTATTTTGGTCATCCCTAATTCCAACATGTTCCTCTCAAATTGTACTTTGTTCAAAGCTTTAGTAAAAATGTCAACAATTTGATCCTCAGTCCTGCAAGAATTCATAGTGATTAGACCCTTTTCCACATTATCTCTCAAGAAGTGGTGTCTAATATCAATGTGCTTGGTTCTTTTATGTTGGACTGGGTTCTTGGCAATGTTCACTGCACTAGTATTGTCACAGAAAATTGGCACAGCTCTACACTTGATGCCGAAGTCCTCCAGTTGTTGTTTGATCCACAACAATTGTGAACAGCATAATGCAGCTGCTACATACTCGGCTTCAGCAGTTGATAAAGCAACAGAGTTTTGCTTCTTTGTAGCCCAGGAGATCAAACAAGGACCAAGATAGTGTGCCATTCCTGAAGTGCTTTTCCTGTCCACCAGGTGACCTGCATAGTCTGCATCAGCAAAACCAATTAGTTCAAAAGTACCTCCTCTTGGGTACCAGAGACAGAGGTCCTGAGTTCCTTTCAAGTATCTCAGGATCCTCTTCACAGCTGTCAAATGTGATTCCTTGGGTTTGGACTGAAATCTAGCACACAGTCCTACACTGTATACAATATCAGGCCGACTGGCTGTGAGGTAAAGAAGTGATCCTATGATTCCTCTATATTTGGTCTCGTCTGTTGAAGGACCGAGTTCATCCATATCCAGCTTTGTCCCAGGTGCAATGGGAGTCGTCATCTCTTTTGCTCCTTCCATGTCAAACTTCTTCAGCAGTTCCTTGACATACTTCTGCTGGTGAATCATAGTTCCTTCAGGCATTTGCTTTATTTGCAATCCAAGGAAGAAATTCAGTTCTCCCATCATGCTCATTTCAAATTCACTTCCCATCAGATCAGCAAAGCCTTTGCATAGCTCCTCATCAGTGGCTCCAAAAATAATATTATCAACATACACTTGAACCACCAACAGGTCCTTTCCTTTCTTTTTGAGGAACAGTGTGTTGTCAATTTTTCCTCTTAAGAACCCATTCTTCAATAGGAAACCTGATAGCCTTTCATACCAAGCTCTAGAGGCTTGCTTCAGTCCATAGAGAGCCTTGTCCAGTTTGTAAACATGATCAGAGAATTCATTATTCACAAAGCCTGGTGGCTGAATAACATAGACTTCTTCATTCAGGTATCCATTTAAGAAGGCACTCTTCACATCTATCTGATATAGTGTGAACTCCATGTATGTGGCAAAAGCAATTAGCATTCTGATAGCCTCCATCCTTGCCACAGGTGCAAAGGTTTCATCGTAGTCAATTCCTTCTTCTTGACTATAGCTTTGCACTACTAATCTTGCTTTGTTTCTCGTCACTATGCCATGCTCATCTAGTTTGTTCCTGAATACCCATTTGGTTCCAATTATTGATCTGTCCTTCGGCTTAGGAACCAGATGCCATACTTTGCTTTTTTCAAATTGATGTAGTTCCTCCTGCATAGCCAAAATCCACTCTGGATCTTCTAGAGCCTCCTTCACGTTTTTTGGTTCCAGAGTTGAAAGAAACGCAAAGAAAGCACAGAAATTCTTCAAGGCTGACCTGGTCATGATTCCTGTATCTAGTTCTGACAGGACATTCTCCAAAGGATGGGATCTTTGGTATTTCCATGGCCTTAGTTTAACATGACTGGAAGAACTCGCGTTATCATCCTGGTGAGTTTCTTCTTGACTTGCTGGATCATTAGCTTCATCAGCAGTTCCCCCCGTCAGATTTACCCCTTGTTCCAATACACTTGGATCTTCTCCTGATGTCTCCTTGTCTCCGAAATCTTCCAGTTCATGCACACCTTCTTCCCTGCTAAGCCCAATTTCTTGATCATCTGTCTCACGTTCCTCCAGTGCCCTGTCTGATTCATCAAAGACCACATGCGTACTTTCTTCCACTGTCTGTGTCCTTTTATTAAACACTTTATATGCCTTGCTCTGAGTCGAATAGCCAAGAAATATTGCTTCATCACTCCTAGCATCAAACTTTCCCAGGGGTTCTTTTCCATTGTTGTGCACAAAGCATCTGCACCCAAAAGGTCTTAGGTGAGCAATGTTTGGCTTTCTACCTCTGAGTAACTCATATGGAGTCTTGTCAAGAATTGCTCTGATTGAACATCTGTTCAGCAGGTAACATGTAGTATTTATAGCCTCAGCCCAAAAATTTCTTGCAAGACCACTTGACAACAGCATAGTCCTGGCCATATCTTCCAGAGATCTGTTCTTCCTTTCTACCACTCCATTTTGTTGGGGAGTTCTTGGAGCTGAGAAATTATGATCTATGCTGTTCCTTGCACAATATTCAGAAAATTTCGAGTTTTCAAACTCAGTTCCATGATCAGATCTGATGTTGATAAGATCCAGACTTAACCTCTTCTGAACTACACCAGCCCAGTCTTTAAAGCTGTCAAAGGCTTCATCTTTAGTTGCCAAGAACAGAGTCCACGTGTATCGAGAGTAGTCATCAACAATTACAAACACGAATCTCTTTCCTCCTCTACTTTTGACTCTCATAGGTCCACACAGATCCATATGCAGCAATTCCAGTGGTTGTTGACACCCAATTTCGTCCCGAGGCTTAATTAATGACCAATCATTTAAATGAAAATCAATTATTTAAAATTCAAACTAAAATTAATTGATTAAAATTAATTAAAGTAAATTAATTTATTTCAAAATAAAGGGCTAAAATTACAAAATATAACCCCAATTTGGCCCACCCCGTGCAACCCCCTTTCATTTCCTAATTAATCCTAAGAAAGGGGCTAAATCTGCTCCTACATCCCAATTTAGGTTTACCTCTGCAAATCATATATACACACATACTACCTATCCATTTCTCGTTTCAGCTTATCATAAACCCGACCCAAACATTTCCCTAATCCCCTAATCCCTAATTCTAACCCCGATTTCCCTCTCTGATTTCCCCAAAACTTTGATAATAGTCCAAATCCTTGTCAGCTGGTCCCCTCCCACGTTTCCCTCTCTCATCAGCAACGAACAAATGATCCCAGCCATTCATCTGAATTCGTGAGTTAATCCGAGCCCTATATCGATTCAAACGGCTTCTTTTGTATAGATAAGGCTTGGATTCGTACGACCTTTATGGGAAGAGACGAATCTAACCCTTATCTTGCAAAGAAAGGTCGAAATTGAAGGTTGATTTGGAGATTTCAAGGAGATTCGGAAGCCCTAGCATTTCAGGTATAAAACCTTGTTTTTCGTTCATTTTAGAGAAAAAAAAAAAGGGGGCAGCACTTGGGTACACATAGATTTTTCTCTCAGTTTTAAGAAAGATATACACATAGCATTTTTAGTTTCTGTTTCGATGGGAAGATCGCTTTCAGTTTTGTATCGTCGTTTCGCCTTTCTAGTCATCAACCTTGTTTGAGTCGTCGACCTTGTTCGACTAACTTTCTTCGAATCCTCGCCCCATTCGCTGCGCCACAAGAGGTAATATCCTAAAACTTCTACTACCATTTTTACTTGAATATAAAGGCTGTTTATGTCTGCAACTTGATTTTTTTTGTTATTCTAATTAATACAAGTCTTAGTTAGTTTCATTGTGCATTTCACTGAGTAAATAAATGTGTCACTCCTATTTTAGGTAGTCACTCATTTCCTTCAAAATGGAGGTTTATTTTCCCTAGCTGCTTATTATAATGATCTTGATTTAGTTTCTTTCTTAGCATGATAGGCATCTAACATTTTTCTTAAAATCTGAAAGTGAAAATTTATAAAGCTTAACAACAGAAAGTTGTAATCTTTGCATTGTTTTCTTGGTAAGTTTGAACCTTTACATGATCTTCTATGAAAGGACTTTGGTAAGGGTGTTCAAGGAGTATGTAGTTTGTCCCAGTTTGTTCAAGGGGGTGCAGGGTCTGGTGTTGTAGGGGTTTTATTTTCTGGTGTGTATGAGGGTGTTCTGTAGATGCTGTGCAAAGGTAGGATGATGCAGGAGTGTGTTTGATTCAGTCTGGGAGTGGTTCAGTGAGGGGCTGTGAGGTGAAGTAAGGGTATAGCAGCTTAAGTCCTGAGTGTGTGCTTGTAGGTGAGGTTGGAGTTTCCTGGTTGATAGCAGGTGATTAGATGTTGGTTGTGTTGTTTGTGAGAGTTCAGGGTGGATCTGTTCAGGTTAATAGCAGGAAGGGGCTGTCCTGTTCTCAGGCAGTGTAGGTGTTTTGTAGGTTGTTTGTCTGGTTCTTTTGTCCAAGTGATTAGCCGGGAGTTTAGGAGTTTGTCTGGTTTGTTTCCGGAGTCTGAAAGAGGGTATGAGCTGTTCAGATTTTAGAGGAGAGTGCAGGGTGTTAGAAGCTGGTTTAGGAGCATTTCAGTGGAGTTGTTTCTTGTTTGTTTTAGAGGGTGCAGGTCAGGGAGCTTTTTGTTTGGTTTCTTGGTAGCTCAGGGAGGTTGGAAGATGAATGGGGGCTGTTTTGATTGTTCAGGCTGTCTAGGTAGTGGAAGTGAGGTAAAGTGAGTCTTGCTTAGTTTGTTAAGCTGTGAGGGAGTTTGTGAGAGTGGGGAGATGTTGAAGCCCATTTGTAGGTCTGCTATGGTGTGAGGCTGTTTCTGATATAAAGGCTCCCTGTTCTTGTTTGTTTAAGCTGAACTAAGGGTCAAATCTGCAGCTTCAGTGGTTTTCTTTGGTGGATCTTAGAGTCTCTTGTCTTTGTCTTATCCTGTTTGGTTCATTAGCTTTGTGTATGTCTCGTTCAGTATAAGTTTTAAAGCTGGTTGTGTTGGTATAGACTGAATCTTGAGGTTGTTTCTGCTTAAAGATTCGATCTTTGAACTTGTTAAATAAAGTTTCATGTTTCCGAGTTTAAAGAAAAGATAATAGCGAGAATCTGACTATTATTCTGTTGACTATGAACTTGCTGGATAAACTCTATCCTATTTGGTTTGGAACTGCAATCTTTATCAAGGATCTAATATGGCTTGTGTAAGTTAATCTTTAATTATATATGGTGTTTACTTGCATGTGTATTCTAATTAGTCAAATCGGAGAAGTTCTTTTCAAGTCCTGTGTTTCTCTTGTCAATACATTGCCTGCTATCTCATAAAAAAGAAGAAATCATGTCTCTTAATATCTAGAGAGAAGTAGGTGGTTTTCATTAAGCTAAGCTCTATTAAATTCCTTAAAACATTAACTTGGTATCAACTCCCTGTTTCACTTAGTGATTTCTGTTTATGTCAGAAGTCCTGATTTTATATCCTCTTTTCTTTCTCTCTTGAAGTATTGATGCTTAAATAGCCTACTGCTTGAACTAGTTAAGTACTTAAGGCCTTTACTTGAAGTCTTTAAAGTAATGAAACAGATCTGTTAATTAGTTCTTGGTAATTTGAATATATATCGTGCAATAGCTAGAGTATTGATGACAGGCAACACTAGTAGTTCATTTGAAATTCCCATAGCAAAGTTTGAATTTCTTCTCTTATATACATTGTCTTGTCTGCCTGCTACTCAATCGAGTTAGAATTCTCTGGAAATTTAGCTTATAAAATGTGAAAACTTGGTAAAAGATCGGATCTTTCCTAGTTGAATTTAACTCTTAGCAGGGAGTTTATTTAGCCTATTTGCCTATAGTTACAAAATGATTTGACCAAAATTAAATGTTGTAATGTTGAAATTTTTGTTTTAATGATAAAGTTGATTATTTTACCACCTATTTGAGTTTAGTATTTTTGTCTGTTTAGCCGCTATGCATTGTTTTAAAAAAAGTAAATTCTTTACCATGTTATAACTCTTTGCTATCTACTCTAAAATGGCTTATGAAGTCCTTCGTTTGAAATGTGAAAGTTTGATGGCTGAATAGGCAAAAGAAATGCATTTTCGAGGTTGTATGTCAAATTCATAAGATCTGCTTCGTTTTTTTTAGCATGCCAGACTTCATACTTAAAAGATTAGATATTTGGGTCAAGTTAATCCTCTTGTTTGATTTACACTTTTGTTTTCTATAAATTATTTTGAATATATACTAATCCTTATCTCCTTTTTCTTTGCATGAACTCTTGGGAAACGAGTTGAATGAAACTCATAAACGGTGATGGCTCCATGCATTCAGAGTTATTTAATCCGCTCCGCATTTTCGGGACTTGATATCCCCGAAAATGTAAGAAACGAAAAAATGAAAATTACAAAGTCCAAGGCTCAATGATGAGTTTGCGCTTCCGGGTTCTATTTTCTAAACTCTATTCTTCCCCGCTTCCTTAGAAAATGCATGTTGTATAGGGTTTCCTCATAGACCGGATTAGTAGCCCGGTAGGATAGAAATGATATTTTGAATTGTGAATAATTATTATAAATCACTTAAATTGTTTCTTTTATATGAATGCTTTGTATCATTTCTTTGCGAATCGCCAATTTATTTATGGATGTTTAGAATTATTTGTCGATTAATGAGTGCAGATAAAATTCGATTAAAATCGTACCTTCGTCGTAATTTGCATTTGAATTATTTATTTATGAATACTCAACTATTCATTTATTTAATCTAATTTATTTATTTAGTTAATTAATTAAATTTTAATCCTTTATTTATTTATTTATTTATTTATTTATTTATTTACTTAATCTAATTTATTTAATTTCAATTAATCATTTATTTAATCAATTAAATATTTACTTATTTATTTGTTTAATTAATCAATTATTATTCGTTTATTCTTTTATTTAATTAAAATTGATAAGTATTCATTTATCTAATTAATTTATTTATTCGCTTATTTATTTATCTATTTATTCAATCAATTAATTAATCCTTTATTATCATCCAATTATTTATCAAATGTGTTTTATTTAATCATCTAACTTCATTTAACCTTTACTTGTTTTATTAATTAATTAATTGATTATTATTTCATTATCTATTTAATTAATTTTAATTGGATCATTTATTTATCTAAGTATCGGCATAATTAAAATCTTATCTTATTTATATTATTCATATTATCCTTATATATAAAATTAGCTTTATATTATCTTATTATCCTTAATAAATTCGTGAGAACCGCCGGATTAACCGCTTTTAGCGGATTTTCGAAAGTGCTCCCGCAAGGGACCTTCTTTCAGATTTAATAGAACCACTTACCTAAGAATCTCTGATTTTTAATTTAATTTCATTTAATTAAAAAAAATAAAATTGCACTCTTTAGTTAACTTAGGTTCCTAATAATCCTTAAATTAGGTGGCGACTCCAAAGAAAACCCTTTGGAGTCCCATTTTGTTGAAATATACCCGAAACCTATCTTTTCTTAAAGAAAGGGTAATTTTTTTTGGGGTTCAACAGCGTGGCGACTCCGCTGGGGATATGCAAATGGTTCTAACCAAAAGGCTTTCACGAATTTGTTTGTTTGTATTGTTTGACTTGTATGCCGATACTAGTATGCGTAGCTTACTTAATTATTGCGTTTGTATGTTGAAACTGGCATGATTATATCTACTGTTTATTTGCGAGCATGCTTAGTTAATTTAATTGATTGATGTGTGTCACAAAAGCATGTCACTACACCCTCTTTGTGCACATATAAACTGGCATTCCGTTCATACTTCCCCCACTCCTGGGAACCTCTTGCATTCTCACTCAAATATCCGCGAGGTGTGTGCATACGCACCCGCAATTTCTTCCACTAAAGAACCCTTTGACGAGTTGGTGTACCGGCGGATTGTCGTGGGAGTTATTCGACCACGAAGCCGCCTGCCACTCACCTGTTAGCCTCAACCGTTAACCCACTCTTAGAATGAGCTTTAGGAGCATGCATGCATTTACACCTTAGTCTGGACCCGGTCCTTGGTACCGCCTCCATAGTTAGGAAACCGCCCTTACGTCAGTGGGTTCTTGAAACCTAACGACAATGCATATTATGTGCTATGTGATGACGAATCCTCAGTCCTAACCATGTTTTGAGCAAAATCAAATTTAGAATTTTGTCTCCTATGTTGTCTTTTAGGTCAGAAAATGGAAGAATTTAGCAGAATTGAGATCATGGACAGAATTGCAGTCCGGGGGAAGTTAGGCAGATTTGGTTGGTTTGTGTTTTGGAGATGGTGGGGTGTAGTGAGATCTATGAGGCGAAGCCCCTTGTGTCTTTAAAAAATCAGTGGGGTCCCTCTCGTGAATGGCTTTGCGTGTGTGCAGGCCTATGTTGACTAACCAACTGCAAATTCTTATGGAATGAAGTATGCTTGTCGCATACTAGGAGAGTGAAGCCCCTATGTCTATAAACGACCAATGGGGTCCCTCCTTGAAGACCAGTGCGGTCTTGGCTACCTAGGAAACTGAGAGGCTTGATTAAAGCCGAGGACCAGTGAGGAGCCCTACGAACAAGGTCTGTGAGCCTTGCAAAACCTAGGAAGCTGAGAGGCTTGACTAAAGCCAAGGACCAGTGAGGTTTTATTTGTAAAAGGTCAATTGGAACCTTTCATGATTTGCAGTCTGGTATTGTGAAGGCAGTTGGAAATCTCACCCCTAGGTGTTGTGAAATAATTGGGAGTTGTGCTTGGAGGAGCGTTGATGTTTGCCAAAGCTATAGAGGTTTGTTTCAGGTTTTAGGCACTTGGGTTTAGAAATTTTGTGCAGATGTTGTGGAGAGCATAATTTGTGTTAGAATTTTGAGTTGGCACCAACTTTGAGAAGATGGTTGGGATAACAGAATTGCGGTGTCGAGGCGGCGAGCTGATTATTGTCAATTATTGTTATTATTTATCGCTTACTCTAAATCTGAATTGCTCAAAACTGGCATGAACTATTTTTCGTTACCACTTGTTTGCGCGTCTTAGGCCCACCTCTGGCACAAAGAGGCACCTTACAGGGTAGGAAGCGTTCGCATTTTAATTTATGCTCAACTACTTGTATTTGCCACATGTCAACTTGTTTAAAATGCAAAGCGCTACGTGATGCGCGCTACGTGGTTTGTGTGCAATTTTGCCAATGACATGCAAACTAACATGTTTACTTTTGAACTTTTCTTTTGTTTTGTTTATCCCCAGAGAGAGGTTTGATTTGTGCTGATTTAAGCTGGCTGATCACTCCTATTACACAAGGACAAAGGACCAATCTGCATACTGGTACACATTTCCACAACTGACAATGACTGGAATAGATGATGAACCTCGCAATACCGAGAAAAATCTTGCAACTCCTGAGTCTTCAAAAAGAAATGTCATTATTGCTCAAGACGAAATGATTCTTGAAATGGCTAAGGAACTACAGATGTTAAAAGATGAACTGGCTGCAGTAAAAGGGCAAACTCCTAAAAACACGCCGCTGCCCTGCGTGGGCCCGATGCATCACACTCTCTGGTTCAAACGGGACAATCTCTGGGGCAATCTCTGAACTCAATTGATGGGGTCGCCAATATGAACACACCTTTGAACACTCACAATTCTCTAAAAGCACCAGTCCACCAAAGCAACTTGCCACTTACCCAAGCTCCATCTCCGAATAACGCTCAATCTAGCCAAACAATCAACCGACCACCCATCTACCCATCACATCAACAACACCCATCATACACCCCGCACCCTGCCAATACTTATTATCAGACAAACACTCCATATCCTTACCAAACCTCCACTTACCAAAATGAAACCATCCCGCAAGCTTATACTGAAAATCCATCCGCACCATTAGTCCAAGTGGCGGTATCTGGTGGGCAAGATGTTCCTATTGTGCATATTGATGATTACACCAATCCTCCTTATGTGAAGTTTCAAAATGGTGTTAGAAGAGTCGAAAAAGCAGTCGATGGGGGTGAAGATTTAGAGAAAAAGGTACAAGGTTGGGTGATGAGTGCTCTTAGCAAAGCATCAAAAGGCAAGGACAAGGAAAGTCTAGAATATGAAGACTTGTGCGTTCATCCTGGGATTGAATACCCAGAAGGGTACAAAGTACCAAAGTTTGTTAAGTTTGATGGCAAAGGCAACCCCCGATCCCATTTGAGAAGGTATTGTGAAACCTTGGGAGTGGGAAAGAATGAAGAGCTTCGTATGAAATTATTCATTCATAGTCTTGAAGGCGAAGCTTTAGACTGGTACTCCGAGCAGGATCCCTCAAAATGGATCAACTGGAGGAGTATGGCTCACGACTTCATGGAGCGTTTTGGTTTCTATGCTGAAATACCATTAGATCAGTTGGCTATTGCAAGGTTTAAGAAGAAGACGACCGAGACTTTTAGGGAATACGCAGTACGTTGGAGGAGTGAGGCTGCCAAAGTTAAGCCTCCCATGAGTGAGGAAGAGTTTGTGGGACATTTCATCGAGACATTGGATGAATTTTACTATGATCGAATGGCATCCATGACTAACTCTACTTTTGCCAATCTAGTGAAAACGGGGGAGATGTATGAAGTTGGTTTGAAATCGGGTAGGATCACAAGTTTGGCCGCTTTGCAAGCTACAAGTAAGGCAATCCAATCTGGGTCTGGTAATGGCTTTAACAAAAAGAAGAAAGAGGAAGTGGGAGCTGTTGTGGGGAATATCGAGCGTCCACCGGCTGTAAAGTTGAATTTTGACAATTCGTCTGCTTTTCCCACCTACCAAAGCCCATATTACCCAAATTACCCCACTCACTACCAGATGCCACCTGTTCCTTATCCGGTTTACAATGCACAAGCAAATTACTACCAACCTAGAGCACATGCACCTAATCAATACCCTCGTCAGCCAAATTTTCAAGCACCTCAAAATTACCAGCCTCGCCCTCCTGTTCGTCCCAATGTGCAAGGGTTTAATCAGAATTACGAAAGGAGAGCAACCAAAACCTATACTCCTATAGCCGAGTCATATGGCCAGCTTTTTGAGAGATTAAGGAATGCAGGAGTTGTGCAGCCTATCCCTGATAACACCCCAAACCCTCGTCCAAATTGGTATGATGCAAATAAGCATTGTGTTTATCACTCAGGAGCAGCCGGCCATGATATTGAGAGATGTTATACTTTCAAAGACAAGGTCGAGGGTCTAATCAAAGCAGGCACCATTCAACTCACCGGCACTCAGCCAAATGTGCATGATAATCCTCTTCCCAATCATGGTAACAATGCAGTTAATATGATTTCTCTTGAGGAAGAACCAAATCTGAAGGGCACCATAGTCTCTATCTATGATGTAGAGGTTGATAATATTGCTTTTAAGGTACCTAAGCAAGCACTAACTCTATTTCCAAAGAATGAGGGAACTTTTGGCCTAGGTGGCAACCCCGCTGAAGGAAAGATGGAAAAGGTTGAGTCTGAGAAGAAGCCGACTAGTGTCATGCTACAGCCTCTTTTACCATTGAACCAGTCATTTGTCCAAGCACCAGAAATGGCCATGCAGAATTTCATTGAAGGTGTTGGCAGCCTATTCTTGAATGATGGATTGAAATGCAGCGCAACTATTGAAGATTTTGAGAAAGAGCCACATGTGCAGAATGCTGAACCAAGTGATGTGATGGCTAATTGGACTTGCGGTCCAAAAGAGACTTGATGAATGAACTCGTTATTTTTGTTTTGGCATCACAGTCAGCTTGAGGCCCTGAACTGTGTTTTGCTTTATGTTTATGTCTATGTCTTTCAAATAACTTTTTTTTAATCCTGCATGTTTACTTTTATGTTGTATGCCTCCCTAAATTAGGCTTTGAATAAACAAATGCACTGCATTCCTACCTTATTATTTTGCTATACTTTAACTATTTATGTGCTTTATTATTTGCTTCTGATTAATATACTTACTACTGTTTCAAATTAAAAACAAAACCTGCTTGAACTTTGCTTGTGATCTATAACGAAACAGCTGAACGATTTAAGGATGATGCACTGGAAGGTTATTTTTTTGCACTCTTTGGATATTACATTACCGTTAGAACTTCAAACTGGGGCAGCTTTATTTGCCGGCAATTGGAGCCGAAGCAGTTTGTCTATACAAATGGAAGTCCTTTATTTGAGAAACCATTCAAGAAGATAAGTTGGAAGATGTTGAATGCACAAAGAGAAGATTTGAATAGTTTACTTCAGACCGGGGCAATTGATGTTGAAGAAGCTCTTTGCCAATTAAGAAGAAGCAGCGGGAAAATTTGCGCCAAGTTGGCAATGTCATTATGTGGAAGAACACTAATCCTAGCAGATATTTATAATCGAGTTTGGCCAAAGGTAATCAACGCAGATGCCGTCAAAAGATGGAACCGCAAGTTAGCAGGGTTTTGAATGTAACCTTTGATGTAATGCGAACTACGCGTGACCTGATTCCCGGGGCGGGATACGTAGGCAACTCATATAGAGTTCGGTTGCACTAGCACAGGAATACCCTACTTCCTCTTTTATGTATGTTTGAACTACTTCTGACCTGATTCCTGGAATGGCAACAGGATAAGTAGGCAATCCCCTTCGGATTCGGTCAAAATATTGTAACACTTTAGGTTTGTTTATCTTTTATGATGTAATGCCGAACTATGCATCTGGGCAGATGCGTGGATTTTCCAATTCGGATACGGCTTCGTACTTAGATTGCCATATCTTCCCAAAAAATCTTTATGTAAGCAGAACTACGCACAGTCTGATTCCCGTGGAGGGATACGTAGGCGCTCTTAACGGGCTCGACTCCATCATATTAAAATTTTCAGTCTCCCCTAAGGCAAGCAACCGGGGGAATTTTGCAAGATAATTTGAAGATATGGAAGATAGAAACTGGGGCAAATTTTGCAAAAGAGTTCGAAGGCATAAAGGTTATAACTGGGGCAGATTTTTGCAAAATTGGTATGGCTTATCAAAGGATTAAGTGGCAAAGTTCTAAAAGTATTCGAGATTAGCATAAGTTGCAAAAACAATTTACGTTCAGTTTGTTTCAAGATATGTCATGAGTTTGAGTTAAAGCAGAAATTTTAAATGCATTATAACTTCGGTCGTGTATCAATGATTATTTATTTTATCAAATTACTTTATTTTGCCTTTATCTTGAAATATTATACAATATTGAGTTCGTAAATCAAGTCTCTGAGTATAATTTGCAAGCCCAAGTCTAAAGAAGAACGAGGGAGCAGCAGCAGCACCAATTTCAAGATGAATCAGCACAAATCAAACACCCCTCCCCAAAACTAACAAAATTTTCTTTGAGAGCAGGAATATGAAAGCTTGCAATGAAAGGATCATTCGCATTATGGATGAACAATTTATTGAACGCGCATCCAAAGTTGCCTTGCGGATTTCGTCGCATTGCCTTTTTCATGACTTAAAGCATTATGCTCTGTCATGAGTTATTGCCGAACAGGCGGCATTTCTACCCCTATGACTTTCATTCCTTATAGGCGACAAAGTCGAGGCTTGTTTTGTGTTTTCAAATTAAGCCAAATATGGCATCGCTTTATTTCGGATGATAATCCGCGCAAGGCCATTCTTGCCGGATTGTCTCGCCAATTGATTTATCAATGGCTATCGCACCGACTACATTCCCGCACTACTTTTCTTTGCACTTGCTTTGAATCATGTCTTCACACTTGCTTTAAAATTAACGCCTTGCTTTACTCTTTCAGGTTGGCCATCGGCTACGAAGATCCCCTTTGTTGGACTATCTCACCTGTTGATCCGCCAAATGGCTCTTGCATTGCTCTACATTCCCTCATTGCTTTTCTTTGACTTGCTTTAAATTATGTCGTCGCACTTGCTTTAAATTATGCCTTCGCATTTTCTTTGTATTACGTCTTGTTTTACTTTTCAGGTTAACAGGTCAGCCCCGAGACCCTCCTTGCTTCGTGCCGGACCGGTTCGCCAGCTGATTTGTTTGACAATCAACCCCAAGACCCTCCTTGTTGCGTGCCCGACCGGCTTGCCAGTTGATTTGTCAAGATGTTTAAATTTCCTTGCACTTGCTTTCAATTATGCCTTTGCAGTTGCTTTATATTATGAACCGCTTTACTTTTAGCTTTTCAGGTTAACAGGTCAGCCCCGAGACCCTCCTTGCTTCGTGCCGGACCGGTTCGCCAGCTGATTTGTTTGACAATCAACCCCAAGACCCTCCTTGCTGCGTGCCCGACAGGCTTGCCAGTTGATTTGTCAAGATGTTTAAATTGCCTTGCACTTGCTTTCAATTATGCCTTTGCACTTGCTTTATATTATGAACCGCTTTACTTTTAGCTTAGCAGGTTAACAGGTCAGCCCCGAAACCCTCCTTGCTTCGTGCCGGACCGGTTCGCCAGCTGATTTGTTTGACAATCAACCCCAAGACCCTCCTTGCTGCGTGCCCGACCGGCTTGCCAGTTGATTTGTCAAGATGTTTAAATTGCCTTGCACTTGCTTTCAAATATGCCTTTGCACTTGCTTTATATTATGAACCGCTTTACTTTTAGCTTAGCAGGTTAACAGGTCAGCCCCGAGACTCTCCTTGCTTCGTGCCGGACTGGTTCGCCAGCTGATTTGTTTGACAATCAACCCCAAGACCCTCCTTGCTTCATGCCCGACCGGCTTGCCAGTTGATTTGTCAAGATTGTTGAAAATGCTTTGCATTATGCCTTCGCACTTGCTTTATTGCTTCACCAGTTGTTTGGAAGACAACTTATCAATGATATCGCAACCCGCACTTGCAAATTTGTATCATCAATATTTGATCATTCTTTACTGTTGATTATCAGGTTTTATTAGCAGTTGCTCGCTTACCGTTTGTTAAGTCTTTACAGAATATTTGCAATGCCACAGCATCATTTGGAGCATAACGTGGAACCCTCTCTTAGCAGTGAACTGGGGCAATTGTTGATATGAGCTAAGACTCGTCAACAAGGATCTGAAGAATCGCACTCGAACAAGCAAGTTTTACCTAATCTTTCATTTCAGATTAGGCGTCAGTTAGGATTCTTTCCTATTCGTGCGTCCTTTCTTTTGTCAATCGTGCGAGTCTTCGTTTCTAAGTGTCGTCGAACTACATACGGCCTGATTCTCTTTCAGCCCGAGATATGTAGGCAACTCGGAAACCGGAGTTCGGCCATGTCCATAAGCCTCGCATTTCGGTCCTTGGGATCGAGGTCTTGGCTTTACCGTGACGAAATTGGTTTTCACGTCAACTTTCTTTACCCTGAAAACTCTTTCATCCTTTTCGGGTAAAGAGGGGCAGCTGTTGACACCCAATTTCGTCCCGAGGCTTAATTAATGACCAATCATTTAAATGAAAATCAATTATTTAAAATTCAAACTAAAATTAATTGATTAAAATTAATTAAAGTAAATTAATTTATTTCAAAATAAAGGGCTAAAATTACAAAATATAACCCCAATTTGGCCCACCCCGTGCAACCCCCTTTCATTTCCTAATTAATCCTAAGAAAGGGGCTAAATCTGCTCCTACATCCCAATTTAGGTTTACCTCTGCAAATCATATATACACACATACTACCTATCCATTTCTCGTTTCAGCTTATCATAAACCCGACCCAAACATTTCCCTAATCCCCTAATCCCTAATTCTAACCCCGATTTCCCTCTCTGATTTCCCCAAAACTTTGATAATAGTCCAAATCCTTGTCAGCTGGTCCCCTCCCACGTTTCCCTCTCTCGTCAGCAACGAACAAATGATCCCAGCCATTCATCTGAATTCGTGAGTTAATCCGAGCCCTATATCGATTCAAACGGCTTCTTTTGTATAGATAAGGCTTGGATTCGTACGACCTTTATGGGAAGAGACGAATCTAACCCTTATCTTGCAAAGAAAGGTCGAAATTGAAGGTTGATTTGGAGATTTCAAGGAGATTCGGAAGCCCTAGCATTTCAGGTATAAAACCTTGTTTTTCGTTCATTTTAGAGAAAAAAAAAAGGGGGCAGCACTTGGGTACACATAGATTTTTCTCTCAGTTTTAAGAAAGATATACACATAGCATTTTTAGTTTCTGTTTCGATGGGAAGATCGCTTTCAGTTTTGTATCGTCGTTTCGCCTTTCTAGTCATCAACCTTGTTTGAGTCGTCGACCTTGTTCGACTAACTTTCTTCGAATCCTCGCCCCATTCGCTGCGCCACAAGAGGTAATATCCTAAAACTTCTACTACCATTTTTACTTGAATATAAAGGCTGTTTATGTCTGCAACTTGATTTTTTTTGTTATTCTAATTAATACAAGTCTTAGTTAGTTTCATTGTGCATTTCACTGAGTAAATAAATGTGTCACTCCTATTTTAGGTAGTCACTCATTTCCTTCAAAATGGAGGTTTATTTTCCCTAGCTGCTTATTATAATGATCTTGATTTAGTTTCTTTCTTAGCATGATAGGCATCTAACATTTTTCTTAAAATCTGAAAGTGAAAATTTATAAAGCTTAACAACAGAAAGTTGTAATCTTTGCATTTTTTTCTTGGTAAGTTTGAACCTTTACATGATCTTCTATGAAAGGACTTTGGTAAGGGTGTTCAAGGAGTATGTAGTTTGTCCCAGTTTGTTCAAGGGGGTGCAGGGTCTGGTGTTGTAGGGGTTTTATTTTCTGGTGTGTATGAGGGTGTTCTGTAGATGCTGTGCAAAGGTAGGATGATGCAGGAGTGTGTTTGATTCAGTCTGGGAGTGGTTCAGTGAGGGGCTGTGAGGTGAAGTAAGGGTATAGCAGCTTAAGTCCTGAGTGTGTGCTTGTAGGTGAGGTTGGAGTTTCCTGGTTGATAGCAGGTGATTAGATGTGGGTTGTGTTGTTTGTGAGAGTTCAGGGTGGATCTGTTCAGGTTAATAGCAGGAAGGGGCTGTCCTGTTCTCAGGCAGTGTAGGTGTTTTGTAGGTTGTTTATCTGGTTCTTTTGTCCAAGTGATTAGCCGGGAGTTTAGGAGTTTGTCTGGTTTGTTTCCGGAGTCTGAAAGAGGGTATGAGCTGTTCAGATTTTAGAGGAGAGTGCAGGGTGTTAGAAGCTGGTTTAGGAGCATTTCAGTGGAGTTGTTTCTTGTTTGTTTTAGAGGGTACAGGTCAGGGAGCTTTTTGTTTGGTTTCTTGGTAGCTCAGGGAGGTTGGAAGATGAATGGGGGCTGTTTTGATTGTTCAGGCTGTCTAGGTAGTGGAAGTGAGGTAAAGTGAGTCTTGCTTAGTTTGTTAAGCTGTGAGGGAGTTTGTGAGAGTGGGGAGATGTTGAAGCCCATTTGTAGGTCTGCTATGGTGTGAGGCTGTTTCTGATATAAAGGCTCCCTGTTCTTGTTTGTTTAAGCTGAACTAAGGGTCAAATCTGCAGCTTCAGTGGTTTTCTTTGGTGGATCTTAGAGTCTCTTGTCTTTGTCTTATCCTGTTTGGTTCATTAGCTTTGTGTATGTCTCGTTCAGTATAAGTTTTAAAGCTGGTTGTGTTGGTATAGACTGAATCTTGAGGTTGTTTCTGCTTAAAGATTCGATCTTTGAACTTGTTAAATAAAGTTTCATGTTTCCGAGTTTAAAGAAAAGATAATAGCGAGAATCTGACTATTATTCTGTTGACTATGAACTTGCTGGATAAACTCTATCCTATTTGGTTTGGAACTGCAATCTTTATCAAGGATCTAATATGGCTTGTGTAAGTTAATCTTTAATTATATATGGTGTTTACTTGCATGTGTATTCTAATTAGTCAAATCGGAGAAGTTCTTTTCAAGTCCTGTGTTTCTCTTGTCAATACATTGCCTGCTATCTCATAAAAAAGAAGAAATCATGTCTCTTAATATCTAGAGAGAAGTAGGTGGTTTTCATTAAGCTAAGCTCTATTAAATTCCTTAAAACATTAACTTGGTATCAACTCCCTGTTTCACTTAGTGATTTCTGTTTATGTCAGAAGTCCTGATTTTATATCCTCTTTTCTTTCTCTCTTGAAGTATTGATGCTTAAATAGCCTACTGCTTGAACTAGTTAAGTACTTAAGGCCTTTACTTGAAGTCTTTAAAGTAATGAAACAGATCTGTTAATTAGTTCTTGGTAATTTGAATATATATCGTGCAATAGCTAGAGTATTGATGACAGGCAACACTAGTAGTTCATTTGAAATTCCCATAGCAAAGTTTGAATTTCTTCTCTTATATACATTGTCTTGTCTGCCTGCTACTCAATCGAGTTAGAATTCTCTGGAAATTTAGCTTATAAAATGTGAAAACTTGGTAAAAGATCGGATCTTTCCTAGTTGAATTTAACTCTTAGCAGGGAGTTTATTTAGCCTATTTGCCTATAGTTACAAAATGATTTGACCAAAATTAAATGTTGTAATGTTGAAATTTTTGTTTTAATGATAAAGTTGATTATTTTACCACCTATTTGAGTTTAGTATTTTTGTCTGTTTAGCCGCTATGCATTGTTTTAAAAAAAGTAAATTCTTTACCATGTTATAACTCTTTGCTATCTACTCTAAAATGGCTTATGAAGTCCTTCGTTTGAAATGTGAAAGTTTGATGGCTGAATAGGCAAAAGAAATGCATTTTCGAGGTTGTATGTCAAATTCATAAGATCTGCTTCGTTTTTTTTAGCATGCCAGACTTCATACTTAAAAGATTAGATATTTGGGTCAAGTTAATCCTCTTGTTTGATTTACACTTTTGTTTTCTATAAATTATTTTGAATATATACTAATCCTTATCTCCTTTTTCTTTGCATGAACTCTTGGGAAACGAGTTGAATGAAACTCATAAACGGGGATGGCTCCATGCATTCAGAGTTATTTAATCCGCTCCGCATTTTCGGGACTTGATATCCCCGAAAATGTAAGAAACGAAAAAATGAAAATTACAAAGTCCAAGGCTCAATGATGAGTTTGCGCTTCCGGGTTCTATTTTCTAAACTCTATTCTTTCCCGCTTCCTTAGAAAATGCATGTTGTATAGGGTTTCCTCATAGACCGGATTAGTAGCCCGGTAGGATAGAAATGATATTTTGAATTGTGAATAATTATTATAAATCACTTAAATTGTTTCTTTTATATGAATGCTTTGTATCATTTCTTTGCGAATCGCCAATTTATTTATGGATGTTTAGAATTATTTGTCGATTAATGAGTGCAGATAAAATTCGATTAAAATCGTACCTTCGTCGTAATTTGCATTTGAATTATTTATTTATGAATACTCAACTATTCATTTATTTAATCTAATTTATTTATTTAGTTAATTAATTAAATTTTAATCCTTTATTTATTTATTTATTTATTTATTTATTTACTTAATCTAATTTATTTAATTTCAATTAATCATTTATTTAATCAATTAAATATTTACTTATTTATTTGTTTAATTAATCAATTATTATTCGTTTATTCTTTTATTTAATTAAAATTGATAAGTATTCATTTATCTAATTAATTTATTTATTCGCTTATTTATTTATCTATTTATTCAATCAATTAATTAATCCTTTATTATCATCCAATTATTTATCAAATGTGTTTTATTTAATCATCTAACTTCATTTAACCTTTACTTATTTTATTAATTAATTAATTGATTATTATTTCATTATCTATTTAATTAATTTTAATTGGATCGTTTATTTATCTAAGTATCGGCATAATTAAAATCTTATCTTATTTATATTATTCATATTATCCTTATATATAAAATTAGCTTTATATTATCTTATTATCCTTAATAAATTCGTGAGAACCGCCGGATTAACCGCTTTTAGCGGATTTTCGAAAGTGCTCCCGCAAGGGACCTTCTTTCGGATTTAATAGAACCACTTACCTAAGAATCTCTGATTTTTAATTTAATTTCATTTAATTAAAAAAATAAAATTGCACTCTTTAGTTAACTTAGGTTCCTAATAATCCTTAAATTAGGTGGCGACTCCAAAGAAAACCCTTTGGAGTCCCATTTTGTTGAAATATACCCGAAACCTATCTTTTCTTAAAGAAAGGGTAATTTTTTTTGGGGTTCAACAGTGGTTTTGATTTGCTTACCACCTTCTTGGACTTGAAGGACGATTTCACATGCTTTCCCTTCACACACGCATCACACATCTTAATGTTTTCAAATCTCTTACTTGGCAGTCCGCGAACCAGCTCCTTTGATACAAGCTTGTTCAGTTGTGAGACACTTGCATGTCCCATTCTTTTGTGCCACAGCTGAGAGTCACTCTCCTGTACATTTAGGCTTGTAAGGTTGTTTTCAGGTAATGATTTCAGCGACGCCTTGTACACATTGTTCACCCTTTTTCCTTCCATTACAATTTCTCCACTCTATAGGTTCTTCACAATGCATCCTACAGATGTGAACTTTACTTCATTTCCTCTGTCACATAGTTGGGAGATACTCCACAGATTGCGTCTAAGACCATCAACACAATAAACATTCTCAATGGCATGATCTAGAGTTCTCCCAATCTTTCCAATTCCAACTATTTGACCACTTTTTCCTCCTCCGAAGGCCACACTGCCTCCTTGAAATGCTGCAAGTGAGAGAAAGTTTCTTCTATCTCCTGTCATGTGCCTCGAACAACCACTGTCAAGAATCCAGCTTGGGTTGTTCTCCCTCACTCCAGCCTGCAAAACAAATTAGGGGTTAGACTTAGGAACCCAAACAAGCTTGGGTCCCTTCTTACTAGAAAATGGATAAATCAGGTCCTGTCTAGCCCATTTAGGTAAAACACTTCTTTTGTTTTTAGCCTTTGCCTTGCTTACGTGTATGCATTTTTGTTTGATATGACCTGTTTCACCACAAAAAGTACACAGCATGTTGCAGGGTAACCCTACGTACTTGCTTTTAGGGTTATAGGGAGGCAGTGGTTTCTTGAATCCTAATCCTTGTTTTCCTCTATTTTGATTTTCAAGGACCCAGTTCATTGCCTTCTGATGATTTGTTCCACTTAGTTAACCTGGTAAGCTCAAAATTTGCTTTTTCAACCTTTTGACTTAGGACCTTGTTCTTCTCAGTTTCCTGATATAGAATTTCATTTGCCCTTTTTAATTCATTTTCTAAAAAGGTTTGAACTTCACTTATTATTTGCTTACCATTAACACTTTCTTTTAACTGATTGCATTCTAGTTCAAGATCAGTAATTTTAGAGTTGGACACCAGAGTCTGTCCTTTCAAAACGGCATTGACTTCTTCTAGTTCAATGTTTTGTTCTAGGAGACTCTTGTGCTTAGTTCTAAGATTACTTAGTTCTTCAGCTAGTTCATCTTTTTCAAGCTTCTCCTTTTCATAACCCTCAATCAAGGCAGCAGTGATTAAGATCAGATTTTCAGAAGAGTATGTGTGCAAGGTTTCTTTTAGTTCAGATAGACATACCTCTGCAGAGTGAGCGTCTTCAGTTCCATCTGTTGCCATGAGAGCTGAGTCCTTCTTTTGAACATCATCTGAGTACACCTCTTTCAGCCTTTCCCAGACTTCCTTGGCTGACTTACACTCAGAAATTTTAGCCAGCACTTCATAGGTAAGTCCTCTTTTCAAGTACCATTCAGCTTTGGCATTTGCCTGAAGCCAGTCAAGGTCTTGGGGATCCAGTTCTTCCACCTTCTTTGAAACTAAGACACCATTTGAAGCCCTCTTCACTGGGACGTGAGGTCCTCTTTTCACAATCAGCCAAAGACTATAGTCTGCAGCTTGCAAGAAGGTCTTCATCTGTTTCTTCCAGTTCCTGTAGTAGGTTCCGTTAAACACAGGGGGTTTTGACGGATCTCTTCCTCCTCTCATCTCTCGAAGATCTTCTTCATCAGAACTATTTTCTGACATACCCATCAGTGCCAGTGGTGAGTCATCTCCAGAATCCTTTTCATGATCGGATTCACTGTCAGTAGGTCCCCATGTGGCATAGAATGCCTCCTTTCTCTTTCTTCTTTCTGCTCTGAAGTTTGGAAGTCGTCTTGACTTCCTTTTATCTTTATCAGCTTCCTTTGGTGTCTCCTTCTCCTTTTCCTTGGATGCTTTGTTTTTCATCCATTCTATTTCCCACATAGGACAATCTACTACAGCATGATCCTTTTTGAAGCATTTGAAGCACCCTGAGTAGTCAGGACTGTCAACTATGTTCTTCCTGCTAGACCCCTCTTTTCCACCTCTCTTGAATCCCTTGAACCTTCCCAGATTCAGCTTCTGTCTTAAGGCACTCACCATTGCCGCTTCAACTGATTGCAGGTCAATATACTCATCAGTTTCTTCAGTTGCTTCAAGAGCAAGGGTCTTGTCCTTTTTTACAAAAGGCTTAGCCTTTGAGTCTTTCATCATCTCATGAGTCTTCAAGCTTCCAACTAGTTCTTCAAGTTTGATCGATTTCAGTGGTTTGGATTCAATGATAGTAGTCATTTTGGGTTCCCATGCTTCAGGCAGCACATTCAGGACTTTATCGACCATCTCTATTTCAGGCAATTCCATGTCCAGGGATCTCATTTCATTAGTGATGATCGTCAACCTCGTCATCATGTCCTGAATTGATTCTGTCTCACCCATGGTGAAAGTTCAAATTGCCTTTTCAGCATTCTCCGCTTGGAATCCTTCACTTCAGTAGTTCCTTCATGTGCAACCTGCAGCGCATCCCATATTTCCTTAGCAGTCTTATAAGATGATACACGATTGAACTCTTCAGGGCCAAGACCACAAATGACCAGCCTTTTGGCTTTGTGATTTTTTTCAATCATCTTATAATCCGTTTCATTGAACTCTTCTTTTGGTTTAGGTTCCTGCTTAGCAGCATCTCCTTCACCTACTACTTTGGTGGGGATCAGATTTCCTTCAGAGACTATCGGCCAGAGTTGATAGTCTTCAGCACATATGTAGTTCTCCATCCTGCTTTTCCACCAAGCATAGTATTGCCCGTTGAACTGTGGAGGTCTCTGAACTGACTGACCTTCAGTGATGGTAGGTGGTGCACTCATTTTGATCCTTCTTAAGGTGTTAACCTCTCACAAGAAGACCCGCTCTGATACCACTTGTTACACTTTATGCACCTCCTTGAGACACTAGAAGGGGGGGTTGAATAGTGTCCTCCGATTTTCGTTCAAGAACCCTGTTCTTCTGGAGAAGAACCTAGTTCTCAGATTTTCTCTCCTGCTACCTGGAACACTGAACCACACAAAACATACACACAAGAACACAAGGATTTTTACGTGGAAAAACTACTTGCTCAAGGGAGAAAAAACCACGACCCACACTCTGGGATTTTAGCACTGAATCCACTAACACAAGAGCAATGTTTCTGATTACAAACTCTGTAACCAAGGGGCTACACTCTAGACCCTACTTACTACTCAAGGCTAAACTCTAGCTTCTCAGTAAATACACAACGATTCACCTAATACACGTGCTTCTGAATAAGCTAATAGGTAAAACTATGAAAGATCTAATTTAAGCCAACTTGCAATTTGACGAACCTAGACAGAAAATCTAGTCTCGTTACTCTGCTTGCACACAAGTTGTCTTCTGGTGATTACTCACGTAGAAAGATGCTGGATCACCTTTGTATGCTTTCAACTCTCTATTTGTGAATAATCAATTTCGGCTGCTGCTGCTACTTCCATATATATGGGTCTTCTTAACCCTAGTAGAGTTCTACAAGGAATCCTTTTAATTAAGGCAAGTCAGATTCCCAGTAACTCCTTTCCTTGTTGAAGTCCAACTCCTTTTCACACTTTGCAGACACAGCCTGGACAAAGCTTCTTTTAGTCTGAGTAGGATGTATGTTCAATCACGCGCCACTACTCCTAGTTCTGCAGGGATTTGCAACCCGTACTCTTTTCGATCACATGTGCCCTTCATTCTAAGGACCTGGTCCTTAGTGAGAACCTAGGAGTCCTTCTTGTTTGTCATGCTTCAAAACCAGCTCTCAACATTAACTTTCGGCATTTTAGCGGAAACTAGCCGAACAACATCGAAATTCACTTTCGAAAGTTCAAAAAGGTCACAAATAATCATACGAACCTAACGGCGCTTTCGGATTTTGAATCGGAGTTCTTTCGCCAAAACCGAGCTCGAAAATCTCTTTTAATATTTATCGACAATAATAACTGAAACCTTCTTCCGATGCCTACCAAACGAGGTCTGATTTAGCTCAAATTTTACAGATAAGTCTCAATGGACCTTACGAATATTTTAAAACTATCGACACGCCAATCGGAGTCCTAACTTTCGAAACGACAGACCGAGGTCGTTTCATTCTCCTCCACTTATACTCTCATTCTTCCTCGAACGAGCCTAAGTTTAAAGTAAAATTTACGCAGATAACAAGAGAACTTGCATGACCTTCATGAGCTACTCCACAGGCCTTACCTCCTGATTACAGGATCAGAATTATATTACGCACATCGTACTTTGGGAGTAAAATATATCTGAATGATATGATAATACCATTCCACAGCTTATTCTGACTAAGCTAATCCTTCCTCGATCACCTCTTCGATATACCTTTAGATATAGAATAGGTTCGATGGAACTAAGAATTAGCTCACGCTTGATGCAATAGGGGAAGCTTTTGAAGTACCTTGTCACTACACACTATAGAAGATTTGATGCAAGCTATATTATTTTTACGAACGCACTATGCAACATCTCAGTTGATGTTAGTGTTGTTCCGCAAGTTCCTTATGGGAATGTAGTTACTCCTATCCTAATGTATGTCAAAAGTTCATCTGAACAGGGTCTATCATATAAGGATAATGATCATGCAGATACTACTGGATAGTATAATGCAAACCAGGAATGATCTTCAGACTAAACATCTACTTCAGGGTATTGTCTTTGAATTGGAAATATTATGACTTGAAAAAAGTGAAAATAAAAGAGACATATAGTTGGACCATAAGCTGAGGCAGAATACCAGCAACAAAGTTGATTACATGTGCACTTATAATGCAAAAGTAACTTCTCAAAGAGTTGAGGTGTGAAGGAGATATGCTAATGATGGATGGATGACAAGCTGCACTAGACCTTTAACTCTAAAATTTCGTAAAGTAAAACAGCGTCAATATGAGGATCCAGTTCTAATTGAATACAGACAGATAGCCAGAAGAAAATCGGAGTCACCATACAGGGTTACTACTGACGGTGTTCTCATGTATAAAGATAGACTTTATGTTCCTGATGTTGTAGATTTACGTGGATAGATTATGATAAAGGCACATTATTCCAAATACACTGTTCATCCAGGTTCGACTAAGATGTACCATGATCTTAAGCAGATTTCTTGGTGGGACGGAATGAAGTGTGACATAGCAGAATTTGTGGCCAATATTCTAATTGCCAGTAAGTTAAAGTCGTGTCATCTTTCCAGACTTTGAGCCCGTTTGGGTGAGCTTAAAAGTGGCTTATAAACTAATAAGTCCATTAATATATGTTTGATAACTTAAAAAATTTTGGACTTATAAGTCATAAGTGGCTTAAAAGCCACTTTTTAAGAAGTTAGGAAATCCTAACTTCTCAAAATATGGCTTTAAGGTCACTTTTTGACTTATAAACCACTTAAAATAAGCTGCTTATAAGCCCACCCAAACAGGCTCTTTATGCTTTCAGTAGATAGGTACGTATATATGATCAGGTTGCCAGCTTATCTCTAGCATTAATAGATTATTAGTGTGTTTAGCAATAATCAACACTCATTGTATGTTTCTGTCGTGGCCCTAGGTTGGGTCGTGACAAAAGCGGTATCAACGCCTTAGAGATTTAGTATTACCATTCAGTATTTGGAGGAAGACTCCTCCACTTAAAGCACAAACTCATGCAGCTATTTGAATAAGAATAACCATCCCCGCACAACCTGCTGGACTAAGGAAGACATAGCTAAAAACATAATGCAGCTCAGATCTGAGCTACCAAATTAACCTTTCGAGTTGCCAAACAGCTGCAACTCTCGAGTTCATAACTCCATACCTTTGCCGTAAACACCACCGCCTGATGGATGGTACATCTATTACCCTTAGAAGCCTTGAAACACAATAATATGCTTACCCAGCTACAATAACACGTACTCTGGCTCAACTTAGGGAGCATCACAAGCGGCTACCAACCACCTAAGCTCACTAGTGCCGGATGAAGAAAAAATGGAAATGGACCGAGGATAGAAATAATTAGAGCTTCAGGAAGCTCATCTTCTTATTTTCTTGGCTACTAAAGCTAGACTACTTATGAGTAAGGCTAACCAAAGAATCGCAATTGAAGAAATAGACATTAAATGAGCTCTATGGAGCAACACCCATATCAATTTGACCTCCCAATAAGAAGAAAACTCTGACAATTTACCAGAAACCCTTTATAACCCAGACAAGCTCATAGGATAACATGATTTTACTAGTGTTTTGAACCAACAGGAGATACGTAGATCGAATATTACTTACTAATCACTTTGCACCAGAAGAAATGATAACACTTTCTGATGGTGACGAATTAGGATCCCATTATCCTACCAACATTGTATTTTGAGGAGAGAGGTAAACTGAATTGACATAATAATAGAAGGTGGCGTAACAAGATGTCAAGCAGACAATACCAACACTCACTCCCAAATCTTTCACATTTAAATCAGATAAACTGATATGGGCTTACAAATTCTTTGAATAAATCATACTAAAAGCTCACCCCTCTACCGCAGTCCAAGTAAACCATCGAAACATGGACACACCATTTCCGGATCGATCGAAAGAATCAAATCTTACTCACATTTAAGAGAAGAAGAAATACTCGGATTTACTACATCGGATGCCTCAGCATCCTACCAAACTAGCAGTTCATAGAACTACCTCTGCAGCTGAGCTGAGCCATTACCCTGATAATCACCTTCTGAAGAACCACTGCCACCACGTTCTCAACCTCTACTGGATGGTGGCATTTCTCTGGCTGATTGAAATCTAAACGGAATCGCCTGCGACTATGCAAGTGCCTGATGACAAAAGAAAGGACGATTGCCTACTTGTCAGAGTAAGCGAAAACTCCTCAAAGGATAGCCAGACTCACGACAATGATAACAGGAAAACTCCTCAAAGGATAATCAGACTCACGACAATGATAACATCTTTTCGCTGAATATTGGAGCTGGACAGATTGTTGAAAGCTACAAAGAGAAAGCTGAGTCTAATCTTGATGAACTATTCGCGCACTCTGAGAATCACGCTCTACAAGCTGAGATAACCTGGAAAGTGACCTCCCAAAATAATCAGAACTCTACCTCCAAATGAGGTACCATGGTTACCCATTAGGGCCACGGGATCTCTTGCTCTCCCGCTCTAACTTATGGTATGCCTAATATCTTTGAACAATATCAACAAAGACATCAAATGAAGTCCCAACCTCAATTTTCGAGCCATCTGGGATCTTAAGGAAGGAGAAAGGTCATCAATAAATCTTTCAATCTTTCGAAAGGCTCATGGACTAGTTCTAATACATATCCAGCCATTCTATAGAATTCAATCTCATATTCTGAAACACCAACAGGCTAACCGACAGGCTACCCTATCCAATCCACTCAAACTGCCAACACTTTTCATCTCGCTCGCTACTCGAAAGGAACTTTTCCGCGAATCTAGAAGAAAAATCGAACCAAGTTAGCTAATAAAAGAGCGGCCCACCAATCCAAGGCTGGACCCTGAAACTGGAAAGAAGAATAATCAACACCATACCACTCGATATAATCAAGAGCCAGAAGGATACACTGACATCATTTTATTTTAAAAAACATACGCAGGAATTATCTAATGCATTGCTTGGGAATATCGGGATGTTCAACCGTGTAAAATAATATACCCTCTTTGGGCACTCGGACCGAACTGTTACCTCGGCTAGCTAACCAGCCAGAACAATTGGTGGCGCAACACATGCTGCATTTGGAACATATTTTACTGCGGCAATATTAAGAACTAGAATATGAGCTCCCTGAGACCGAACATATGCATCTGCGGCAACCTGATAAGCTGCCTAGCGAATAATAGGTTTTTGCGGTATCTGCGTCACCAAGATTCTCGTAAAGCATCGTAGAGAGCCAAGGGAATCACAAGGCCCTGCTCCCTAGCCCATCGCGAGCTCGTACAGCTGGGACCTCCGTAACTAGATCTTCAGCACAATCAAAAAATTTTGGGGCTTGATCAGCGCTAGCCTCTTACTAGACTGCTTCGCCAGTGAATTCTAACCCTTTGCTGATTTTTCGCACAAGGGTTCACCATTTCTACGAAGGAGTTAACGAAAAATATTTTTGCATCTTACACCGACGCACGATCAGAAAAGAAGGAAGTAAAACTTCCTAAATGCCATCATAGCCTCTCGTAGATAAGTACGGACATCTACGTACCCATCACCGAGACTCTACTAGACACTGTCTTAGTTTGGATAGACTCTAAATTGGGCTCTGATACCAACTGACATGACCCAGAATCCGGTTAGGCCGTGCGGGCACCCGACATCCTTCCCTAGACCCGTCGGGTGAACTCTTATCAATTAAATTAGGAAAATAAATATAATTCAATTTATAAATAATAACAAGACTTAGAAAAAGTACAAACATAATGATACCTCTAAGCTGTAAAAAAAGAGATTGCAGCTGACTACCCACATACTAGTTTTAGGGCTATCCAGACTAGACATCTAAGAGTACAAAAGAAGACAGATACCTCCTGAAGGGAGCAAAATGCAGCTGAAATAATAAACAATAAACTGGTTGCCATCCAGAATAAAAGCTAGCTCACCCTGACAGCTGAATTCGTCTTCGCTCCCTGAACGACGTGGCGAACTCAATCCTGAAGCGAACCTGCCGAAACAAAATAAATAGAAAAGAACAAACAACAAACAAGGGTGAGTCAAAAGGACTCAATAAGTGGGAAAGACTAGCCACCTCGAAGAATAGGATAGCTAGCCAGGGAGGAGAAACCGATAAACAAAATTCCTCTTATTTAAATTATAAAAAGGCAGAGCCAGATAATTACTAGAAACACGTAAGGAATGACCAACTCATCAACAACCAGGAACGTAAGATAACCAAAACATATAGGTATCCCGAACTCATCAACAATCAGAAATACATCATGTTGCGGCGTGCAACCCGATCCATATATTCATCCTGTTGCGGCATCAAACCCGATCCATATATTTATACCGTTGCGGCGTGCAACCCGATTCATATATTTATACCGTTGCGGCATGCAACCTATTCCATATATTTATAACGTTGCGGCATGCAACCCGATCCCCGCAACCATGAATACGAGCCAAAAATATATAGACAAATAAGAAATACACGTAGAAGCAGAACAGTAGTTATGTACCACAAGTCTACACAATGGTATGAAATGAAATAAAATGAGATGAAATGAAATGAAATATGATGCAAAAGGTCACATATGCCTGTAATCTCATCCCGAAGCGGAATACGGAGCATTCGAGGGGAATCCAATCTGATACCCAACTTGAGTGGAATACTCCTGCTCCTGGGGCGGAATACTCCTGCACCCGATATAATATAAACCAGAGGCGGAATACTCCTGCACCGGATATAATGTAAAGCTGAGGCGGAATTACTCCTGCACACAATATCTGACATAAGAGCGGAATACTCCTGCTCCTTGGCGGAATCCTCCGACCCTCAATATGATACAATGGAGCGAAATCCTCCTGCTCCTGGGGCGGAATACTCCTGCACCCAATGATATGCAATGTAATACATATGAATGACATATAGTGCATGAATGCAATGTTATGCAATAATAACCCTTCACCGGTGCGGGACTCTTATGGACAGCCGGAAGGTAGATGCGAACTCACAGCCAGAGTACCATATTCAGATCCTCAATGCAATACCAACAACAGGACATAACATATAATATACAATGTAAATCCAAAGCTAAGGCGTAAGGAGTACGCCTATCGGCAGCTACACACGTAAGGAACACGTGGTAGAAAATCCACGAGGCCAGGTGCCTCCAAAGAAATGGATATAAACACTTACCTTATTCCAAAGTTAACACTGCTACCCAACAGCCGGTTTATTCTTTGAATTCATTGTCAAAGGATCCCACTGTGTTCAATAAGCAGAAAAATATATCACATTAGGCTAAAGGCTTCATTCCTCACATCTTAGCGGTAAGGAACCTGATACCCTATTCGCATATGCAATACGCAGGCCAGGCCTATGTACAGGGTTTATGGTCTCCTAACCGGTAGGTCCTTAGCTCACGAACCTAACGGCGCTTTCAGATTTCAAATCGGAGCTTATTCGCCAAACCGAGCTCGAAAATATCTTTTTAATATTTATCGACAATAATAACTGAAACCTTCTTCCGATGCCTACCAAACGAGGTCTGATTTAGCTCAAATTTTATAGATAAGTCTCAATGGACCTTACAAATATTTTAAAATTATCAGCACGCCAATCGGAGTGCTAACTTCCGAAACGACAGACTGAGGTTGTTTCATATAGGGACGGTATAAAATCCCTAAAACACATCTCAAAATACATCTTTTGACCTGCGAAGGAGCAAAAGGATGCTAGAGCTTTGGAGACTTCAAGAACACAATAGTTTTTCTTAAATTCTTCCTTTCTTTTTGTAACTTATTCATTCATGAATTATCTTGACATGATTGTGATAAATATGAGTGGCTAAGTTATCCATTCTAGGGTTGATCGAACCACTCCAATACTTTTGGGTTATGAATTATTGCTTTAATGAATGAAACTTGTTAACCTTCCTATCTAAGTATTTATGATATGTATGATATTGATAGGTAGAGCTCCCAATTGATTGTGCCCTTTATTCTTATGCATCTAGAGATATATTCATGAGTTAGCGTTAAATACTTAGCAGTATTTCTTACTTAGGTTGTCAAAAAGGTGATTTGTGACCATTGACCCCCATTGTGAACCATATTTGTAGTCCTACATATCTTCATTAATTAATTAGAAAATTTATTAGTGAAAGTTACAATTGTTATACGGGAGAGAATAGTTGTGAATTTGGAGAAAGTGTTCAATAGGAAGAAGTAAGTTGAATACATTAATGCATTGTTCTAACACATAAGTAGGAGTTGGGTAGATCAATCCTAGACTTCTAAACCCTTAATCTGATCTATTTCTTTCTAATTTTCTATTTATTTATATTAATTAGTTGTTAGATTGAAATCATCATAAAAATATAAACTTTCAAAGTTAATTGATTAGATAAGTTAGTTAGATTAGCAACTAGATTTCGAGTGTTCTCTGTGGGATTCGACCTCGGGACTTTAAGTACCGAGTTATATTTGTCGCGACAGCTTAGTCCTTTTTATAGGGCGTAGTTGGGCGTGATCAAATTTTGGCGCCGTTGCCGAGGAATATGGTGTATTTTAGCTTGTTAGGATAGCTGAGTTGTTAGTTCAATTAACTTCATTTATGTACATATTTATTTAGTTCATAAAAAAAATATGGCATCAAGAAATTACATATGGCTAGGTGATTATTATGGTTGTGATAATACGTCTTATTCATCCCCGAGCCCTTATTATGATAGTACTACTTTCTCTTATGATAATAGTAGGTACGATGAAGTGGAGGATGATGAGGAAGAATATGAAGCTGAATGGAAGAAGATTTGGGACAGACGTAGAGCACAACTATGCTGCATAGAAGCTCAAATGAATCAAATGGATGCATTATTGGGAATTCAATAACCTAGCCAAGAAGACATGGAATTAGAAGAAGAAATCATGGCTATAGTTGAAGATCTAAAACGTGAATTTCCATTGGAGGAGACAAGGGTTGAAAGCGTACCATCTCGCCATGTGGTGTGGGAAGATGCCGATGATGAAAATGTGGTACTAGAGTCAGACAATAAAATTGAAGCTGAAGTTATAATTGACTCTAAGTCGTGCCAGAAAGAGGATGTAAATAACGAATCAAAGTGTGAGCGGGTTGCACCGCATTCTAGACACTTTTCAACATTGATTTTAGACGGGGACATGGAAATTTATCCTTATGAGCCGATTGAAGAGTTGAAGGATGAAGTGTATGATGCTTACACTCTAGAATTTGTGAGGCCATTTAGGCACGATGAAAATACTCGTTTGATGGCCACTGAATACAACATGGTATATTTGGTACTTGGCCAAGAGTATAGCCAAAAATTTGGAGATATTCCTTAGTTGGCGGCAACGTGTAGAAGGAGATACTTAATGTTTGATTTGAGAGAACTTGTGCCACTCCAAGAGCATAGCCAGAGAGTTGGGTTACAATTAGGGAGGCAATTCATAAGCTCAAGTTGGAGGAAAAAGTATTGACTCTGGTTTATGTCGTACCACGACATTAAATAAGGCGCTTCTCGGGAAGCAACCCGTGATTGTAATTTTATATATATATATATATATATATATATATATATATATTATCTTTTGAAGGATATTACTTGGTGAGTCTCTTTGTTTTACTGGTTTGAAGTCTAAGTGCGGGATGCTTGCAACCTCATAGGGTTGGATGAGGATATCCTGCTTGAGGGAAGTCTGAGTACCTCGTGCCCTAAGGAAGCTCACATGGATGTTCTTCGAGCTTAGAGCCCCAGGGAGTTTCTCTATCACCCTTAGTTTTATTTTTTAATGCATTGAGGGCAATGCATGATTTTAAATGTGGGGTGGGAGCCTTCTTATTTGTATTAATAATCTCCTTTAGTTTTTCTTTGTGCATCCGTTCTTTTCCAAAGAAGGTAGTTTTAACCGGGTATAGGTAGATTTTTTTTAGGATTAGAGTGTAGCAACTGGATGCTACACCCCGTATGTCCAACGTGACGTATATCATTCTAATAATATGTTAAGAATGATTAAAGTGAGTTTAAAGTCATAATATTACCATATAAGATGTTTATATATTGAATATAAAGTTTGGGAAAAATCGGATTTAAGTTGCGGAAAAACCGACTAAGGAATTGCCTTGTAACGAAGCTTTTTCATCAATTAATTCTGTGTGTTATATGAGGTCTTTTGGGGACATATCATATACCAAATTGAAGTTCTTGGAGTGTAGTTTCCAACAATTTTGACGGTTTGTTTATACAATATTTGGATAAAAAAATATGAGCATCAGAATTCAGGCCAGAAAAAAAGGAACATAAGCGCAAAAGAGGACTAAAACTGAAATATTTTAAGTATAAAAAGAAAATTTCCCCCATATCTCGTCACTTCCAGAAACATAAAGAGAGAAATAGTGTGTTCTTGAGTATTGAAGCCACTAATATGGTTTTGAAGGACGGACGTCAATCTTAACTCGAAATCGAAGACAGATTGCGTCAAAACGCTCTACGCGATTAAGGTAACGTTATACTACCTTCAATTTTGTCTATAGATTGAGTTTTAGAATTACTTCATGGCTAATTAAAGTACCTAAATGTTGTGCTATAGCTTGTTTAAGCTTTAGAAGGTGTGGAATTCAAAGGAAACAAGGTTTAGAAGCAAGAGACATCAAAGGTATGTAAGGTTAAACCTTTCTTTTAGCTAGGCATGTATCTGTTAGCTTTTGAAGCTTTTCTTAGTTCTAAATTTAGTGTTTCTTGTGAGAAACTGGTATGGTATCAAGGAAACCTTGTATATACTTAATTTGGTACAAAAATCCAAGGTGAAAGACATTAGAATCAGCAAGACAAAACGTTTTAAAATCTGGAAAATCATTTTGATCTTTGGACAGTTGTTAGTATATTGATCATAACTATTTGTACAAAATTGATATTCAAATTCTTTAAGAATCCCCAGAACCCTAAGACATATATCTAAAACTTTCATGATACTATGAAGTCTATAACTTTGATCTACACTCTGGAAATTAGGTTGAAAATCAGGACAGTGGTGCTGTCCAGACATTCTACCTGCGGATTTGTTATGTCATCCAGTTGTCTCATCTTGTTATCCGTATAACATGTTTATGTTATCAGTTTATCTGGGTATCCATTCCCGTGTATAGTATAGTGCTGGTTCTGTTTTTCGGATCATCCAGTTTCAGGGGAAACTCTACCGAAATGTTTACAGAAATTCAAAGAGAGTGACAAATTCTGAGTTCTAGGTTGTGGCTATAATTCTATCCAGAGTTTTCCTCTCATTCCTTTGAGTCCATATCTACTGTTGCCACATGTTTTATGCCTCAAACATACTTATACTTATATTGTGATCATGTTATGTATGATTTGGAGTCCCCCATAGAGGCTGGACATTGGACACATAGTCCGGTCGCGTGGGTATCAGGTTCCTAACCGGATTGCCCTAGGATGTGAGGAATGAAGCCTTTAGCCTAATTTGATATATTTTTCTGCTTATTGAATAGAGTGGGATCGTTTGACAATGAATGCAAAGGACAAAGCGGTTATTGAGTTGTTGTACTAACTTTGGGAGAGGTAAGTGTTTATATCCATTTCTTTGGAGGCACCTGACCTCGTGGATTTTCTACCACGTGTTCCTTACGTGTGTAGCTGCTGATAGGCGTACTCATTACGCCTTAGTCTTGGATTTATATTCTATATTATATGTTATGTCCTGTTATTGGTATTGCATTGAGAATCTGAGTATTGTACTTTGGCTGTGAGTTGGTATATTCTTTCTAGCTGTCGATGAAAGTCCCGCGCTGGCGATGGGTTATTATTGCATCATGTTGCATTCGTAAGTACATTGCATCATATTGAGGGTAGGAGGATTCTGCCCTCGGAGCAGGAGGATTCTGCTCCATTGCATCAGCCCTCGGAGCAGGAGGATTCCGCTCCATTGCTTCATACTGAGGGTAGGAGGATTCCGCCCTCGGAGCAGGAGGATTCCGCTCCATTGCATCATACTGAGGGTAGGAGGATTCCGCCCTCGGAGCAGGAGGATTCCGCTCCATTGCATCATATTGAGGGTAGGGGGATTCCGCCCTCGGAGCAGGAGGATTCCGCTCCATTGCATCATATTGAGGGTGGGAGGATTCCGCCCTCAGAGCAGAAGGATTCTGCTCCATCTATTTGGCACATATGACACCATTGCATCATACTGCATTCATCCCATGTCATTGCACGGCGTGCTGACTATTGTATGACTATCATGCTGTGTTTTATATATGCGGTATGTATACCATATTGTGGACATATTTCAGTTCGCCTATATATTTCTGGCTCGTATTCTGAGTTGCGGGGATCGGGTTGCACGCCGCAACGGTATAAATATATAGATCGGTTTGCACGCCGCAATAGGATGAATATATGGATCGGGTTGTACGCCGCAACAGGATGTATTTCTGATTGTTGATATGTTCAGGATACCTATATGTTCTGGCTATCTTACGTTCCTGGTTTTAATGAGTTTGTGATTCCATACGTGCTTCTAGTTATTATCTGGCTCTGCCTTTTCATAATTTAAATAAGCGGACTTTTGTTTATCTTTTTCATTTCTCCCTGGCTAGCTATCCTATTCTTTGAGGTGGCTAGTCTGCCCCACTTATTGAGTCCTTTTGACTCACTCTTGTTTGATGTTTGCTTTTGTCTATCTATTTCGTTTCGGCAGGTTCGCTCAAGGATTGAGTTCACCACGTTGTGAAGGAGCGAAGACGACTTCAGCTGTCAGGGTGAGCCAGCTTTTATTCCGGATGGCCACCAATTTATTGGTTGTTATTTCAGTTCCATTTTGCTCCTTTCAGGAGGTACTTGTCTTCTTTTGTACTCTTAGATGTCTAGTCTAGATAGCCCTAAACCTAGTATGTTGGGTAGTCAGCTGTAATTTCTTTTGTACAGCTTAGAGGTATCAGCATGTCTGTGTTTCTTTTTTAAGTCTTGTCCTTATTTGTGAATTGTTATATTTATTTTCCTGATTTAATTGGTAAGGGTTCGCCCGACGGGTCTAGGGAAGGATATCGGGTGCCCGTACGGCCTAACCGGATTCCGGGTCGTGTCATAGATATTACTATATTTCCTATACTTTCGCCTCGTATTCATGCTTTTACTTTCCATATTTGTTAGCACTTTTAGCTAAATTTCTCTCATTTGGTATGTTTCATATTGTAGGAATTATGTTGATGATATGAAGAATTCGTGGAGCAAAGTTTAGTGAAAACAAGGTTTTGAAGTCTGAGTAGAAGCCCGAGGGTCGAGCGAACCAAGGCGTAGAGGAAAAACAATTAAAAAATTGGACATGCAGTAAAATAAGCTTGTTGCGCCGCGCCGGGCGTTGCATTGCACGAGCAACAGGGGCGAGATTCAGAGCATATGAAATTTTGAAAACCTGCGGATTTTGGCCTACAGCACCGCGTTGTGCGGCGCCGTAGGCTTAAAATCCTAATATTTTTATTCTGATTTTATTTTGGATTCCCGACTTGTGTGGGTCTATGAGGACGATATAAAAGCCCTAAAACACGTCCTTTGACCTGGGAAGGAGCAAAAGGAGGCTAGAGCTTTGGAGACTTCAAGAACACAAGAGTTTTTCTTAAATTCTTCCTTTATTTTTGTAATTTATTCATTCATGCATTATCTTGACATAATTTTGATAAACATGAGTGGCTAAGTTACCCATTCTAGGATTGATTGAACCACTTCAATACTTTTGTGTTATGAATTATTGCTTTAATGAATGAAACTTGTTAACCTTCCTATCTAAGTATTTATGATAAGTATGTTATTGATTGGTAGAGCTCTCAATTGATTGTGCCCTTTATTCTTGTGCATCTAGGGATAGATTCATGAGTTAGGGTTAAACACTTAGCAATATATCAACCTAAAACAAAGGTAATACTTAGGTTGTCAAAAAGGTAATTTGTGACCATTGACTCCGATTGTGAACCATACTTGTAGTCCTACATATCTTCATTAATTAATTGAAAAATTGGCTAGTGAAAGTTACAATTATTACACGGGAGTGAACAGTTATGAATTTGGAGCAAGTGTTCAATATGAAGAAGTAAGTTGAATACAATAATGCATTGTTCTAACACATCAGTAGAAGTTAGGTAGATCAATCCTAGGTTTCTAAATCCTTGATCTAATCTTTTTCTTGTTACTTTGTTATTTACTATATGTTAATTAGTTGTTACATTGAAATCATCATAAAAATATAAACTTTTGAAGTTAATTGATTAGATAAGTTAGTTAGATTAGCAACTAGATTTCAAGTGTTCTCTGTTGGATTCGACCTCGGGACTTTAAGTACCGAGCTACATTTACCGCAACCGCTTAGTTTTTTTATAGGGCTCAGTTGGGCGTGATCAGAACTCCACTAAGATGAACAAAAAGATAACTATCCAAAGTTATTCAAGAGCTTTTTCTGTCACCGGTGAAATAAGAGAATTCATCACGAGAAAATTATCTCAAGTTCTATCAACCAATAGCCACTAGTTCAGATTAGTTTCATTTATTAGACGTACTAAATTTCAAAAATACTGAGGTCAGACTTTGCAAATTCGAGATTCTCTAACCTAAATACACCAAAGGACCCAACTCAAAGTTGAAAACGAATTGCCTAACAATCACAAAACCAACATATAAAGTATTGACACTCAGCAGAATCCTATACTAGAATATACAGGAAGAAAGCTATATGAATACAAAATTAAAATTATATTTGAAGATAAATAAAGATGTTGAAGGATGGTTTTGAAGATGACAAAGTACCTGGTTCTATATGGACTAGGAAAAGGTTCACAGTTAAAGTGGAAGACCAGGTTGTTCGATTGGATATTCGAGTTCGAGTCGAAGAAGAAAAAGAGAATAGTTGGAGTTGAAGTCTCAATCCAAGAAGGATAACGAAAAGCTTTCAAGGCGGTACCGAAGGAGAAGCTGCTTCCCAGACGGAGAAGGATTGAAGACTTAGGCAAAACAAATTAGGTTTCGTATAAGGCAATATTGGTAAACCTTATTGGAAACGGATTGCAAACTGTAAAAGGAGCTCCAAGCTAATATGGAAAAGGCTTTCCATGAACTCTATAAATACAAGTTGTTTTGTCCAGAAAAAGTTACACACTCCAGAAATCTCAAAAGAGCAAATAAAGAGCAAATTTATTGTGAGAGTTATTGTGTGCAAGAACAGAAGCAAGACAGCAGAATCTGGAGGAGTTCGAGTTTCATAAGTTCTAGTCTGCTTGTCTTAGTTTTCTGTTATAGGTTATTGAGTTGTAATCATTCATCTTGTTTAGAAGCATAAAGTTAAGATTACGTTTTGGTGAGGTAGTTTGAACCTAACAAGTCATAGTGAGCCTTGGAAGGTTATAGGTATTAGTCAGAGTGAGGCTAGTTCCTTGATTGCATTGCGTTGTAATCTAAAACTTGCTCAGTTTCCTTGAGTGGACAGTTTAAATCCCAAGAGTGTGGGGTCGTGATTTTTGATCCCTTGAGCAAGGATTTTTCCACGTAAAAATCTCTGTGTTCTTTACGTTTCTGCATTGTGTTAAGTTTCAGAGATAGGTGAAACTTGCAAGGAACCTAGTTCTTTGTAAGTTAGGCGAACAAAGTAAAAGCAAGTTTTAGGAATTTGAAAATCGGGTAAGAACATTATTCATCCTTCCCCCTCCCTCCCTCTAGTGTCTTACAAATGTGCACCAGGTGCAACAAAAAAGATTACATACCTCAAGATATTATTAACAGATTCAAGGAATTCGCTATTGTAGTTGTAGCTTTGGCAGAAAGAAAGGCAAAAAGAATATGAGATTCTATTTAGGGTTGAGAGAAATACATAGAAATAAAAACTAGTCCTAAGAGGGAGACGATGTGTAAAAATACGTAGAAAAAAAATGGGAGAAAGAGAAATATAATTTTTTTTAGAGAGATATGGTTAAATAATGATGGATAATTTGGTAAATATGAATTTTTGATAAGGATAATTTTGTTTTGAAAAAATTAAAAAGCTACTTCTGCTTCTTGGAAGAAGCTGATATTTGTAGATTTTCCTCAATAGTAGAAAAACTGAATTTGCTACAACCTAAAAGTATTTTTTTTTTTTTTAGGCCTAACACCTCAAAATTCCAAAAAAAAAATATATATATACACTCTTTTTTTCTGAAAAAATAAAAAATTTTGACTTTGGAGAAGCAACGTCAAACAGGCTATTTATCTCTTTGTTTATTCATGTTATAACTTTACAATTTTAATTTGGTGTAAACTAATAATGTCTGTTAGCTCATATATACGGGTTTTCCAAAATTTATCACGTACATTAAGGATATTCATAAACACAAACAGGTAGCTTCTTCTTCCATTTATGATTGCAAAATCTTCCATACATTGCGATATCGTAGTTCAAACTCAGTTTATGGTCAGTAATTCTCTATTTGTTATCATTTTGTTTGAAATTTTATCTTTCTTCAGTAATTAGAAAAAGAATGCCATATTTATTTATTTGAAAGTTACTATATATAATTTTAAAGTACTTTTTATCTTGAAATAAAAAGGTTCAATGTGGTAGCTGGCTATGCTATCAGAGTGAGTAACTTCATGTGAAAATCATTTGTAACATGCATGTCTTAAAAATATCCGAAGGACAGATTCAAAACATCTCCTTACATCCTTCACATGTCATTCACAAGTTAACTAACATCATGTGCAAAACTATCTTTATGGGGTCCAACCAGTGTTTCAAAAGGTGTTTTGAGGACAAGTTTTGAGGAAGCAATTCGATGGGGGCGTAGATTTGAAAGGCGTAGTTTAGGCATTGAAGCGAGTTTGTGGGCGTAAGTCCCAAAAAAAATTTGAATTAAAAAATTATTTCTCAATAAATTATCTATTTAAAGTCTAAACTCAATTACCAACTTGCTCATAAAATTCTCAAACTTTTTTTTTTATTTTCTTAGTCTTAGTATTCTTTTACCTTTAGCCTTACATATTCAATTTAATTTTCTAGAACTTTCATGGAATATTACCCTTTTATGTAATTTTTATTTTCAAAAAAATTAGAAATTTGTGGGGCTTACGCCCAGTATCTTGAGGCTTACGCATCGCCTCGTGTCAGGTAAAACGCATCACCTCATGCCCACGTCTTTGAAACATGGGGTCCAACTAATAAAACTATATTTATATGGGTCAAAAAAATTACTCACAGTACGTACCTTCATTTCTTGAAGCTTTAATTTTCTAACTTTTTTAGAAAGGTTTCCCTTCTTTCCTTTTCCTAACCAATGGTCATAGTATTGACAGTATGTAATACTCATCCTACTCGGCAAATTCCTCATTAGTTACGTTCTTACAGCAGAAAGAAAGAAGAGGAATTTAATAACTTCTTTAAAAATGATAATATCACAGAATTTTTATGCTATAAGATCATATAAAAAAATTATTACATAAAATTGTTCATAATCAATAGTAACATGAAAAATGAGGCAGATAACCTGCAAAAACAGGCTAAAGAATTGATAACAAAGTAATTCTTCACACGGCCTGTATATACTATGATTTAAATCCAAAAAAAAAAAAAAAAAAAAAAAGGTAATAGTATATGGACCACTTAATTGTTACTGGTCCCTTAATTTTTCTGGTATATGATGGGAACCTCTGCCTAACCATATGAATGCCTGGAGACTGGTCATGAGACCATCTGCGGGGTCCCTTATTTGTTTATTTCAAAACTAGTACTCACTCCGTTTCAAAAATGAAGAACTTATTTTTTTTAGTCGTTTAAAAAAGAATGACATTCTTTTAAATTTGAAAATAAACTTTCACTTTTACTATTAATGAGATGATTTGTAGTCACACAAACAATTATGACTTATTTTAAACCACAAGTTTCAAAAGTCTTTCCTTCTTTATTAAACTTCGTGCAAAGTCAAATAGGTTCATCATTTTTTAAACGGATGGAATATCATTTTATAAAGCAGAAGAGAGACATAACTGTGTGCTCAGCAAATAATTCAATTTTCTCGAGTTAATTTTACCGGTGGTCACTCAACTATATCTTGATTATTATAAAGTCATTTTTATTTTTATTTTTAACCCAAAAATCACTCAACTACCACAAAGTCACTTTTGTTTCTTTTGTTACCCAAAAGTCACTCAACTTTTCTTCGGTCTACACCAAAGTCACTCTAGCCGGACTTAAAATTCACCAGAAAAATGATGTGGCATTATTAATTAAAAATAATTTTTATTATTTATATTAACCAAATTTTTAATCCATTACATTAATTTTATCCAACCCAAGACCCAAATCAATTTCACTACTTAATCCTGCAATTAATTGTGTCAAGTCATTAAAATATTTCTAGTTTATTGTACTGTTAAATAGAGGGGACTAAGAATTGCCAAAGAAAAATTCTTCTTGATGGTTCATCAGAAAGTAACTCGAGTTCAACCACGTTCAGATTGCTAATGTGGAGTCCAAGTTGCCAGCGCTATTATTGATTCTGGAGAGATTAGAGTGGAGGGCATGGTTAGAGATGGAAATTCTCATATAACAAAAGTTGAATCTTTTAAAGTGGATGTGAGCTTAGAATGCAATATCATTCTCTGCAGACAGGTTGATTAGTCTGGAATGATTGAAAAGGTGGGAAACATCTGATACGGGGCAAATCGAGCCTAAGGCAGTTACCATCAAGAGCTGGGATTGGAGGATGCAAAGGACGAGAGTTCGGGAGCGAATTGAAGAAGTATCGAGGAGACCCCAGGCTAGGCGCTACGCCCAAGCATAGAGCAGCCCAGGCGCTCCGCCCAAGCTTCCCCACTATGGGTGGCTAACGGCCCTGTCCGGTCCGGGACTGGCACCTGCAACCGGTTCCGGTCCGGATCCGGGCCAAAAAAATTTCAAACCGTGTAAAATCTGGTCTATCCGGTCTGGTCTCATCCGGTTAAAAAAAATTGGAGCTGGATCGGGACCGGCACCGGCGACCGTTAAGCCGGTCGGTCCGGTCCGGTTTAACGGTTTTTTTTTATTTTTTTTAGTTTTTTTTCTTTAGGCAAATAAAGTTGAAAATTTAAAAACTTAACAATTTATGTAAACACTATTTGTAATAATTATGAAAATTATATTTTTTAATGAAACAAAATAATTATGTAAATTATATTTTTAAATTTATTAATGTAAAGTAAATAAATAAACACTAAACAATTGTTGATTGGAAAAGAAACATATACAATTTATTGAAATTCGGGAAATATATAATTCAAATGACAAAAACAAACTAGAAATTGAAAATTACAAAGATACTAAATAAACCAGAAATTCGAAAATACATAATTGAAATGACATAAAAATTTCTTAACCATTTCTACAATTATTACGCAGATATATTGTTGAACCCCAAAAATTACCTCGAAAGGGATAAATTCCGGAATATCCACAGGATGGACTAACTCTTTTGGAGTTTTTGGAGTCGCCATCCAATTTAAGAAAAACAGGGAACCAAATTAACAAATGCGTGCAAAAACTCCGTTTTTATAAAAAGACGGTCTTTCTTTCAGAGATTCTAAGTAAGAGGTTTTATTAATCTCGGAAGAAGGTTTTTAAGGCACTTCCGAAATTCCATTAAAAACGGTTAATCCAACAGATTTCCAAATATTTACAAGTGCGTTTTTCTTTCGGAAAGAATTATTTAAAGAATAGTAGTAGTAGTAATAATAATAATAATAATAATAATAATAATAATAATAATAATAATAATAATAATAATAATAATAATAATTAATTGAATAAAAGCTTATTTGCAAAATATTCTTTTACTTGCACGCATTTGCTAAGACGGCCCCAATTTGCAATAAATTAAATAAGGACTTCACAATAAAGGCAATAAACATGAAGTAAAGCGACATACCAAGCAATCAAATATTATTGATAAATAAATATTTTACGTATTTTATTTACATAAATATTTCTAAGGAAAGTAATGCAAAGTTAAAGATAAAACTCGAGAAAATGATCAACTCGCGGGAGCCTTGGATTTTCTAAAATTCATAAGTCTTATTTCTGAATGCTCGGGTCCGAATTCAATCCCTAAATGCCTTAAATGCAACGGATTATTCCCATTCGTGAGTTAGCTAAACTCGTCCATAAATTATTCGTGCCAAAATATACCTCGCGAAACAAACAAGTAAAATTGGATTAGTACGATAATAAGGTATAATAATTAAGGAAATAAAATAACAATAATAAAGTAATAATGATAATAATAATAATAAAATATATAATAATAATAATAATAGTAATAATAAAAATAATAATAATAATAGAATATATAATAATAATAATAGTAGTAAAAAGGGTTTTGTTTTTGCAAAATTTAGGCTCAGGTTTGTATGGCGCGTCGAATAGAAGATCGGGATTTGGTACGGCTGCAAACACGGAGCCGATCGTGTTGCCACGCCAAGTACCAAACCCACCACTCTATTCGATTTGTTTTGCCTCAAATGCATACATTCATCATCGCCTTTTGCTTTAGGGACGCGGGAACGGGACGGTTCAAGTGTAGTATCGTGTTCAAATCGATCCCGAGGCCTTAATACATGCATATTTATTTTTTCATCGGTCGTGTAGTATCAATTCAATATCAGTCCGTCAATTCATTGTACAGGCCTCAAATTAAAATATTTTCAAAGGCCAAAGACGTGTTGTAGCATCCGTTCTAAATCAGCCTCAAACTCCTGTGATTAGATGAGAAATTATCCAGAACATGTCAAACGGTTCCCTATACTAAGAAAATAGGTCAGTGTATAAATCAGCCCCAAAAAATCAGAATAATCAACACAAATGTCATGAGTCAACGTAGGTGCAACAAAACGAGTCAACACAATAGAATCGAAGAGCAATCAAAAACCCATATCCCCTCTGTCACTGCATTATTACTCAGAACATCAGAAACATTAAACGACGAAAGAGGTGGCAATAAACGAACGGAGTAACAATCAAACGCCATAGCAAGCCCTGCAGGAGAAGCGAATAAAAACAACCAAATGTCGTTTTAAAAGAACGAAGGGAAACTCAGCCAGAAACAGGAGGCATCGCCGGCTAGAATTCCGGCCATACCCCATCAAAACATGCGACAACAGTGATCTAAGGCGGAGGAGCAACACCAGCTAGGTAGCGGCATCGCTACCACTCCCCCAACCCCTTTTTTTAGTTTCGATTCAGTAGGCAGAGAAAAATAGTACTCCGGCAACGGATTATAAACACGAAGCCGATCGGAAAATGGGTTTTTCGGTGATGAGTTTGACTACCTATTTGAACTACAAATCCCTTTCCCCGTATGCTCTTGGTACTGATTTGAACACGAAGACGACCCTTTTGGTCTGTGAAAATACATGTGTATATGTAATGGATTTTGGAGGAGATCCCAGAGTGGTGGTGTGTGGGGTTGTGTGAATGGAAAATCACAAAAGGAAGGGGCACGGCTGGTCTTATGTAATGGGTGTGGAGAGTTGATGAAAATATGGGTGAGGGGGCCGATGATGGTGAACATGTGTAGTGAGGGTTTGTCGCGGCAGGTGTGTAATGATAATAGTGGTGTAAGGTTTTTTCTTTGTGTGATAAAAAGAAAGATGATTGAATAGTTGCTTGGGGTTTTTGTGTTATATGGGCTTTGCAGAAATGATCCTAAATTGCAATTTAAGAACAGATTTAGCCCTTTATTAAATTAAACAAATAATTATATAGCACGCTGCAAATGAAGGGACGACTTGCGATTTTGGCCATTTCCCTTTAAAATTAGCTATTTATTTGCAATCTTAAAAATTGAACTTAATTTTAAAATTATTATACTTTTTATTAAAATCCGGGACAAAAATGGGTGTCAACAGCTGCCCCTCTTTACCCGAAAAGGATGAAAGAGTTTTCAGGGTAAAGAAAGTTGACGTGAAAACCAATTTTGTCATGGTAAAGCCAAGACTCTGATTCCTAGGATCAAAATGCGAGGCTTATGGACATGGCCGAACTTCAGTTTCCGAGTTGCCTACATATCTCGGGCTGAAAGAGAATCAGGTCATATGTAGTTCGACGCGATTTGAAAATCAAAGACGAGATAGTAACGACTACTCAAGCGCGGGAAAAGAGGCTTGTAATCACCCAAATTATGAAAATGTGGTCGACGACACACCCATAAAGAGAGGTTTACACGGACATAGCTTCCACTGCACCTCGATAACCGAGCCATCTTGTCTTTAATCTCAAATCTCAGACTCAGGGTTAACAAGAGACTTACCTCTGGGGTTTACGACTTATGCGGGTGCGATTCTTCAGGTCCTCGTTTATGAGTCTAGCTCATATCAACGATTGCCCCAGTTCGTTGCTAAGAAAAGCTCCGTATTATGCTCCAAAAGCTGTTGCGGTGCTGCTAAAAATCCTGTAAAAATCTCAACAAAAGGTAAGCGTGCAACTGCTAATAAACTGTAATAATTGATAAAATTGTAAATGCAGGTTTCGGTATCATCGATAAGTTCTTCCTTCGATCAACTGACAAGGTACTCCGCCCGGAGAACCTCTAAGTTGATCCTTATTCTGAAACAGTAAAGCAAAACAATAAGTAAAGCGAGAACAAATCATAAAGTGCAAGGCTTTCATAAGATAAGTTGACAACGAGACATAATATCTCAAGTCGACTTGGCTAATCTATATCCTACGCAGGTAACATAACGTTCATTTATAAGGCGAACGAGCCCAAAACATTCAATTGTAAGGTGAATGAACCTAAAACGTTCAATTATAAGGCGAACGAGCCCAAAACGCTCAATATAAGGTGAACGAGCCTAAATTTGATAGCAGCCTGCAAAACAAAGTTCCAAATTGGATTAATTAAGGCAAGATGATGCAAAACAAATAAGCAAAACTGGGTCGTGTTGCTTGAATTAATAGTGCTGCAAAGCGTTGAATGCCTTCAGTTCTTATTGAATCCGATGTTCAATTTCTGCAAATTTAAAGTGAATGCGTTAGAAAACGAGTGAATAATAAAGCAAAAGCTATAATGAAAAAAGGAAGAAATAGATTTGTGCCACATATGCGACAAGGCGAATGATCTTTGAGAAACTGATGGTTGACGGTAGGAACAATAACAAAAGAGCCTTTAGTTGCCTATGATAGGCTTTAGAATAATGCCTCCAATTGCTTATGGTAGGCTTCAAATGATAACGATGTCTTCGCTTGCTCACGATAGACTTGATAATAAAACCCCCGATTGCTTACGGTAGGATCAATAACAGAAGAGCCGTCAATTGCTTATGATCAGCTTCAGAATAAGGCCTCCAATTGCTTATGGTAGGCTTCAAATGCTAATGAAGTCTTCGCTTGCTTACGATAGACTTGATAATAAGACCCCCCCCCCCCCCGATTGCTTACGGTAGGATCAATAATAGAAGAGCCTTCAATTGCTTATGATAGGCTTCAGAATAAGGCCTCCAATTGCTTATGGTAGGCTTCAAATGCAAATGAAGTCTTCCCTTGCTCACGAAAGACTTGACAATAAGACTCCCTGATTGCTTACGGTAGGATCAATAATAAAAGAGCCTTCAATTGCTTATGATAGACTTCAGAATAAGGCCTCCAATTGCTTATGGTAAGCTTCAGAATAAGGCCTCCAATTGCTTATGGTAGGCTTCAATGCTAATGAAGTCTTCGCTTGCTCACGATAGACTCATAATAAGGCCCCCGATTGCTTACGGTAGGCATGACGTAATTTGTAAATGAAAGCTGCAATATCTTTGATAAATTGTCTTCCCATCCACTGGCGAAGCAATAAAGCAAGTGCGAAGGCATAATGCAAAGCATTTTCAACAATCTTGACAAATCAACTGGCAAGCCGGTCGGGCATGAAGCAAGGAGGGTCTTGGGGTTGATTGCCTACAAATCAGCTGGTGATCCGATCCGGCACAAAGCAAGGAGGGTCTCAGGGCTGACCTGTTAAGCTGAAAAGTAAAACAAGACGTAATACAATAGGAAATGCGAAGGCATAATTTAAAGCAAGTGCAAAGCAATTTGAACAATCTTGACAAATCAACTGGCAAGCCGGTCGGGCACGCAGCAAGGAGGGTCTTGGAATTGATTGTCGAACAAATCAGCTGGCGAACCGGTCCGGCACGAAGCAAGGAGGGTCTCGGGACTGACCTGTTAACCTGTTAAGCTAAAAGTAAAGCAGTTTATAATATAAAGCAAGTGCAAAGTCATAATTGAAAGCAAGTGCAAAGAAAAGCAATGCGGGAATGTAGAGCAATTCAAGAGCCATTTAGCGAATCAATAGGTGAGATAGTCCAACAAAGGGGATCCTCGTCGCCGTTGGTCAACCTGGAAGAGTAAAGCAAGGCGTTAATTTTAAAGCAAGTGTGAAGGCATAATTCAAAGTAAGTGCAAAGCAAAGTAGTGCGGAAATGTAGTCAGTGCGATAACCATTGATAAATCAATTGGCGAGACAATCCAGCAAGGATGGCCTTGTGCGGATTACCGCCTGAAACAAAGCGATGCCCTAATTGGCTTAGTTTCGAAAACACAAAACAAGCCTCGGCTTTGTCGCCTATTAGGAATAAAAGTAACAGGGGTAGAAATGTCGCCTGTTCGACAATAACTCATGACAAAGCATAATGCTTTAAGTCATGAAAAGGGATTGCGACGCAATCTGCAAGGCAACTTTGAATGCGAGTTCAATAAATTATTCATCCATAATGTGAATGATCCTTTCATTGCAAGCTTTCATGTTCCTGCTCTCAAAGAAAAATTGTTAGCTTTGGGGAGGAAAGGGGAAGCGTTTGATTTGTGCAGACTTCATCCTGATCTTGCTGCTTCTGCTGCTTCCTCATCTTCATTGGACTTGGATTTGAAAATTGCTTTCAGAAACTTGGCTCATGAACTCAAATAGCATAGACTTTGAAAAATAGAGGCAAGATAAAATATTTTAATGCAATATAGCGAGTGAAATAAGCATGCAAATGAAGTCAAAGATGCATTTTGAAAATTTTTTACCTTGACTTAAACTTGTAACATATTTTAAAACAAACTGAACGTCCTTTGTCTTAGACTTTGCACTGTTTGCTTAACCAATTACAGAATTTTTGCCAACTCGCCTTTAATAACCAACAGCGCTTCTTGCAAAATTCTTCCCCAGTTATTATCTTGCGCATCTCTAACTCGTTTTTGCAAAAATTGCCCCAGTTGTCCTTCTTGGGGGAAAATGAAAACTTAAATGCTAAAGGATCGAGCCCGATGGGGGAGCCTACGTATCCCTCCTTGGGAATCAGACCGTGCGTAGTTCTGCATCACTACTTCAACGTCATATACCAACAAATAAAAGCTGCCCCAGTTGCAGTTCTAACAGATAGTGCGATATCCAAACAGCGCGGACAATAACTTTCAGTGCATCAATTTAAATTGTTCAGTTGTTTTGCCATACGTTACGAGCAAAGCTTCAGCAGGTTAATCAATTTTAGTTTTGAAATAGAAACAAATGCAAGCGTAAATAATATAATAAGAATGAGATGCATTTTATTTCAACTTTCACAAATTCAAAATGAGTTGATTCAGATTAACATAAGCTTTAAAGTACAATGCAATTCAGGGCCTCAATCTGAATTAAAATAAAAAATAATGCTACTAAGTTCAATTGCCAAGTTCTTTCAAACAATACCATTAGCTTCTGGTACTGCATCGTTCACGAGCTAGAGCGTCTACCATCAATCAGATCTTGAATTTTGCGTGATTTGCATAGTCAACCACCTTACAAATCAAACTTCTACTAGAGAAATAAACAAAACAAAGAAACCTCAAAGGGTAACTAAGATATTTTGTATGTCATTCATAGGATTGCACACAAGCAAGCAACACCTAGTATTTAACGTATTTTGAGCAAATAAAGCAAGGCCAACAATTAACATCTGACAATCACAAGTAGTTGAGCGTAAATAAATATGCAAACGTGTCCTACCCTGCAAGGTGCCTCTTTGTGCCAGAGGTGGGCCTAAGACGCGCAGATAAGTGGTAACGAAAAATAGTTCATGCCAGTTTTGAGCAATTCAGACTTAGAATAAGTTGATAAATAATAACAATAATCGATAACAATCATCTCTCCGCCTTGACACTGCAATTCCGTTATCCCAACCCAAAAGTTGGTGTCAACTCAAAATTTGAACACAACTCATGCCCTCCACAGCATCTGCACAAAATTCTAAACCCAAATGCCTAAAACCCGAAGCAATCCTCCATAGCTTTTGCAAACATCCACACTCCTCCAAGCATAACTCCCAATTGTTTTACAACATCCAGGGAGAAATTTCCAACTGCCTCCACAATACCAGACTGCAAATCACGAAAGGCGCCAATCGGCCTTTTAAAATAAAACCTCACTGGTCCTCGGCTTTGGACAAGCCTCTCAGCTTCCTAGGTTTTGCAAGGCTCACAGACCTTGTTCATAGGGCTCCTCACTGGTCCTCGGCTTTAAGCAAGCCTCTCAGTTTCCTAGGTAGCCAAGACCACACTGGTTTTCAAGGAGGGACCCCACTGGTCATTCAAAGACACATGGGCTTCGCTCTCCTAGTATGCGACAAGCATACTTCAATTTTTATAAAGTTGCAGCTGGATAATCAACATAGGCCTGCACACACGCAAAGCCATTCACGAGAGTGACCCCACTGATCCTTTTAAAGACACCAGGGGCTTCGCCTCTTAGATCTCACTACACCATGCCATCTCCAAAACACAAACCAACCAAATCTGCCTAACTTCCCCGGGACATCAATTCTGTCTATGATCTCAATTCTGCTAAATTCTTCCATTTTCTGACCTAAAAGACAACACAGGAGACAAAATTCCAAATCTGATTTTTCTCAACACATGGTTAGGACTGAGGATTCGTTATCACACAGCACATAATATGCATTGTCGTTGGGTTTCAAGAACCCGTTGACAAAAGGGCGGTTTCTTAATTACTGGAAAACGGTACCAAGGACCGGGTCCAAACTAAGGTGTATATGCATGCATGACCTAATCTCCTTCTAAGAGTGGGTTAACGGTTGAGGCTAATAGGTGAGTGGCAAGCGGTCTCGCAGTCGAATTACTCCTACGATGGCCGCCGGTGTACCAACTCGTCACAAGGGTTCTTTAGTGGAAGAAAGTGCGGGTGCGCATAGGCGCACCTCGCGGATATTTGAGTGAGAATGCAAGAGGTTCCCAGGAGTGGGAGAAATATGAACGGAATGCCAGTTTATATGTGCGCAAATAAGGGTGTAGTGACATGCTTTTCGTGGCACACAAACAAACAGATATAATACAGCAAAATAAATTAGGCATGCTAGTTGCAAATAATTGGAAACCTTTATGGTCAAAACCTTTATTGCTCCCCAGTGGAGTCGCCATGCTGTTGAACCCCAAAAATTACCCCGAAAGGGATAAATTCTGGAATATCGACAGGATGGACTAATTCTTTGGAGTTTTTGGAGTCGCCACCCAATTTAAGAAAAACAGGGAACCAAATTAACAAATGCGTGCAAAAACTCCGTTTTTATAAAAAGACGGTCTTTCTTTCAGAGATTCTAAATAAGAGGTTTTATTAATCTCGGAAGAAGGTTTTTAAGGCACTTCCGAAATTCCGTTAAAAACGGTTAATCCGACAGGTTTCCAAATATTTACAAGTGTGTTTTTCTTTCGGAAAGAATTATTTATAGAATAGTAGTAGTAATAATAATAATAATAATAATAATAATAATAATAATAATAATAATAATAATAATAATAATAATAATAATAATAATAATTAATTGAATAAAAGCTTATTTGCAAAATATTCTTTTACTTGCACGCATTTGCTAAGACGGCCCCAATTTGAAATAAATTAAATAACGACTTCATAATAAAAGGCAATAAACATAAAGTAAAGCGACATACCAAGCAATCAAATATTATTGATAAATAAATATTTTACGTATTTTATTTACATAAATATTTCTAAGGAAAGTAATGCAAAGTTAAAGATAAAACCCGAGAAAATGATCAACTCGCGGGAGCCTTGGATTTTCTAAAATTCATAAGTCTTATTTCTAAATGCTCGGGTCCGAATTCAATCCCCAAATGCCTTCAATGCAACGGATTATTCCCATTCGTGAGTTAGCTAAACTCGTCCATAAATTATTCGTGCCAAAATATACATCGCGAAACAAACAAGTAAAATTGGATTAGTACGATAATAAGGTATAATTATTAAGGAAATAAAATAACAATAATAAAGTAATAATGATAATAATAATAATAATAATATATATAATAATAATAATAATAGTAATAATAAAAATAATAATAATAATAATAATAATAATAATAATAATAATAATAATAATAATAATAATAATAATAATAATAATAGTAAAAGGGGTTTTGTTTTTGCAAAATTTAGGCTCAGGTTTGTATGGCGCGTCGAATAGAAGATCGGGATTTGGTACGGCTGCAAACACGGAGCCGGTCGTGTTGCCACGCCAAGTACCAAACCCACCACTCTATTTGATTTGTTTTGCCTCAAATGCATACATTCATCATCGCCTTTTGCTTTAGGGACGCGGGAACGGGACGGTTCAAGTGTAGTATCGTGTTCAAATCGATCCCGAGGCCTCAATGCATGCATGTGTATTTTTTCATCGGTCGTGTAGTATCAATTCAATATCAGTCCGTCAATTCATTGTACAGGCCTCAAATTAAAATATTTTCAAAGGCCAAAGACGTGTTGTAGCATCCGTTCTAAATCAGCCTCAAACTCCTGTGATTAGATGAGAAATTATCCAGAACATGTCAAACGGTTCCCTATACTAAGAAAATAACAAAAAATCAGAATAATCAATACAAATGTCATGAGTCAACGTAGGTGCAACAAAACGAGTCAACACAATAGAATCGAAGAGCAATCAAAAACCCATATCCCCTCTGTCACTGCATTATTACTCAGAAACTCAGAAACATTAAACGACGAAGGAGGTGTCAATAAACGAACGGAGTAACAATCAAATGCCATAGCAAGCCCTGCAGGAGAAGCGAATAAAAACAACCAAATGTCGTTTTAAAAGAACGAAGGGAAACTCAGCCAGAAACAGGAGGCATCGCCGGCTAGAATTCCGGCCATACCCCATCAAAACAAGCGACAACAGTGATCTAAGGCGGAGGAGCAACACCAGCTGGGTAGCAGCATCGCTACCACTCCCCCAACCCCTTTTTTTAGTTTCGATTCAGTAGGCAGAGAAAAATAGTACTCCGGCAACGGATTATAAACACGAAGCCGATCGGGAAATGGGTTTTCCGGTGATGAGTTTGACTACTGATTTGAACTACAAATCCCTTACCCCGTATGCTCTTGGTACTGATTTGAACACGAAGACGACCCTTTTGGTCTGTGAAAATACATGCGTATATGTAATGGATTTTGGAGGAGATCCCAGAGTGGTGGTGTGTGGGGTTGTGTGAATGGAAAATCAAAAAAGGAAGGGGCACGGCTGGTCTTATGTAATGGGTGTGGAGAGTTGATGAAAATATGGGTGAGGGGGCCGATGATGGTGAAGATGTGTAGTGAGGGTTTGTCGTGGCTGGTGCGTAATGATAATAGTGGTGTAGGGTTTTCTCTTTGTGTGATAAAAAGGAAGATGATTGAATAGTTGCTTGGGGTTTTTGTGTTATATGGGCTTTGCAGAAATGATCCTAAATTGCAATTTAAGAACAGATTTAGCCCTTTATTAAATTAAATAAATAATTATATAGCACGCTGCAAATGAAGGGACGACTTGCGATTTTGGCCATTTCCCTTTAAAATTAGCTATTTATTTGCAATCTTCAAAATTGAATTTAATTTTAAAATTATTATACTTTTTATTAAAATCCGGGACAAAAATGGGTGTCAACATATATGCCCCCCACCCGACAACTCCATTCGTAATTATGTTGTTTTTCTAAGTGTAGTATAAGTTTATGGCTTCCACCCACTAAGCTCCACTCTCTTTCACAAATTCTACATTTAGCTTTGTGATCTTCTCTATTATATTCCATAAATTCCCAAGTTTCAGAGTGACATCTTCGTTCAGGACGTTGTGGAGCAGCGGGATTAGCGGGAGCTTGATTTCCAGCCATTATAATTTATAATTGTTTGGACTTTGGACTTTAGAAGAAATTTAGAAAATATCGTTTGAGAGTAATTTGAGAGATAAATTGATAGAAAGTGATGAATAGTGTGATATAATGATGAAATATCAAATTCCCACAAATGGAATGAAAAGTGGGTCCATATAGGGTATATATAGATAAAAATAGGTTTGGGGTATGGGGGACGTTTAGAGGGGGTGGTAGGTAAATATAGCCATTTTTGGCTGTTGGCCAACGGCTATATTTGAAAGAGAGCCGTTGGCCCATTCAAACTGCCGGCCCGGTTCGGTCCGGCAGTCGGCCAGGTGCAGTCTATCGCGTTCGGTCTCACTTGATGTCAACCCAAACAAAGCGATGGCAACGACTGAAAGCGGCTGCTGGCAAACCCCACGGTTCACAGCAACTACCTTTAGAATATTGGTTAGGGAGGGGAAATTCTCTTAACCCCTATCTTAAAGGGATTTTTTTTTTTTCCTTTGTGTTTTATTTAAAGTGGTGGATAATTTGAAAAATATTAGAATAAAATATTATCAAGTTTTTACTTGCACATATGTTTGGAATGTTTAGTTTATTTCAATGTTTATAGTTTAAACTTAGAATTAAAAAACTTGTAGTATTTTTTTAAACTTTGAACTTTGATGTAATGAAATTTTTGAAGTGATGATTCAAAGTTCAAACTTTTGAATTAATTTGTTAAATTCAAAATTCAAACTCTGAATTAATTTTAGAAAAATCAAATTTGAACTAATTTACAAACTAGTAACTAATTGTAGTATTTTTGCGCAAACCATAAATTAAAAATAAAAAGTATGAAGACAATAGTTGTGATTGAATTCCAAAACTTGGAGCAATTTTATTGAATTGTTTAAGACATAAGTAGTGCAACATATACTACAATAGCTAAACTTTCAAACTTTTAATTTCAAATTCTTATTTCGAAAATTACATTCTTTTAAACACATTAGTTAGTTTCTTGAGGATAGTTGTAGGCTTTTCTTTAGGAACTGGCCGTTGTTGTTCTTGTTCATCATCTCCTTCTGGTTCTTCTTCTTCTTCTTCTTCATTGCCGGTTTGACTCCCTTCACTTGTTCCGTCGCTCAAAATTTGATCAAGATATGCTTTACCTTTTTTATTAGTAAGTTCTGGTAGACCAAAGTTTTTTCGCTCTGCTCTGATCCAATCCCTGAATAAAACTCCTGTCTCCATTGCCTCCTCCTTCAATGAATATCTGTGATCTCCAATTTGAAATCTTCCTTGGCTAAAAGCGCTTTCCGATGCAACTGATGAAGCTTGAATTATTAATATATCCCGGGCCATTTTTGAAAAAATTGGAAATTGCGATTCTTGATTCTTCCAATAATCCAACAAATGATGAGTTCCAAAGTTGTTAAGTTTCTTATATTGAATTAAATACACTTGGAACTCGTTGTATTCCTCCCCGTACTCGTCCTCTTCTGAAAGCAACTTTTCATCAAGTTCCCCAAAAGTGCTCATCCCCGCCTGTGAAGAACTTTGCCCGGTGGATTGTATTGGTTCCGTTGGTGTAGCAGTGTCTGCCCAATCTCTATACTTTGCAAAAACAGCCACGGTATCTGCATAAACTTTAACGATAGCCTCTTCTACACTTGGATACTTGTTAGTAGCAATTTCAGTAGGAGTAATTTCTAAATTTGCATATATTTCTCTAACAAGTCGTTCAGTTAACTTAATTTTAAAAGCATGATGCAACACAGAAGCAATGTAAAAAAGAGGAGGAATTGGGAAAAAATATTTTCTAAATTTTTCAATCATTCTCTCTACAGCCGGTTTGTAAATTGCATATTGCTTATATAATTTCAATAATTCCGATATTCCAGCTATATAATATAACATGGTAGGAGTAGTTGGATAATATTGACCGGAAAATTCTAAAGTAGCGTGATAAAATTTTTGTAAAAACTGAAGAATATGTTGAACAAGTTGCCAATCCTCATCTTTAAGGTGATAGATTGCCATAAAATGTTTATTATACATTTGAGAAATAGGCACTCTATATTCATAAGCAACATTCAATGCATCATATAAAGTGTTCCACCTAGTACAAACTTCCTTTGAAACTCTCCTAATTGGCATTCCTAATTTTATACATTTTATTTCCCATTCTCTTCTTCTTTCTTGGTTTTTATTTCTAAAATTATAAGTAATAGCTATTTGCACCTTACTGATAATGTCGTTAAAAAAGTCAAGACCATCTTTTACTATTAAGTTGTAACTATGACATGCACACCTAACATGAAAAAATTCCGCAAAAGGGGGGTTCAGAATAGGTATCAAGTTCCTAAGTGCATCTGTGTTGTTTGTAGCATTATCTACCGTAATACTAAAAACTTTGTTAGTTAAACAGTACGTACGACAAATTGATGAAACTTTATTACAAATATATTTTCCCGTGTGTGTGGTTCATCAACAACTTTATAAGCAATAATACGTTTTTGAAATACCCAATCAGGATCTATCCAATAAACAGTAACAGAAATATAATCACATCCATTAGTAGAACGACCCATATCCGTAGTAAGACATACTCTAGTGTCAAAGTTATCAAACATATATCGCAAATAATCCTGATATTCGTTCTTAAATTTAATAATATAATTTTTAACAGTAGTTCTTGGAAAACCTTTAAAAGAGGGGTTATATATAGACTGAACATAACGAACAAAACCAGTAGAAGAAGGAAAACTATAAGGTAAACCCTCGAGGGCAACTAGTTTAGCAATAGCTTCCCTATCCTTTTGTTTATCGTAAGTAAGAAGCCCTCCTGTTGTTTGGTTAATTCTTGTTTGGGTACCCGAAGATTCATCATGCGCTACTCCCCCATATTCGGTCCCTAAATATATACCACCCGCCCGCATTGACCATTCTTTAGAATGTTTCTTTTGTAAGTGGGTCCTAAGTTTACCCATCCCACCGCATTGGCCGTCTGCGATTTAACATTCTTTGTTGCAAATTCCCACACCTCAGATCTTTCCTTACGTTTAACCGGTATTCTAGTAGGAGGTACAGGAGGCAAGCCAGACTGGGTGGACTAGCTTGAAATTCAGGTGTTTCTTTTAAATTAACCCCGTTTTGATTCCCATATCGTGTTTCTAACATTTCGTGATCAAGTATATTATCAGCGCTAACATTATGATAATATTGAGAATCATCTATGTGGGTGAACTGACTAGAACTACCAGCAATTTCTTTACCCCTACGACCACATGCCCGCCCCCCCACCACTAGTTCCAATTGAACCTCTTTGAGACATAATAATAGCAAATAAAATAAATATATGCCCAAAAAAATTATAAAAAAGTAGAAGTAGGAACGACCAACCAAATATAACCATATAATTGAGGTGAAGTTGAAACTTGAGCCTCCACTTCAATTAATTAGTTGAATACTTGATAATCGAAAAATTGCAAAAATAGTCAAATTGATATTTCAACCAAGTAGCGCCTCCAATTGACCCAATACTTGATATTTGTAAACTTCACCAAATAGCCAAATATAACTTTGATAGCAACTCCAATTAGAACTTGATAAAGTAGCCAAATTATAAACTTTTAGCAAATAGCCAAAGTAGAATAATAGCAATATTGTAGAAAATTTGAGAGAATTAGAGAGAATTGGAAGATTTGTGTGAAAAATATGATGAAATAATGGGATATTTATATGAAAAAAATAGTTAGGGGTTGTTATGGGGTGGTAGAGGGGGTCAAAATGGCCGTTTTTTGCCGTTGGACAATGGCTAGGGGGTCAAAAGAGACATTGCCAACGGCTAGTTAACGGCTGAAAATGTGACCTTTTTCTTTTGACCGGTCCGGCCGGTTCCGGTCCATTTTTTACCGCTCCATCCGGTTTTTTTTTTTGGGCACCATTTCGGAAACCGGGTCGGGGGGCCAATAAGGGGTAACGGACCGGTACGAGCCGGTTTCCGGTTCGAAACTGGGCCGTTTGCCACCCTTATTCCCCACTGCCCAACTTGGCAGGCGCTCCGCTTAACACTAGGCGCTCTGCCTCTTTTGCTGAGAAACCAAGATGAGTTCAACTCTTAAGCTTAGTGCTATTTACTAGTTTGACCTTACGTGGTCTTTATTATCTTACCCCAACTTGTGGGGGCTTTTATGTCATTTTTACATAGTCTTACGAAAGACTATACTTAGTCATTTCATTTCCGAAGCTAGATTTGAGTCTGAAGAATAGACTTTAGAAGAGACTAGGTCCTTCTTGTTGAAGCTTGGCTTCATGTATCTCTTACTTGGAATCCATGGTGGATCGCCTCTAGTGTCACCCCGTGAGTGGTTCAAGTCTCTCTCTCCCTTTGAATCAATCTACTTTGGTTAGTTTGATTCGTTCTTTCTTCTATTTCTGTTCTTCCCCGTCCCTACTTTTCCCTTTATCGAGTTTATCTTTTGCTTCCGCTACTTGTTGTTGCTTCCGTCCGTTTACCCTGCATCAGTTTGGTATCAAAGCAAGGCTCGGGTTTTGTTTCTACAACCACCGACCCTTGATTCTTCGTGCCTATGTTAGTTTCATTTAGTTTCTTGTTGTTGAAATTATTGAAAGAAAAGAAAAAAAAAATTGAAAAAAAAAAAATTCAAAAATTGGTCATAACTTTTTGGTGTGTTTGATTCTTGTTATGGGTGTTATAGGAGATTAATCCTTGTTGAAAACCCGTAGTTTTGATACCAAAAACACGTGGTTTGGATTGATATTAAGAAATTTGAATATTTGAAAACCCCAAAATTGTTAAACCCTTGTTCTTGAGGATTCATGATTTGATTCTTGGGTTGATTGTTTGTTTGGTTGTGGAATTGATATTGTGGTTTGTTCTAGATTGAAAACCCAACGATTTGAAACAAATTTCGTGAGATTTGGAGTTGTATAACACCAAAATTGAAGAATCAAAATCCAATTTGAACTACTTTTGAAAACCCACTTTGAATCTTTGAATGATGATTGTTCTTTTATTCTTGGATGTTTATGGGTGAAAATTATTGGGTTTTGAAGAGAATAACATTATACAACTTTGGGTACCATTGATTTTGAAGAAACAGGGTGAAAACGTTGAAAATTTGGGTCAAAAACCGTCAAAAACCCATTTTCATAAAAGCTGCAGCAAGGGCCCAGGCGGACCACCCACCCCCTAGGCGCCCCGCCTACCTTACTCACTGCCTACCCACCTAGACGGACCGCTCACCCACCCAGGCGGACTGCCCAAAACTCTGGTTGGTCCATTTTGCTTCGTTTCATGGTTTTTGGTGTTTGTTTCGCTTCCATACTTCTTGGTTAGTGTTTCTAAAGTATTAGTCCTACTTTATTGACACTAATCTTTGAGTTTTTAGGGTGTTGTGTGTCTTGGAGTCTTACCTAAATTCGTAGAACTTGTTTGCTTCAAGTGCGCATTTAAATAGCTTCCGTACATCGAGTCACATAAACTCCATTCCGAACCATTACTTGGGTGTGCTAGTTGCTGATCTTGCCATTGTGATTACTAAGAGAACAAGAAGGTCTTAACTGGAAAAAGGCTTGAGTGGTGAGAACAATAGAGTGTGGCCACAAAAGCCAACGACCTTTAGTGTATACACGAGTGGAAAGAAAATTGAGTGACATCTTTTGAGTGATACACGTGAGGGAGTGAATTTGTGAGGTCCTTTACTCTTTGGTTACAACTATGGCTTCGGATAATGATTGTGGAGGGCATAACTCATGCGGAGATGATGGAGACTATGGTTTCTATGATGATGATGCGTATTGCTATGACGATTCGGGGAACCAAGGCTCATATGATGATGAGCGGGTCACTATGTTGATTATGAAGATGAAGAAGACTATAAGGCTTGTGAAGATGAATGTGAAGATTCCTATGCTTCTAGTCAAGAAATTGAAGATGGTGACGCTTCAAGGTATGGTGAACCTACTTACTCTTCTTGTGATGAATTTGTGCATGAAGATAGTGATATAGAGAGAATTGATGATGAGGTTGATTATATGGATTGTTCATTTTCATCCTCTCTTGATATTGCTAATGATGTGCAAGGGAGTAGTAGAGGTCCTTCCATTAGTATGGGAGGAGGTGGTGGTTGTTCCATGGGAAATGGGAGGCTTGCATCTTCTAGTTGTACTAAACAACTTAATGCTCCTAATTCCCATGTGAATGGTGGAATGGAAAATGGTGTTGTTGTTACTACAATTGGAGTATATTGCTCTAGTAATAGTGGTAGGAGTGGTTCTATAGGCTATGGAACCAAGGCGAGATGCACTTATGGTTTCCATAGTGGTAATCCTTCCTCGACTTTCAACAACACTCCTAATGTTGGAAGAGTGACGGGAAGTGGAGGTTATTCTAGTGGTGTTGTTATTAGTGGAGGGATAAGGAAATCCCGAGTTGATGGTGATGTTGCTCTTGGAATTTTAAACCCTTACTTGGGTGATCCTATAAAAGACATGTGTGAACTAGGTTCCTTTTTTAGGTGAATTGTAGAGGAGGATGCTTGCTCAAGATTAGTGAAGCCTATATACTAATTTTGTTAACGACTCTTGGGTTGCTAAACTAAAGATACCATGCTACAAATTGAAACATCCTTATGAGTGTCAAGGTGTTTGGGTTATTAGAGAGGCTCGTGTGCTCATATCTCATAAGAGTTACAAGGAATATATTTGGTGTGATGTGTATCCCATGGAGCATTATGGTGTTTGAAAACCATGGTTGCAAGACAAGAGGGTGCGGTATGATCTCATGAAGGATGTGTACAAAGTGAGCAAGGGGCAAAGAACTTATGACTTTGAACCTTGCCGGGCAAAGATTAAGATCTATCCTTGTACATCTTCTAGGCCTATGCAAAAAAGAAAAGAGCAAGTACTTCAATCCAAGGATGAAAGGAAGTAAACAATAGGTCCTACAATCACAAGCAATGATGGGACTAGTGCGAGAAAAGAGTTGACAAATGTCAACAAGGTGAACCTCAAACCATAAGCTCCAAAGCCAAGTGGTTCACCAACAAAGAAGAAGGAGAGCTCAAGTGATGAGTCTCCAAGTCTTAGATTTTGGGTTAATGTTAAGAGTCCACCTACTCCGGCTATGGGCATTCTTGGGCCTCGTCCCAATTCACCCAAATTTGAGAGACAAAAAATTGAGAGGAGTAAGGGAATGACCGGTGACATTCCTCGAGTGGAAAAAGGAGAGGATGTGTTGAGTGATGTGAGTAGTATGTCACCACCCGAATCTATACCCGACCTTGAAAAGAAAATGATAGAAAAGAAAGAGGGAAAAAGAATCATTGAGAGTGAGGACACCCCTTATTCTAACCTTAGCTTTATCTTTTCTTCTACTATTATAAATGCTTTTGTAGGTATTTTTGGAGGCAAGCCAATAGAGCCTCAATCATGTTCCAAGAAGGATTGACAAGGTAAAGATAATTGTCAATGTGAGCTTCAAGGTGAAGAGCCAATTCATGACACGTCAAGTGCATTGAGTGAGCTAGATGGCCACTCAAAGGTATGTGAAGGTTCTTCCCTTGAACATATTACTTTCTTGTCATGTGATAGCATTTGTCAGACCTCTATACTAGTTGATGAATTGTGTGAATACAATGTGTTTACAACTAGTGTAGAGTCGGTTGGTCAACTTGTGTGTGATTGTGAACCATTAGTTGAGAGGAATAATAAGCCACATCATGATGTGAGCTCGATTTTCATTGAACCTCTCTTTAGTGAAGATTGTGTAGTTGACCTTATTTGTGACCCTTGTTATGACACGCCACCTATATTTGATAAAGGGAAAGATGAGTTGAATGAATACCCTATCCTTTCCCTTGATGAATTGCTTGATAATGGTGGACCAATGTGTTGTAGTGAGGATGGTAGTGACCTTGAGGAGTCTCTAGTGGATGAGATGGAACGAATTGTATTCGATGACTCCTCAAGTGTGGATGACGACTCTAGTTTTGATGCCTCAACTTTGATAGGTAGTGAACTTATTTTCACAAACCCTTTGTCTGAAGAGGATTCTCAAAGAGGTGATGATGAATATCAAACTAGAGAAGAGTTTGGATTTAAACCTCCATGGTTTGGAAATTTGAATTCTATAGACAATCCATTGTTTGGAACTCCAAGTGAGATAAGTGGTCTTGGTATTGGTTGTGTTGGACCATCTTCTAGTAGTCCTAACCTTCATTGTGTGGACTATAATGATGAAGAACCTATTATAGAGACCTTTCTTTAGAGTTTTCCTAGTGAGGAAGATTGTCCTAGAGATGGATTTGGAGGTGAAGAAGTCACTCTTGGTGGGTGTAAGAGTGCTTCCAAGAAGGGGAGTGGAGTATTTGATGTTAGTTGCCAATTGAACTATTTTGTTTACTCCACCATGTATGTTGATCACACCTTGGGTGTTGAGCATGCCAAAGCCAATGAGTCACATTGTGATAGTAATGCATTGAAGGCTTGGTGTGTTGACCATAAGCTTGGAGGTCATAAGGAACTTAGTTGCTTAATCTTGCATGTTCCATGTCTTATTGATCTCTTTGCTGTTATGGTAGTGAGTGCTTGTCATTGTTGAGCCAAGAACTTGTTGTTTCCTTTTGGAGACATAAGCTTTTTGATTAGTATTGATACTTGGCTCTATCACAAAAGTGTGAGTTTCACATCACTTGCACTCACTCTTGTTGGGTTTGCCTACTCTTGTAGTGGGAAGTTTTGGCTTGTTCTTATTAGACTTAGGGATCATATGAATTTTGATGGCTTGATCTTGCATATTCTCTACCCTGTTTATCTCTTTGATGAATATTGTGTTGAGTGCACCTATTGAGGAAGCCAAGTACTTGTTGTTTTCTTTGGAAACATGCGCTTTATCATTGTCATTGATACTTGGTTATACCATAAGAGTGTGTTTTCCACATTACGTGCACTAACCTACTATTGTAGTAGGATATTTGGCTTGTTCTTCTCTTTGGTTGTAGGTCTGATGGTTTGATTTCGAGGACGAAATCCTTTCAAGAAGGGAAGGACGATGCGGGGCAAATCGAGCCTAAGGCACTTACCATCAAGAGCCGGGATTGGAGGATGCAAAGGACGAGAGTTCGGGAGCGAATTGAAGAAGTATCGAGGAGACTCCAGGCTAGGCGCTCCGCCCAGGCAAAGCAGGCACTCCGCCCAAGCATAGAGCAGCCCAGGCGCTCCGCCTCCAAGGTGGGCGCTCCGCCCATGCTTCCCCACTGCCCAACCTGGCAGGCGCTCAACACTAGGCGCTCCGCCTCTTTTGCTGAGAAGCCAAGACGAGTTCAACTCTTAAGCCTAGTGCTACCCTACGTGGTCTTTATTATCTTACCCCAACTTGTGGGGGCTTTTATGTCATTTTTACATAGTCTTACGAAAGACTATACTTAGTCATTTCATTTCCGAAGCTAGATTTGAGATTGAAGAATAGATTTTAGAAGAGACTAGGTCCTTCTTGTTGAAGCTTGGCTTCATGTATCTCTTACTTGGAATCCATGGTGGATCGCCTCTAGTGTCACCCCGTGAGTGGTTCAAGTCTCTCTCTCCCTTTGAATCAATCTACTTTGGTTAGTTTGATTCGTTCTTTCTTCTATTTCTGTTCTTCCCCGTCCCTACTTTTCCCTTTATCGAGTTTATCTTTTGCTTCCGCTACTTGTTGTTGCTTCCGTCCGTTTACCCTGCATCAACGTCTTGTCTGAGATGAATGTGAAAGTAAGCTTCATGAGTATTGGAAGAATTGCTCCAAGAAAGCATGTTGTGATGGTTATTGGGGTGGATGAGCGATCAAGCAAGGAGACATTGAAGAGAATTGGTAAAATTCTCGCTGGGTAAATAAGTAGTGAAATTGGTTTGGATCTTGGATTGGATAAAATTAGTGTAATGGGTTAAAATTTTGGTTAATATAATTAAGAAATATTATTTTTAATTAATGATGTCACGTCATTTTTTCGGTGAGTTTTAAGTAAAATTCGGCTAGAGTGACTTTGGTGTAGACCGGTTCAAAGTTGAGTGACTTTTGGGTAATAAAAGAAACAAAAGTGACTTTGTGGTAATAAAGCAATAGTTAAGTGACTTTTGGGTAACAAAAAAAAATAAAGTAACTTTGTGGTAATGAAGCAATAGTTCAGTGACCACGGGTAAAATTAACCCAATTTTCTTTTAAATTTTATGTGAAATTGGAATTGAAAAGATGTCATGAAGAATGAAACTTGTCAAAGATTTCCATTTTATTGGAAGATTATAAATATATAACTGAAATGAAGTAACAAATTACAACCCAAATTATACACGTTCTAATTCCATTTATCCTAGAAGCTGACGACTCAAAGAAATTAAACATTGATGATTCTAAGTGCATTGCTCTTAAAGAATAGAAATAAGGAAATTAAACATCGATGATTTTAAGTGCATTGCTCTTAACTCTTAAGGAATAAGTAATAGAAAAAGACCAAAGAAAGAAGCAATGCAAAAGTCTTACATAGTTATAATATTTCATAAGTTTAAGTTATATATACAAATAGTATAAAAAAAATTCTACACTATCTGTCATCAAATAATATTTACCGTACCTTTCTTAAAAAGTGGGATTTGCAATATCGAATATAAAGTTACAATAGTATACAGTAACCTGATAGTATAAAAAACTTTACACTTCGCAATATATATAACTGAAGGTTGTATTTCATCTATAAGAAATAATCCTATCACTTTAGTTAATGAAAAAAATATGGATTTGAGATGCCATAGTGGACATGCCTTTCTGCGACGAATCGAATCCTTTTTTATCTACAACAATTTCAGATGTCAGCCCATTTTAAATGCTGAAACAAAGATTTATTATGCGTAACGATATAAATCAGAAGCATTTTTGGAAGCAGAAAATTAGGCAGACATGATAACGTTGGCCTCAAGGTATTTGGAGGACTAGTATTTCTTGTGTATCAGTATTTTTATTAGACTGTATGTTAGGCATATTCCCCTTCTCAGTAACTCTCGTTTTTAACAGCTTTCCTTTCTCTGTCACAAGGAACATTAATGTATGGAAGGCTTGAGTCCACGCTTGGGCATTTACGTCCTCTTTCCAAAGATATGGAGCTTTTTCCCTTTGCTCTTTATTGGTCCATTGTACATTCACATCCATTTCCAAGGTGACAATCTGATTTTAATTCCTAACTTCTTGTACTAGGAATAACCCTAGTGTGTCTTCCCAAGGACCACCTCCATAAAATTCCTAACATGCACAGTTAGTGGAGGAACCAGAAGTTCTAGAAAGAAGTTTCAGAAAATGTCACACGGGGATTCCTAAAGCAGTTTCTGAGCCGTATTTATCACTATATACATTTCTTAGGGAGTTCAACAATTTATATATATAAAGAGCATTTGGTTTTATTCTAGTTATTCAATATAATTTTCAAACTAAGGGAATTCAATTAATCCCTTCGGACCAGGTAGGTTTGCCCCTGCTTGCACCATCCAAGTTGTTTAATAAGTATTATCTAGTCTTGGATTGTTTTGAGCACATGGACATGTGATATTTTGCCATCAGCCATGATGCGAGTCCAAGGTGGTCTAAGCATTGACAGTTACAAGGCTTACGTACACCAATTGGTACAGAAGCCCACTTGCATGAGTCTTGAGGGACATTGCTATCATTTATGTTTTAGCAAACTGTCCTCAATTAGCTCCAATAGAAGACTAGTAAGAATGGATCAATGGACATGCATGTGATAGAGTCGCAGATATTATTGATCAGTGATGGAGGAGTGACGCCATTAGCTGTGATCCTTGATGATGTTGAATGCAACTATGCAAGGATGAAGGGTTGGGGGGAAAAGTCTCATCTTAGTTCAATCTTGATGATTATAACAAGTAACAAAAAGGTTCCCTTTAATAGCCCTTCCCATGTTTAACTGTTGTAAGATGGAATATGCAATCTTGATGTTGATGAGACCTTTAATTTATTTTCTTTTCTGTCTATTGTTTTATGCATCCACATTTAAAACTCACTAAACTGTTGTGTCGTGTAAGATTCCTTAAAAGAGATGGACTTCCTCCTAGAAAATTTTGATTATAATGACTCAAACTCGAGAGCTCGTGAATAAATTTTGTTCATGTCACTATATTCTGTTGATGGTGACATTTGAGAATTTCAACCTCAACAAACCTCTCCTCCCCTCCCCTCCCCCGCCCCCTCCCACCCCAAAAAAAAATTAAGGAACTCCCACCTTACCCGCGTCAAAAGAATTATTGCAGTTATAGTAGTTGGTTCGTGATGACTGAAATATGAAATATAATATCATTTGTTGTTGGTCAGTAACCGCACATGGTCACAACTCATAAAAGAAGTTGTACTAAAAGTTCTAGATAGGCGCCTTCCTAGTAAGAAAAAAGAGTGAACTGGATCGCATGGTCCAATAACCATAATAACTACCGTTTACATTATCAAAGATGGAAAAATAAAAATGAGAAAAAACATAATAGTCAGCAGCAACAATGATGGAGAAAGACGAGAGAAAAATAAACTTCTCCAACTACCAAATCTCATACTTAAATCTTTTTACTAGCTCTTAGGAAATGGCCACCCAAAGTGGCTCCCAACTTGAAATACCTTTACTCCTACTCCCACTTGCTTTGCACCTACTTGGTCTTGAAAATTCTCCTACACCAATATTTTCACTTGTTAATTTTCTACTACCATTTTCTCCACCAATTTCATCATCATTTTCATGTTCATTCTCTTGGTAATTGTCATTTTCATCTTCATGGCTACATTCATCATGTTTTAATAACGAAAGCCTAAGCCTACCATCAACACGTTCCGTTTGGAAATAAGAGTTGCAAGAAGTGATTGTCACAGCTTTTAATACTAATCGACCACCTTCACGATGGGGCCTAACTGGACACCTTCATTTCCACTCATTGAAGTTAGAGGAGGTGGAAAACTACTGCCTTGTTGAGTTTTTTCGCGAATTCACGACATTTTGATCGTTGAACTCCATGAAAATTAGTCTCTCTATCTGATAAGAAAGAAGAGAATTCTTCTATGCTTTCACTAATGTCACTACCCGTTTCACTTCCTAAGCTTTCAGTGCACATTTCTAAACTTTTTGTGTTAAGAGAACATGGCTTAACAAAAGGATGAACATATACATCATCCTCTATATCGTCTTTTTTCAGGTATTGACAAGATTCGCCAGTTCTTGAATGAAGCTCCAGCCACGGCCAATTTCTCCATTGTTATGTTGATTTTGTAACTCATTGAAACTAAGGCCATTTTCTTCATTCTCTTCTTTATTTTCTTCTTGTGGAGCTACATTAGACTTTTGAAGCAATGACATAGATTGTGGGAAATTTGATTTGGGAGGAGACAGTTTGTTTAATAGAACACATGGTTCAAGAAGTGTAGCTCTAGACAAGATTGCAGCCCTTGATGTAGAATGGAGGTTGAGGTCATGGTGTTTTTAAAACAATATGGAAAAATATAACAGAACAAGAACAGGGCAGAAACAGGGGAGAACAGAGGATTTTGGTCTACTTTTAACTAGAAAAAATATGTAAATGTGTAATTTTGGGTGTTGAGAAAATCATAGGCTTAAATGAGGATAAATATTTTTAAGTCATTGAAACCATGTTTAGTTTCTAAAAAGTACCTAAATGATAGAGTTTAGAGGGTGGCAAATTGAAGGTAAAAAAGATAAAACCAAGGATAGAGAAATTGAAGGCAGAGAATGGATAGAACATGAAAGAGAAGTGAAAGGGGCAAGGTTGGATTTATAGGATAAAAAGTAACCACTTGAGGGTTTTCTTGTGCGTTTGTGCGTGCGGGAGGGGGTGGGGGAAGGGGAGAGAGGTTCTGTGCTCCCTCTATTTTGTCTCTTGATTAATTTAAATTCGCATCGCACGTGGCTTATTAAAAAAAATTGTTTTTTATAAATTTACAGAGTACAAAATCACAAATCGATACTTTTTGAAAGTGAAAATTTCATTCATTCCACCGCACTATTTTGATGGTAGGGTTCTCCTATTTGCAAAGAAGAGAAGTTGAACTTTTGGTGCCACTAGAATTATTCAGCTTTCACTCTACCACACAAAAAATGAGGAAAGGAACAAATAAAAGTGAAGCTAGAAATAATTTGAAATTGGAAGAAGCTCATTGGTCTTTGTTTGTATTGTTTTCTCTCTTTTTCTTTTTCTTTTTCTTTTTTCCTTCTTTTGCAACTTTAGGTAGAAGACATTGATTATGGCTGGTTACAATAGCCAAAATTTGATTGGTGAGTTTAAGAATTACTAGTACTTTTATAATGGATTAAATAACGTGTGGATTTTGGAGGACCATTCTCTTTCCCCATCCAAAAGTGAGCAACAAAAAGGATTCGTTCTGATATTTTTTGATAGATATGCTTTCTTCACCCCCATCTCACTTGTGCTTTTCAACTCCCACTTAACCTAATCATTTTCTTTTTCAGCTAGGACTAGGCTCAAACCCTAGAAATTAGTCTTCATTCTACATTACTTGATAAATACTTGCATGCATCTGATATTTATATCAAGTTTTAACGATTAAATATTAAATTAAGAACACATATCAGTGAATCAAAATTCTTTTGTCTACTATTTTCTCTTCTTGCCATAGTTGTTGCCCATGCAAACCATTAAAAAGGAAAAGAAAAATTCAAATCCAAGATTGAATTTCATATTTTAAACGTAAATGACCAAATAAAAAATTAAATAAAAAAAGAGCAGAATTTCATTTGATGGAAAATTATTCCAAAATACTATACATGACACTGAACTATGTTTTCCCGTACGTGAATGAAGACGTCCCTATCTCGAATATTATTAGCATAATTAAAATATATACTCAAATGGGTTACTTTTAATCACCGACCAAATGATGACCTCTTAGCACTGCAGAAAACCACAATAGTATTATGACAATAAATCCCCCAAAACCTCGTCAGCTGCTATTAATAAAGAAAGAGAAGTCTTTACTTTTGTGTACTGAGACTCTTGAGAGTAGTATAAAAGTTTTGCACTGTCAAATTACAGGAGTAATATATATTACTGAAGTCGTAAGAGTAAATTATTCACTAAAAACAAAGTAAATAACTTATTCTGAACACAAACCATGACCGCTGATGAATTATTTTGTTTCGTTAATTTCTCTTAATAATTTGTTGATTATAAAAGAGTGGAAACGTGTCCTCTTGAGGAGTAAAGAGTCCAATATTCCGTTGCTCTTTTATTTACGCTCTCAATTGGGGTCAATCGTTTGCTAAAGCTCATTATATATAGTAAACGTAGAAATGTGATGGACAGCTCGTGGAAAGCCTAACTCATACTAAAGTTAGAAATGTCATTTGGAGAGGTGCAATAAAGAATTCTGTCCCACTAATCCTTAATGTCATTGGTACATTTAAATGTATTATTAACCAATAAGAATCAGGCAACCTTTTGTTTCTCCTTTTTTTTTCCCTCGACCTTCTTTCCCTTACTGTATTGCTTCGGTCAGCCTGTCCTTTACTCTTTCCTTTCCCATTTAGTCATTGTCACCTTTCTAAAACTTTCCAATCAGAAGTGTCTTATGCTAAGTTAGTGCTTAGTGTATTAATCAGTTCGAGTAGTCTTGTACGATTAATCTCTAAGGTGTAAGATTATTAATGTATGTATATTGAAGTATTCTACTACCCAAAAAGATATAGAAATAGGAGGTACGAAAAGAAATAGTACTCCTCTGTTTCAATTGATATGAATATATTTGATTTTGCACGGAATTTAATAATGAAGGAAAACTTTTGAAACGTGTTGTCTTAAATTATTAATCTATAGAAGATCAACTTCTGGTTAAATTTTCATAAGGAAACCCAAATTAAGTAGGCGGATAAGAGAGATTTCTGAGAACCAAAATAGAAATGAAATGAAAAATGCGGAAAGCATGTGTCCCACTGTTGGGCTCTACTATTTATATTTGGGTCTGTTTGTGTGTACATTGTGTAAGCTAAGCTGAAATACAAAATTAAAAAACTAAAGCTAAGTAATTGGACTTGACCTAGAGGACCTTGTGTTCCTTTACATGTGGGTCGTGCATACTCAACACCCCCTCAAGCTGGAGGATGGAAAGACTCCAAGCTTTCTAAGTAGATGATGATGAACTGGACCAGGCAAAGCCTTGGTAAATATGTCTGCGAGCTGATCAACACTGGATATAAAAGGACAGAGAAATAAGACCATCAATGAGGCGCTCTCGTATATAGTGGCAATCAATCTCGATGTGTTTGGTTCGTTCATAGAAAACAGGGTTCTTGGCAATAGCTAGAGTAGCCTAACTATCACAATAGACAGGAATAGGAGCAAGGACAACCTAAGTCACCAAGGAGCCTAACCAACCAAGAAAGTTCAGCAGTAACCTTGCGAAGAGCCATGTACTCTGCTTCAGCAGAGGAAGGGAGATGGTAGGTAGTTTTTTGCTATTTCAAGAAATGGGACTATCACCCAAAGTCACCAGGAAACAGTGACTGAGCGTCTGGTATTGACACAGCTTGCCAAGTCTGAATTTGAGTAGGCCTTGAGAGACAAATCTCAAGAATTGGACAATAAAATACCTTATCCAGGATCATTCAGGAGATACCTGAGGACATGAACTGCAGCAAGCATGTGAGGAAGCTGGGGAGACTGAAGAAATTGGCTAAGATGCTAGACTGAAAAGGTGGACGTCAGGCCTTGCATGTTGGAGGAAATTGAGCTTCCCCACCAATCTTCTATACTTGCTTGGATCAGCCATTGAAGCGTGCATATCATTCAACAATTTAAGTGAAGGATCAAGGGGAGAACTCACCGGAGTGAAGTTGTGGCATTGAAATTCAGCTAGCAAATCAGTAGTGAACTTATGTTGGCTCATAACAAGTCCTCTGAAGTGAGCATTAATCTCCAGACCAAGGAAGTAGTGAATATCACCCAAATTTTTAATCTTGAACTTATCATCTAAAAAAGATTTGAGGGTAGTCAACTCAGAGACATCATTTCCAACTAGGAGAATGTCATCTACATACACAGCCAACACAGTCAAGGAGCCTTGAACCTGCTTAATGAATAAGGAATAGTCATTCTTGCTGGAAGTGTACCCTCTAGAAATAAGAGCCTCAGACAGTTTGGAAAACCATTGTCTAGAGGCCTGCCTTAAGCCATATAATGACTTCTTGAGCTTGCAAACCAGGGGAGAATGAGTAGGAATAGAAGAAGAGACAGTCAAGCCATGAGGTACCTTCATGTGGAGCTCCTCATGAGATCACCTTGCAAGAAGGCATTGTTGACATCAAGTTGGAACACAGTCCAACGCCTCTTAACAGCCAGTGTGAGCAAGCATTTAATGGTGGTAAATTTGACTACTAGAGAGAAAGTTTCTGTAAGGTCTATTCCTTCCTTTGAGTGTCCCCTCGGATGACCAGCCTGGCTTTGTATCTTTCAACTGAACCATCAAATTTTTGCTTGATTTTGTACACCCACTTACATGGGATGGCCTTTTTGTGAAGGGAAGAGGGGCTATGTCCCATGCCTCATTGCCTCAAGAGCTTGAAATTCTTTGAGCATGGCTTGTTGCCAATAAGGATGAGCAACAGCTTGTTGATAAAACTAGGGTTCATGTAAAAACAACTCTGTTGTGGGTACGTTGGAGATAGCTGAAGGGGAGAATGCAGGGATAGCAGAGTAGCAAACAAAGTCTGAGAGATAACCAGGTTGATGTCTTGTTCTGTCAGATTTTCTAAGGGGAGGAGAACTGAATGAGCCACATAAATGGAGGGAGTGGCAGAGTGGATAGGGGAGAAAGAATGCTCAGGAACATCAGGAAATATAGGGGGATAGGGAATTGGAAATGTGGAATTAGAAGGGGGGCTGGTAAGGGAACAAAGTTTCATGAAATTGAACATCTCTGGAAAATAATATGTTGTGAGTGGACAAGTTTATGAGCTTGTGGCCCTTCTTACCAGTGGGATATCCCAAGAAATATATTTCAAGGATCTAGTCTGAAATTTTTCCCTGTGCGGTTTTGGTGAAGCAGCAAAACATAGACATCCAAATGACCTGAGATGGTCATATGAAGGGGGAATCCCATGTAACTTCTCAAAAGGGGTAGAATTGTTCAGGACTGATAAGGGAAATCTATTAATCAGGTAGGTGGCTGTGAGGATGCACTCACCCCAATATTTAAGTGGGAGATTGGACTGAAAAAGTACGGCTCTTGCAGTTTCTAGCAGATGTTTGTGTTTTCTTTCTACAATTTCATTCTGTTGAGGTGTGTGAGGAATAGTGGTTTGGTGTAGGAATCCTTGAGAGTTAAAGAATGATTGAACCTCAGCACCTGACCCTAATTCAAAGGCATTGTCTGATCTGAATGTTTGGATGTTTGTATTAAACTGATTTTGTACAATGGATGTGAGATCTTAAGGACGGAAAGGGCATTGCTTTTACATGTCAATAGATGGGTCCAAGTTGCCCTAGAATAGTCATCTATCTGAATCCATTATACGCTTTTGTGTGATATGGGCCCCATATGTCTATGTGACTAGTTGGAATGGTTTGGTAGACACAGTAGTACTATCAGGGAAAGGTAACCTATGTTGTCTTGCTATGGGACAGATCATGCATGTAAAAGTCTATTTTGGTGAAAGTTTGCTAAATAAGCATGAATTTTCTTTAATTTGTGAAAAGGTATATGGCCAAATCTTTGGTGCCAAATCACATCAGTTGTATTTATATCACAACAATGAGTACATGTGGGATTGAAGCAATACATGAATCAACAACAGAATTAAAGGCAATAGATGAATTTATAGAGGAGATTAGATGGAATGAGATCTCTGTCAGCCACCAGAAGGTATAGGCTATTGCCATGTTTACCAAGTTCTAGAGGCCTCTTCAGAGAAGGGCCCTGTAAAGAGCAAGAATGTTGTGTAAAATGAACAGAACAGTTAAGTTGTTTAATTAACTGATGAATAGAAATGAGATTGGATTGAAATGAAGGAACAAATAAAATATCATGTAAGATAATGTCATGTTTAAGAGTAATTGAGCCAGTTGACAAGACCTTTACTTTGTATCCATTGGGCAAAGTTATTAAGAAAGGTGAAGCAAGTGGTCGAAGATTGTGTAGTAGGTGTTTGTGGGGTGTCATGTGGTTAGTTGCTCCTGAATCTAGTATCCAAGAAGTAGACCCTAAGCTAGAGACTGCATATGCATGATAACCAGTAGAGGTAGCCATGGGTTTAATTGACATACCTGCAAAGTTAGCATATATAGATTCTTCATCAGCAGAGCTTTCAGGGGCAATGTGACTCTGTTGTAGCAGAGTGAGCAATTGTTGGCACTGTTCTGGGGTAAACCCATGAGCTGAACCATGAGATGAGGTGGAGTTTGTAGCAACAGTATGAGAATATTCAGCTTGGGCACAAGAGGCAGATCTTTTATTTCTTCCATTGTTGTAAGCAAAAGCATTTCCAGAATTGCCAGACTTGTTTTTCAATTTTCTACAATCTTCTATATTATGATTGTCCTTTTTGCAGCACCTGCAGAATAGGGACTGATTCTACTTCTTGGGATCAAACTGAACCTTCTGTTGATAAGATCTTTGAGCATTGTTCTGGTTAGAGAGAGGTGGTGAACATATCTTGGAGTGCCATCATTGTTGCCATAGGAAGTTCTTTGGTGGTTGTTGTCCCTAGACCATGAAGAATTTGATGCTCCATGACCATAAGATGCATTAAAGAAGGTGGAATTATTGAAAGTAACTAGAGTGGAGGGTTCCTTCTGCCTCTCATCATGTTGCAACATGGAGTAAGCTTTCCCAAGGGAATGATATGTTGACATCATCAGGATATTGCTTTTGACAGTAGCATAGGACTCATTTAACCCACCATGAAACTGAAATAATTTTTGTTCCTGCATGAACTTATGTAAGGCACCACAAGAACATGTTGGCCCAACATAAGAGGTTTGCAACTCATCCCATAAATTTCGAAGCTTAGTGAAGTATAATGCTATGTCAGAGTTCCTTTGGGATATAAGGTTGATTTCTCTCTGGATTTAAATGTATTTGGATCCATTAGATTGTCCAAATCTTTCATTGATGTCTTTCCATATTTCTGTGGAACTATCATAACCCATTTATACTATAAGCAATATTCCTAGACAAAGAATTTGTAATCCATGCAATCACCATATCATTACACCTTTCTCAGGCATGATAATATGGTAAATTCTCTTCAGGTTTGGGATCTTTTCCATTGATTAGACCTAATTTTTTTTTTTTTGCAGACAAGGCGACTAGCATACTTCTTCTCAGGCAACAAAACCAGTTCCATCAAATTGAGGTGACACTAAGTGAGTTCCAGGATTATCTGAGGAGTGAATGTCGAATGTATGCGAAGGATCTACACTGAAATTAGTGAAACCCTCAGTGGATGGAATCATGTTCGCACTCACATTTGTAGGCAGTTTTTAGAAACAATATCACATACATAGTAGCAAAGTGTTTCACATAAAAGAGAACCCTAGATATTTTTAATGTAAATTTACTGGATCAGATATTACCAATTTGCCTTCTACGATCTGAAAGTTAGGGTTCTGTGGGTTTCTCCGCCGTAAGCCTCCATGATATGAAAGTGAAATTAGGTTTCTGTCACTGCAAAAGACGCTTTGAATGTACAAAATATTGACCTCAATCACCGATCCACAAAATTTTTAACTCAATCTATGAATATCCCAAAATTCACCGTAAAATGGAACCGCCGCCATAAAACACAGAAAAATATCACCGTATACTAAATCGTCGCCAGGAACTTCCACAGAATTCAATTTTATGTGACAAGATATGGCAATTCTGATTCAGTAACCCGCTCTGATACCATATTAATCTATAGAAGATCAACTTCTCATTAAATTTTCATAAGGAAACCCTAATTAAGCCGGCGGATAGAGAGAGAGATTTCTGAGAACCAAAATAGAAATGAAATGGAAAATGTGGAAAAGCCTGTGTCCCACTGTTGGGCTCTACTATTTATTTTTGGGCATGTTTGTGTGTACATTGTGTAAGCTAAGCTGAAATACAAAATTAGAAAACTAAAGCTAAGTAATTGGACTTGACCCAGAGGGGACCTTGTGTTCCTTTACATGTGGGCTGTATATACTCAACAAAAATAAGTCATACATGTTTGTAACATGTATGGCTAAAAACCATCTCATTAAACGTAAAAGTGAAAGTTTATCTCTAAATTTAGAAAGAGATCGTTCTTTTTAAACGAACTAAAAATGAAATAGATTTATTCTTTTTGAAACAGAGGGAATACGTGATTAAGATTTCGACAACACTTCTCGATAAAAGACAATTATTGAATCAACTTTCACCTGTAATAATGCTTGGTTAAATGAAGAGGTTTCTTTTTTCACTATAAACCGTAACACACCACAACAACTAATCTCAATCCTAGCGAACTTGTTTAATCATATTCTTTTTATATTTTTTACAAGAGGAAATAGAATGAGCATGTTTAGCTTCTAAACTGCTTATTTTGAAAATTGTTTTTCTCAAAAATATTTTTCGTAAAGTACCTTTGGAATGTAGCACTTGTGTTTGACCAACTCATTCTGTACACTTTTGTCAATAGTTAAATAGCAATTCGTGTTTGGTCAAGCTTTTCAAAAAGTATTTTTCCGTGTTAAATTACGAGTATGGACAAGAAAAAAAGAATAAGGTACTATTTATAGTTGATAATCATTAATTTATATAAATTAGGGTAACTGGGTATATAAATTTTTCTGGTAAGGATATATTTTAATGAAAGAAATTAAAACATCTTCTGCTTCTACTTTTAGAGAAAACCTACTTTTTCTAGCTTCTTCCCTATAGCAGAAAAAAAGCTTCTGCTAACACTCAAAATCACTTATTTTTTCCTAGAATCTTGGTGAAATACCTCACTTTTACAAAACTAGTTTTGGGCACGCGTCTAGCATGTGTAACCGATAAATATTTAAAAATGCGTTTGAATTATAAAATAAAATAATACTAATGGTAGAAGTGGAAGTTACTTAAAATGATGAATAAATATTTGATCATATTTAATAATAGGAAATTACTAAAGATTAGTTGAAATTTCATTAGTAATAGTTGTTTTCAAGCTAGTATTGTGGCTGATAGAGTTCATTAGGAAATGATATTTAGAATCCAAATGTAAAGTCTCCAAAATTATTCATTGAATCATAAATTCCTGCATACATTAGATATTAATTTAGATCAAATAACAACTTTGTCACTCAAAAAAAAAAAAAAAAAGAAAACAATGCTGATTCAAAGCAGTAGAGATGACTATCAAGTAAAAAGTGTGGAGTACATATATACTCCAAACCAAAAAAATAAAAAAAATAAAAAAAAGATTTCCTAATCATTAATTAGATCGACAGTGACTTAATACTAATGCAAGCACAAAAAATTAATAGGGTAGATAATAATAGATTGAGAAAAATTAAGCATACCAAAATTGTTATTTCAAATCATAAAAGCATAATTTTGTCAAACAAAAGGGAAAAGAATAAGAACACCTTCCAAGAACAAACTGATAAACTCAATTTGAGAATTTGTAGAGTTCATGCACATGTGTGCTTTTTCTGCAAAATAATATTACTAATATTTGGACGCAAGCACCCGAATATAAATATTCCTATTATGGAGCTTATTAGAATGTGTTTTTGCTGCATCTATCCCACTATGAATACTTGCTTGCTGTTGGTTGGGAATACAAATAATATCACATGTTTTTTAAGAGTATATATTCATGCAAAAAATTGTCCAAAAGACTCAAGTATGAGTAATTAGAGTAGATACACTTAGTACAATAAATGACCCAAAACTCATTTTTAAGAATCCTAAGTATTGGACGATTAGATACATAGCGGAAGTTTTAAAGTCAGCCTTAGATAATTCATTAAAACATTACTGACAACTTCAAGGCAAGCTTCCGAAATTCTAATAAAAATTTCAACTCATAACTACGTTTTATCTTTTTGTTATTGATGATAGATTAGAATATTTTTACATATTTGTACCCAGATATTCTTAAAATAATCCGTGCTTGAACAGTAAAATATGGAGTCAATTTTTTTTTTTTTTGTAAGGGCTTTTTTTTATCTCACTTTTAACTATTAATGTATGATAAGTACTGTTTGAAAAGACAAAAAAACACACTTTTGGCTTCGTAGAAACTTGGCCAAACAGGCTCGAAACCCAATTGAGTATCTTGATTGAACTCGTGAGCCGTGACAATATAATTTGAAAAGATCTAAACTCATAATTCACAATAATACATTTTCAATCAAGACATCTTGACCATTGAACTGTTCAAGGAGAATAAAATTTCCTCTTAAATTCCCAAGGAGAATAAAAGGGAACCCTACTCCAAGTATAATAGCATGCTTTGTTAAAATTCCATCTCCTGCACAACACAAAGTGAGCCCTACATCTCACTATTCCACCCTATATTTGAACAGCTTAGGTTGCTGATTAAATATGTCAGTCCAACCCTAAACCTCCGGGGATCTAGAATAC